>CM045749.1:1630000-1812500 GCA_024760905.1 Plotosus lineatus
TGATGGCTTTGCAGCCTACTCTTTACGAAAGTCAGCAATGGTTCCTTTACATGCCTCTCACCATAGACAGTAACAGACATGGCCCACCTTTGATAACCCAGTTAGTGCACTGGGGGGACGGTGACAACCCTGTGGGGACTTGAACCCCCAACCCTAGGATCAGCAATCCTGCGCCCTATCCATTAGACCACCACTGCCCCATACATATATATATATATATATATATATATATATATATATATATATATATATGAGTCTGATGTGTACTTTGATTGTTGTGTAAATTATATATTTAGTTATATATTTACAGTATGTTATCTATTTTATATTATGTTATATGTTTTTTTATGTTTTATATATTGTTATGTTTGGACACTCAGGACTACATCTCTGTGGAAGGAGATCTGATGTACCTGCCCGGAGAAACCCAGAAGGTTGTACCTGTGAAGCTGCTGGAGCTCAGGGAGGGAGACGCCCTCTTAGATAAACAGCACAAACAGTTTGTGATGGATCTGAGCAACCCACGTCAAGGCGCTAAACTCGGCAAATACCCACGGACCACCATCAACATCACTGACAAACCAGGTGACATGTAGACATATGACATACAGGAGTGATCACTGCAGGTCCTCGATTACATGATGATGTAATGATTGCAATCTGAAAGAGACAGACAGTACTGCACTGAATCTGATGTTAAACTCTTCTATCCGTGTGTTAGATCCCAGTGTGATTATGTTCAAGAACAGCACGCAGACCTTCAACATCTCCGATGCCCTCTACACCATACCTGTGATCCGCACTCAGGGTGTGGAAAACCCCTCCACTATTAACTGGCGCACAAACTCCTCTCACCTCAACCTGTCTGGCCCACTCAAGTTCGCACCGGGAGAGACAGAAAAGCATATAGTGATTGACACTCGCACACAACAAATTTCCCCCAAACCAGAAACCTTCCAGCTGGACTTGTATGATCCGAGTGCAAACACCATCATCCAAGACAAGAAGACCACACTGGTCAACATCATCGATCCAAGAGGTGAAGTATTCTGTTTCCACAAAAACAGATGAACATCTGCATGTCACCACTCATCAGAACACAAGCGATTCTTTCCATCAGTGGTTCAGATAAACCTGAATGCATGCGTAATTAGTGCTCTTAAGTGTACGTACTCTGACTGAGTCCAGTGATAATCATTTAGTTTTATGACCCTTTTTTTTCCAGTAACCGGAGATAACTTCACTAAAGCAGCATCTCCAGTATATAAAGCCTCGTCCCCGACGGGACGAATTTTTGCTCCAAATAACATCAGAGCTACAGCTACAGGTCCTAAAAAGATTCGTCTTAACTGGAACCCTCAGTCTGGAGCCAAGGGATATAAGGTTTTTCACACACACACACACACACACACACACACACACACACACACACACACACACACACACACACACACACGTCAGTGCAGCTGACTGGGTTATCAAAGGCCACCCATGTCTCTCACTGTATATGGTGTGAGGTTCATGTAAAAGAACCATGATTGACTTTCGACAAGAGTTGCTACATCGCCATCAGTGTGTTTCTGCCCTCGCCCGGATACGGCTGAAATAGGCGTCAGACTCCCCGCAACCCTAATTAGGAATAATCAGTTACAGAAAATAAATGAATGAATGAACACACACACACACACACACACACACACACACACACACACACACACACACACACACACACGCTGTACTATCTGTATATTTAAAAGTTATTTGAAGGCCATGTTTGAGCTTGTAGCTTGTGAGACTTGTGAGCTGACCAGGCTTTCCGACATATTAAATCAGAAGATATGGAAAAACTGGGGAGTTTTGGTTGTTTGTATGTTTGTTTTGTTCGTTTGTTTTTGGTGTGTTTGTTTATTTTATTTTATTTTTTTCTTTATTTTTCTTCATTGTAAAACAAGGCACAATGGTTAGCCTTTATAAGGTTCTGAGATCAAGTTCCAACCCTAGCAAGGTTGTTTCTGTGTGGAGTTTGCATGTTCACCCTGTTCTGATGTGGGTTTCCTCCAGGTAATCCAGTTTCCTCCCATAGTCCACAAACATGCACAGTCAGCTCTCTGGCTGTTCCAAATTGCCACTAGGTTTGACAGTCAGTGTGTGTGTGTGTGTGTGTGTGTGTGTGTGTGTGTGTGTGTGTGTGTGTGTGTGTGTGTGTGTGTGTGTGTGTGTGTTGCCCTGCAGTAGTCTGACCAGCTGGTCAGGATGTAGCCCACATTCACACAGACTTGGCTGCAATACACCAGCCTTTCTGCGATTCTAATTAAATTAAGCAGCTTAGAAAATTCATGAATAAATGGATTGTAATATGTACATATATATATATATATATATATATATATATATCTTCTTTCTTCTTTTCCTTTCGGCTTTTCCCTTCAGGGGTCGCCACAGCGAATCATCTGCCTCCATCTCACCCTATCCTCTGCATCTTCTTCTCTTACACCAACGACCTTCATGTCCTCCTTCACCACATCCATAAATCTTCTCTTTGTACTTTCTGTAGGGCTTCTGCCTGGTAGTTCCAGCCTCAGCATCCTACTACCAATATACTCACTATCCCTCCTCTGTACATGTCCAAACCATCTCAATCTAGCCTCTCTGACTTTGTCTCCAAAATGTCTTACATGTGCTGTCCCTCTGATGTGCTCATTCCTAATCCTATCCATCCTCGTTACTCCCAAAGAGAACCTCAACATTTTCATCTCTGCTACCTCCAGCTCTGCCTCTTGTCTTTTCCCCAGGGCCACTGTTTCTAAACCATACTACACTTTTCCTTTCATTCTTGCCGATACCCTCCTATCACACATCACACCGGACACTTTTCTCCAACCACTACAACCTGCCTGCACACGCTTCTTGACCTCTTTTCCACAGTCTCCATTGCTCTGGATTGTTGAGCCTAAGTACTTAAAATCTTCCACCTTTCTTATCTCTGCTCTCTGTAATCTCACCGTTCCTGTTGGGTCCTTGTCATTCATGCACATGTAGTCTGTCTTACTGAGGCTAATCTTCATTCCCCTCCTTTCCAGGGCATACCTCCACCTCTCTAGATTTTCCTGCACTTGTTCTCTGCTCTCACAACAGATCACAATGTCATCTGCAAACATCATAGACCATGGGGAATCTTGTCTAACCTCGTCTGTCAGCCTGTCCATCACCATAGCAAACAAGAAGGGGCTGAGAGCTGACCCTTGATGCAGTCCCACCGCCACCTTGAACTCTTCTGTCACACCGACAGCACACCTCACCACTGTCTTACATCTCTCATACATGTTCTGCACCACTCTAACATACTTCTCTGCCACTCCAGACTTCCTCATGCAATACCACAGTTCTTCTCTCGGCACCCTGTCATATGCTTTCTCCAGATCCACAAAGGCACAATGCAACTCCGTCTGACCTTCTCTGTACTTCTCCATTAACATCCTCAAGGCAAACACTGCATCTGTGGTGCTCTTTCTTGGCATGAAACCAAACTGTTGTTCACAAATGCTGACCTCTGCCCTTAGTCTAGCTTCCACTATTCTTTCCCATAACTTCATCGTATGGCTCATCAACTTTATCCCTCTGTAGTTGCCACAACTCTTTTCATCTCCCTTGTTCTTAAAAATGGGCACCAGCACACTTCTGCTCCATTCCTCTGGCATCCTCTCACTCTCTAAGACCTTGTTAAATGTTCTTGTCAGAAAATCTACTGCTTCCTCTCCTAGACACTTCCATACCTCCACCGGTATGTCATCAGGACCAACTGCCTTTCCATTTATCATCCTCTTCAATCCCCTCCTCACTTCACCCTTATTAATCTTTGCTACTTCCTGGTCCTCAACAGTCACCTATTCTACTCTTTTTTTTCTCTCTCATTTTCCTCATTCATCAGCTCTTCAAAGTACTCCTTCCATCTTCCCAGCACACTTCTTTCATCAGTCAATACATTTTTCTCTCTGTCCTTTATCAATCTAACTTGCTGCACATCCTTCCCATCTCTATTTCTCTGCTGTGCCACCCTGTATAAATCATTTTCTCCCTCTTTACTTTCCAACCGAGCATACAAGTCATCATATACCCTCTGTTTGACCTTTGACACCGCTACCTTTGCCTTACGCTGTGTCTCCCTGTACTCCTGTTTACTCTCTTCGGTTTTCTCAATGTCCCACTTCTTCTTAGCTAACCTCTTCCTTTGTACACACTCCTGCACTTCCTCATTCCACCACCAAGTCTCCTTATCTACTTTCCTTCCAGATGACACACCAAGAACTCCTACCGGTCTCCCTGATCACATTAGCTGTAGTTGTCCAGTCATCTGGAAGCACTTCCTGACCACCCAAAGCCTGTTTCAACTCCTCCTTGAAGACAACCCGACATTCTTCCTTTTTCAGCTTCCACCACTTTGTCTTCTGCTCTGCCTTTGTCTTCTTCACCTTCCTCACCATCAGCATCATCCTGCACGCCAACATCCTATGCTGTTTGGCAACACTCTCACCCACTACTACTTTGCAGTCACTGACTTCCTTTAAATTACATCGCCTGCACAAGATGTAGTCTACCTGTGTGCTCCTACCTCCACTTTTATAAGTCACCCTATGCTCCTCTCTCTTCTGGAAGAAAGTATTCACCACAGCCATTTCCATCCTTTTTGTAAAATCTACCAACATCTGTCCTTCTGCGTTCCTGTCCTGGATACCAAACCTACCCATCACTTCCTCGTCCCCTCTGTTTCCTGCACCAACATGTCCATTGAAGTCTGCCCCAATGACCACTCTTTCACCTCTGGGGGTACTCTGCATCACTTCATCTAACTTCCTCCAGAATCTCTCCTTCTCTTCTCGCTCACATCCTGTCTGTGGGGCATAAGCACTAACAACATTGACCATCACACCTTCAATTTCTAACTTGAGACTCATCACTCTGTCTGACACTCTTTTCACTTATAGAACATTCCTGATAAACTCCTCCTTCAAGATGACTCCTACTCCATTTCTCTTCCCATCCACACCGTGATAAAACAGCTTAAACCCTGCTCCTAAGCTTCTAGCCTTGCTACCTTTCCACCTGGTCTCCTGAACACATAGTATGTCCACTTTCCTCCTCTGCATCATGTCAGCCAGCTCTCTACCTTTTCCTGCCATAGTTCCAACATTCAAAGTCCCTACTTTCAGTCCTAGACTCATGCCTTTCCTCTTCTCTCTCTGGCAACGGACACGCCTCCCGCCTCTCCTTCTTCGATGTCTTTGACCAACAGTAGTCCAATTTCCATCAGCACCCTGTTGGTTGACAGCACTGATGGCGGTCGTTGTTAACCCGGGCCTCGACCTATCCGGTATGTCATCCATTCTTGTGATTCGCATAGTTTATTTGGCATTTGTTTTACGCCGGATGCCCTTCCTGACGCAACCCTCTGCATTTATCCGGGCTTGGGACCGGCGTGAGGGAGAGACACTGGTTTGTGCCCCCCCCCCCCCCTCATGGCTGCATTATTTATATATTTATATTCTTCTTGAAGAAGATAGATATAAAGATGGAATGCATTTTTATTAATGTATGTCTGTCTTCCTTTCGGCTTTTTCCTTTTTACTCGGGAGTCGCCACAGTGAATCATTTGATTCGCACGTTTGATTTGGCAGAGGTTTTTAGATCGGATGCCCTTCCTGTCACAATCCTTTTAGCAAGGGACAGAAACACGCTGACGGCTTTGCAGCCTACTCTTTACGAAAGTCAGCAATGGTTCTTTTATATGAACCTCTCACCATAGACAGTGAAAGACATGGCTGGCCTTTGATAACCCAGTTAGCTGCACTGGGGGAAGGGGGCAGTGACAACCTTGTGGAGAGTGGGACTCGAACCCCCAACCTTGGGATCAGCGATCCACCACCCTATACCACTAGACCACCACTGCCCCCATTTTTATTAATGTATGTAAATTCTTGAAAAAAAAAAAAAAAAAGTCTTACCATTAAATAATTTATGGTTTGTTCGCTGAAGGCCTGTAAGTCCAAAAATGTTGCACTTGAAAAGAAGATTGTCGAATTATTTTTTAATAAATACATATGTATTATTACTATCAAATGCTTTAATTCTATATATTGTTGTTTGTCCTAAAATTCCTGTTAAATAAACAGCACTTCCCGTTTGCTAGGAGAACTAGCTTGCACCACTTCCTGTTTAGTTGAGTTTTTATCTTTCACGGTGAAGTCATACTCTGGACTGAGAGCCGAGGAGTAGACTCGCCAATCAGACCATAGAATTGCTAATATCTAGGGAACCCAGATATAATAATATGTAATGTATATTTGTGCTCAGTGATAGTGATACTTATAATATTGAATTTCTTTTCTGATACATAGATTACCTTTACTTGTCGTATAAATGATTCTCTTTACTTCCAGGTGAAGTACTGGATCTACGGAGACCCTGAAGCCAATGCAGAGGTGGTGGATGTTAAAAACACTCAGGCAGAATTGACAAATCTCTACCCATACTGCGATTATGAGATGCGTGTGTGTTCATGCACTTCTCAAGGAGATGGCGACTACAGTGACATCATGCAGTGCCAGACTCTCGAGGATGGTGTGTTAGGCAAATAAATGTTAATTGGACAGTAAGAGCTGTCGAATCACTGGTTAGCATTTTGTGCACAAGAATTATGCTAACCGGTCTTTATATTTTTGCTGTTTATAACAAAGTCAACTTATCGATTTAGGCAAGAACACACATCAAAGCCTGCAATGTTGGACACTAAACACAATTCAGTAAAATATAAACAAAGGCACTTTTTCCTGCAGAATTGTCTTAGACCTTAAAAAAGCCTTCAATACTGTAGATCATAGCATCTTACTACATACATTAAGCTTCAATGGGGTCTGGGGATCAGTTCGCATCATATTCAAATGACAGAATACAAGTAACAATAATAGCTGCATACTCATCAAAGAAGTCAAGTATTGTGTGGGGGTTTCCTCAAGGTTCTGTATTGGGCTGCTTCTGTTCTTTTGTATGTTATTGATGTCAGTTGTTTTTCTAGTAAACTAAGTTTAGTAAAATAAGTAGACTAAAGCCAGCCTGACACTAGTACGCATTTTAAATCCTCAATGGCACTCATTCATGCGTACCATGGAGGAATGATTTTGTGTTTATTTCACCTGTCAGTCAAACAGTTCATGCCAGAGAGGAATAAGCTTTGCATATAGCTTGCTCATTTGTACCACTGAGGATGTTCCGCTACGTTCCACTCGATTCCTTACCATTGCGGTATTTTTGCGAATTGTTTGTGCTGGGGTGCTCCAAGTTCCTCAACGTCACTCAATGGCCAGACAAGTTTGCTCCAAATCACGCTAAAAAGGTGACCGCGCTTCCATTTATGACATGCCTTGTAAAGCCTCACAAGTGTGTGTGTGTGTATATATATATATATATATATATATATTGGGTAGCTGGATTCATCCACCATTCATTCTTGATGTCAAGATGATTAACTCTAAAGATGCCGAGAAAATGGCATTAAACAAAGTGTCTTTCTTGTAGGTGCTGTTGCATTACTACTAATCGAAGACTCTGGCATTGTGTAAGCAGCTAGAATACACGCCTGATCCTTTCTTCCTCTACCTGGCTTTCTGAATATGTAAATGTCATGCAACTGAACACCCTTCCTTTTAAGATACAGCGCAAGTCAATGTGGACATAGCTGATTGGTTAACCGTCTGTGCGTGGTGTTGTGGAATACAGTGGTTTGAGTGCTCACCCAAACTTAAAGGTGAGTAGACTATGATTAGCTTTGAGGAAACACAGTTCTGTCCACAACCCTGGTCCGCCAACAGTTAATGTTGGACAATGCGTAGCAGTCAATGAACACCATGGAGGACACAAGAGCACCATTGAGGATACAGGTGTAATGTTGTGCGGCATTGATTACCCGTGACGTGGTGGGCATTTTCACCTGCCCTCACCCTTTCCTCACAGTTTCCTTATAGTTCGCGGAAAGGTACGCAAAAGAGTGCGTGACAAAATTAATGAACATGTTTCATTTTTTGGGTCGGCAATGCCCCTCAATGGCACTCATCTCGCTCAGAGTTTCCGCATTGTTCCCGTGATGACGCTCACAATTCCCACGAAGGTACTCACTTTGGCGAACCGTGGCGTACCATAAATGCGTACTAGTGTCAGGCTGGCTTAAGTTCTATTTGTTTGCTGATAATACCAACATTCTTTATATATATATTATTGGACAAGCCATGAATGCTGAACATCTATTCATGTTGAAGAATATAATAATAGATTTATATTAAACATTAACAGATTAAATTTTATTTTAATAATTTGAATCATACAAAAATACTTCCCTTTCAACCTACTTTAAATAGTTTTGACAACCAACTAAAGAAGCTTATTGCTCTTGATGACAATATATGTAGCCTACAAACACGCCTGGCATTATCCTGCTAAATCTCCAAAGGCGTAACTCTCCCTGTTCTTTACACATCTTTACACATCTCTATAAAAACAACAATTGGAGTGAAATTGTAGTCTAATTTTGTGACAGTCATGGGAATTTCAAATGTTTGAATTTTTTTTGGATGAATTCATGAACAAGGCGATCGAACCGTGTACACCCTTAACTTATAATGTGCATGTGTCCTAACTTTTCACCTTCTTTTTCTTCTTTTTCTTTCGGCTGTTCCCTTCAGGGGTCGCCACAGCAAATGATCTGCCTCCACCTCTCCCTATCCTCTGCATCTTCTACTCTTACTCCAACGACCTTCTGGTCCACCTTCACCACATCCATAAATCTTCTCTTTGGTCTTCCTCTGGGCCTTCTGCCTGGTAGTTCCAACCTCAGCATCCTACTACCAATATACTCACTATCCCTCCTCTGTACATGTCCAAACCATCTCAATCTAGCCTCTCTGACTTTGTCTCCAAAACATCTAACATGTGCTGTCCCTCTGATGTACTCGTTTCTGATCCTATCCATCCTCGTTACTCCCAAAGAGAACCTCAACATTTTCATCTCTGCTACCTCCAACTCTGACTCCCGTCTTTTCCCCAGGGCCACTGTCTCTAAACCATACAACATTGCTGGCCTCATCACCGTCTTGTACACTTTTCCCTTCATTCTTGCCAATACTCTCCTATTACATGTCACACCGGACACTTTTCTCCAACCATTCCAACCTGCCTGCATGTGCTTCGTCACCTCTTTTCCACACTCTCCATTGCTCTGGATTGTTGAGCCTAAGTACTTAAAGTCCTCCACCTTCTTTATCTCTGCCCCCTGTAACCTCACCATTCCTCTTCGGTCCTTGTCGTTCACACACGTGTATTCTGTCTTACTGAGACTAACCTTCATTCCCCTCCTTTCCAGGGCATACCTCCACCTCGCTAGATTTTCCTCCACTTGTTCTCTGCTCTCACTACAGACACGATGTAATCTGCAAACATCATAGTCCATGGAGATTCTTGTCTAACCTCGTCTGTCAGCCTCTCCATCACCATAGCAAACAAGGAGGGGCTCAGAGCTGACCCTTGATGCAGTCCCACCTCCACCTTGAACTCTTCTGTCACACCGACAGCACACCTCACCACTGTTTTACATCTCTCAAACATGTCCTGCACCACTCTAACATACTTCTCTGCCCCTCCAGATTTCCTCATACAATACCACAGTTCTTCTCTCGGCACCCTGTCATATGCTTTCTCCAGATCCACAAAGGCACAATGCAGCTCCTTCTGACCTTCTCTGTACTTCTCCATTAACATCCTCAAAGCAAACACTGCATCTGTGGTGCTCTTTCTTGGCATGAAACCAAACTGTTGTTCACAAATGCTGACCTCTGCCCTTAGTCTTGCTTCCACTATTCTTTCCCATAACTTCATTGTATGGCTAATCAACTTTATCCCTCTGTAGTTGCCACAACTCTTTTCATCTCCCTTGTTCTTAAAAATGGGCACAAGCACACTTCTCCTCCATTCCTCCGGCATCTGCTCACTTTCTAAGACCTTGTTGAATATTCTTGTCAGAAAATGTACTGCTACCTCCCCTAGACACTTCCATACCTCAACTGGTAGGTCATCAGGGCCAACTGCCTTTCCACTTTTCATCCTCTTCAATGCCCTCCTCACTTATCCCTTACTAATCTTTGCTACTTCCTGGTCCTCAACGGTCACCCCTTCTACTCTTTTTTCTCTCTCATTTTCCTCATTCAAAATAAAGCTCTTCAAAATACTCTTTCCATCTTCCCAGCACTACTGTCCAACCTATCATACAAGTCATCATACGCCCTCTGTTTGGCCTTCGACACTGCTACCTTCGCCTTACGCTGTGTCTCCCTGTACTCCTGTTTACTCTCTTCGGTCCTCTCCGTGTCCCACTTCTTCTTAGCTAACCTCTTCTTTTGTACACACTCCTGCACTTCCTCATTCCACCACCAAGTTTCCTTATCTACTTTCCTTCCAGAGGACACTCCAAGTACTCTCCTACCTGTCTCCCTGATCACATTGGCTGTGGTTGTCCAGTCATCTGGAAGCACTTCCTGACCACTCAAAGCCTGTTTCAACTCCTCCTTGAAGACAACACAACACTCTTCCTCTTTTAGCTTCCACCACTTTGTCTTCTGCTCTGCCTTTGCCTTTTTCACCTTTCTCACCATCAGAGTCATCCTGCACACCACCATCCTATGCTGTTTGGCAACACTCTCACCCACTACTACTTTGCAGTCACTGACTTCCTTCAAATTACATCGCCTACACAAGATGTAGTCTACCTGTGTGCTCTTACCTCCGCTTTCATAAGTCACCCTATGCTCCTGTTTCTTCTTGAAGAAAGTATTCACCACAGCCATTTCCATCCTTTTTGCAAAATCGATCAACATCTGTCCTTCTGTGTACCTGTCCTGGATACCAAACCTGCCCATCACTTCCTCGTCCCCTCTGTTGCCTGCACCAACATGTCCATTGAAGTCTGCCCCAATGACCACTCTTTCACCTCTGGGGGTACGCTGCATCACGTCATCTAAGCCACTCCAGAATCTCTCCTTCTCTTCTAGCTTACATCCTGCCTGTGGGGCATAAGCACTAACAACATTGACCATCACGCCTTCAATTTCTAACTTGAGACTCATCACTCTGTCTGACACTCTTTTCACTTATAGAACATTCCTGATAAACTCCTCCTTCAAGATGACTCCTACTCCATTTCTCTTCCCATCCACACCGTGATAAAACAGCTTAAACCCTGCTCCTAAGCTTTTAGCTTTGCTACCTTTCCACCTGGTCTCCTGAACACACAGTATGTCCACCTTCTTCCTCTGCATCATGTCAGCCAGCTCTCTACCTTTTCTTTGCATAGTTAAATGCAAAATACCTAAAATCTAATCTAATTCTAATCTAATCAAATCTAATCTAAATCTAATACCTAAAAATACCTAAAAACCTTAAATTTGTAGTTTTAGATCAGTTTAGTGTACATGTGAATTAGTTGGCTAAATATTATTACAACTACCTCTATTATTAATTAATACTGAATAAACTGTGATTCCCAAAACAGGTTGAGGTTTGTTTGGGAGTAAAATCTGATGCTTTGTATTCCTGTATTGTGCCCCATCTATACAGTCCCGAGTGAACCAGGTCGCCTGGCCTTTAACGTCATCGGCCCGACTGTCACTCAGCTGAGCTGGGCAGAACCAGCAGAACCGAATGGTGTGATCACAGAGTATGAGGTTGTCTACACACCCATCAACGAGGACACCAGTAAGTGGAAATATTTTTATGGAATTCATGGGAGGAGTTACAAACAATCACACATTTGGATAGATGTGTCAGATTCTGACTTTCTTTAATTTAGAACCCACGGGACTTGACAAGAAGGTGAAGATTGATAACCCGAAGAAGCGCATGCTGCTTATTGAGAACCTGCAACCCTCACAAACATACCACTACAAAGTGCGTGCGAGCAACAAGGTGGGATGGGGACCGTACAGAGATGCCACCATCAATCTGGCAACCCAGCCTCACAGACCCATGTCGAGTAAGTCAGTTTGAAACAGATTTGTGAAATGTACATGAAAATAAGGACATGGATGTAATCTGGGTTCTGATTGTTCCCTTTGGTCTAATTTTTTTAACAGTTCCCATTATTCCTGACATTCCAATTGTGGATGCAGAGGCGGGTGATGAGTACGACAGCTTCCTCATGTACAGTAATGAGGTTCTTCGTTCTCCCACCGCCAGCACCAGACCTAGTGTGTCGGAGTTCTCTGAAGGTCAGGAAATCCTCGATAACGTGCATTGATCCGTTCCTTGCTGGTTTTCAGTCATTGTTAGCATTTCCATAGGTAGCATCAACTTTGTTTATTGTTTATATAAAATATTTAGACATTTGACTTTCTTCATTTTTACAGGGATGACACTTTAAAACTAAAAATATTTTAAAACTACTTTAAAATATTTTAAACGCTCTCTTAACCTTTGGATTGCATTTGTTTTGACTATGTGGATGGCAAGATGATGCGCTGACATCATCATGACTCCAACGTACTTGAAAGCACTAGAATTTTGGAAATTTCTCATTTTTTATAATACGAATATCTTGTAAATGATCATTTCTTGTTTTCTATTCAAAGAATATCTGGGTTGATTTTTTTGGCTGTCCAGCTAGTTAAGTGACCTTTCCCATGGACTTTCTCGCCTTCTGTCTCTGTTGCTTTGCTTGAATGTCATCACTAGTCATAGCTTTCCTACACACCTGTCCTCCATGCTCTGCTTGCTTCCCCCCACATGAACACTGAAGGCAAGCGGTGGAAACACATTAAGCTAGTGGGATCAGACCTGGATCTTCGTACGGTCTCCTGGAAACTGCCTGCAGATGTCATCCCAACCCGAAGCACAAGCACAAGCACTTTGGGAAGCGATGACCTTCTGGCCTCTGCTCATTCCCAGATCCCTCATCAGAGCAGCATTTTCCAGAACACCCTACATGGAGGAAGTTTTGAGAACTTTATGCAAGTTGGCCTTTTCCAGAACCTTCCACAAGGTGAAGATCTCAACATGTCCCCTGCTAGACCGCATGCCAGCATTCCTCTACCCCTGCCTCCATTCTGCTGCCATGCTCTTGCAGTCTTTGTGACACCTCTTCTGGATTGCTAGCTTGTCTCAGAATGCTGCTGTCGTGCTTTGGGTTGGTGTCAAGTGGAACACTGTAGGTTGAACTCCTTTCTGTGACCCGTAGTGGGTGAGCAATTCAATATGCAGATGGTGACTGTAATGGCTTATACCCAAGAGAATCTGCTCAAAATCTCACTAGTCATACAAACCTGCTGCTGCTACAGCTGTCACTGGAGAAATGAGGTTCTTCTAATATACAGAAATATGGAAAATGTCTGTTCCAATTGACAGACAGAACAAATGAAGCCTTTCTCTCATCTGTTGACGTCTGATTTCTACCCAGTGCTAACTGGATGATTGTCCTTTCCTGACACTAATCACAGTTTTTTCACCTCTTTGTATTTATAGATCAGATTATAAATGGAAAGTGGGATCAAGGGTTCATGTTCCCAAGTGAAAGTAGTTCTCTGTCACGTAACATCAGCACATCTTCAGCAAGCTACAGCCTCTCACCTCGTCCTGGTGGTGGCAACCAGTCTGTAGAAACCACGATGACTTACATCACCAGCAAAGGTTTGCTAAATTTTCATTGTTGATTATAAAATTTTACAGCATGTCATCTTTCTGATTTTTATTCTTCCAAAGTGTCAGAGTGTAAGTTAAGGGCTCTGTGAGGGTCATATTCCAAGAGTAGGATGATAGACTTTGAGTTTATAGTGGAGCCCGATACACATAGAACACGACTTAGATACCATAGACCCTTAGATACCAAAGATACTTAGACCCATCCGTCCTTGCTCTATTGCTGGCTTGAAGCTTATTCGCTTCTGACTAAATACCCAGCTTTGTCACGGGGCTTCCCACTTATGATAAGTGCAAGAACACACTAAGTTCCTTTAAATCAGAGGTCGGAAACCTATGGCTCGCAAGCCAGATGTGGCTCTTTTGATGACTGTATCTGGCTCTCAGATAAATCAGGTGGCCTTTCTTAACAGAATAACGAATACATAATTTCACTGTCATTTAAATAAAAATACAAAAAACCTATCAAATAAAACAAAAACAGATGAATAAATCTCGCACATTTAAATCTTTACATCTATTTTCAATGACAAGTCACTGTGGTGCGCAGCAGAGAGCCAATCCTTTCTGGACTCCAGTATGTGGGCGGGTCCGATACCTTGAAACTGTAATTTTATTGGATTATAACAACAGCCACAGACCGCATGAGTTGTTTTTGGGTAAAGAGATAAATGTCCCTCATTTTTGATCAGCTCATTTCCACGAAACCAGGCACAGCTGGCAAGCAAACACAAATGGACAGACATGGAAAAACTTCAACCCACAGACCAGCTGATTGCCAAAACTTGGGACCCGCGTCCTATTGCATAAACAGTGCAGCGTGTGAGTCATGCCATATTGACCATGAGTCTTATTATACTCTCAAATTGTTGGTCTTTTTCAATTTAGTAGTATATTCAGTATTAATATGGCTCTCAGAGGATTACATTTTAAAATATGTCTTTTTTTTTTTTGGCTCTCTTAGTCAAAAAGGTTCCCGACCCCTGCTTTAGATGACTTAAGGAACAGAGGAGAGTGCACACATTCACTCTTCATAGAGTGTAAAAACATCATATTTTTTCAGAATTATTAAACACTTCCAGTTTTAAATAATTCTTATTTTGGATCGGTGGAGGTGCATGCTGGAAGCATGGCCATTTTAAAACCGATGGTTCTGACTAGCTGCGTGTGTAATGATGTAATCAGTTGTTTGTGCTCATCATAACTCCCACCTGAGACACGCACACACACACACACACACACACACACACACACACACACACACACACACACACACACACACACCTAAGGATAGAGTTAGCTTATTGTACATGTGTTTGGACCATGGGAGGAAACCAGAGTACCTGGAGGAAACCCAAACATGCAAAATGCAAACAGAAACTTCCAAACCGAGGACGAGACTTGAATCCAGGACCTTGCTGTGAGATGGATATGCTAACCACCACTGCACTACCATGCCAGTTCCATTGAAAACGATTGGTTGATTTTATTTTTATCCTACAGCAGGATCTGCACCACGCAACCATGACATCCATACAGAAGATGTTATCTTGCGAAAACGGTCTGAAAACAGGACTTATTATGATGATGGTGTAAGAGACTCCATCGTAATGAGTGACTTGACTGGGGGATTCTCTGACATTCTAAGTAAGTGGATTGTTTGAGGATTGTAGCCATGCTTTAACTCAAAGCCGTTGTTCCAAATTTTTAAAGTAAGGGCTGTGAAGTAGTATAGCTTTTGCCAGGAACTTTTGGTTGCCTATCGCTCCAACTCTCCCTGACTCCTCCTGTAACATAAGCTGTGCTCTGCCATGTCTCTCCTTCATGCTCTGCCATGCCTGTCTGTCACTGTTCTCCTACATCATGCTGTGCACTTCCCTGTCATGGCCTGTGGTGGCATCACTTTCAGGCGGTTCTAGCTTCAGCCAGACTACAACTACCAGCTACGGCCTGAACTCCCACCTTCACAATCGCTCAGATGACATCGGTGAAGCTCTGCAGAACCTGGACAGGGTTCTCCAGGGTGAGTGGATATGGAAGCAGCCAATCCAAAGCTAGTAGCAGAACCTCCTCTTTGGATTGGTTTATAAATGCAGTCTCTTAAGAATCCAGTGGTACCCAGATGGATTCGACCTGAAGTTCTTATAAGATGAATAAAATGTTAATGACATGAATCATATATTAAACTAAGAGTGTACTGGTCCTTCTCAAAAAATTAGCATTTTGTGATAAAGTTCATGATTTTCTGTAATGTACTGATAAAAATTAAACTTTCATATATTTTAGATTCATTGCACACCAACTGAAATATTTCAGGTCTTTTATTGTTTGAATACTGAAGATTTTGGCATACAGCTCATGAAAACCCAAAATTCCTATCTCAAAAAATTAGCATATGATGAGAAAGTACTCTAAACGAGCTATTAACCTAATCATCTGAATCAACCAATTAACTCGAAACACCTGCAAAAGATTCCTGAGGCTTTTAAAAACTCCCAGCCTGGTTCATTACTCAAAACCGCAATCATGGGTAAGACTGCCGACCTGACTGCTGTCCAGAAGGCCATCATTGACACCCTCAAGCAAGAGGGTAAGACACAGAAAGAAATCTCTGAGCGAATAGGCTGTTCCCAGAGTGCTCTATCAAGGCACCTCAGTGGGACGTCTGTGGGAAGGAAAAAGTGTGGCAGAAAACGCTGCACAACCAGAAGAGGTGACCGGACCCTGAGGAAGATTGTGGAGAAGGGCCGATTCCAGACCTTGGGGGACCTGTGGAAGCAGTGGACTGGGCTACAGGTGCCGCATTCCCCAGGTCAAGCCACTTTTGAACCAGAAACAGCGGCAGAAGCGGCTGACCTGGGCTACAGAGAAGCAGCACTGGACTGTTGCTCAGTGGTACAAAGTACTTTTTTCGGATGAAAGCAAATTTTGCATGTCATTGGGAAATCAAGGTGCCAGAGTCTGGAGGAAGACTGGGGACAAGGAAATGCCAAAATGCCTGAAGTCCAGTGTCAAGTACCCACAGTCAGTGATGGTCTGGGGTGCCATGTCAGCTGCTGGTGTTGGTCCACTGTGTTTTATCAAGGGCGGGGTCAATGCAGCTAGCCATCAGGAGATTTTGGAGCACTTCATGCTTCCATCTGCTGAAAAGCTTTATGGAGATGAAGATTTCATTTTTCAGCACGACCTGGCACCTGCTCACAGTGCCAAAACCACTGCTAAATGGTTTACTGACCATGGTATTACTGGGCTCAATTGGCCTGCCAACTCTCCTGACCTGAAGCCCATAGAGAATCTGTGGGATATTGTGAAGAGAAAGTTGAGAGACACCAGACCCAACACTGTGGATGAGCTTAAGGCCACTATCGAAGCATCCTGGGCCTCTGTAACACCTCAGCAGTGCCACAGGCTGATTGGCTCCATGCCACGCCGCATTGAAGCAGTCATTTCTGCAAAAGGATTCCCGACCAAGTATTGAGGGCATAACTGAACATCATTATTTGAAGGTTGACTTTGTATTAAAAACACTTTTTTTTTAGTGGTCGGCTGGAATATGCTAATTTTTTGAGATAGGAATTTTTGGTTTTCATGAGCTGTATGCCAAAATCATCAGAATTAAAACAATAAAAGACCTGAAATATTTCAGTTGGGGTGCAATGAATCTAAAATATATGAAAGTTTAATTTTTATCAGTACATTACAGAAAATAATGAACTTTATCACAATATGCTAATTTTTTGAGAAGGACTAGTAAATGTTTAATGTATGAACTCGTCTGCGGTGATGTAACCTAACTTGCCTCCCTGAATCATTCCAAGCTTCTAGCATGCTTGACTTGAAATGTTCACAAAGGGTTATATGATATCCCTAGATACTCGGCTGCCTCATGGGGTCCCTGAAACTCCAAGCAGGCTAGTGTTCTCTGCTCTGGGACCCACAGCACTGAAGGTCAGCTGGCAGGAGCCTCATTGTGAAAAGCCGATATTAGGATACTGTGTCTTCTACGAGCTTCTCAATGGAGGTATGTAACAGTACAGAGCTACCCTGTGCTCTCGTTCATCTCAGTGTACTGCAGTTTGTGTTATTTAACTGTCTACTAATCCCTGAAGGTGAAATGAAGCGTATGGACATCACTAACCCTGGTCAGAACTCTGTGGTGGTTCAAGACCTCCTGCCCAACCGGTCCTACCTGTTCAAGGTAAAAGCTGAGAGTGAGGAGGGCTGGGGTCCTGAGAGGGAGGGGGTCATTACCATCGAGTCTGCTGTTGACCCCAAGAGTCCCCTCAGTCCTGTTCCAGGTAAAATACTTACTGATGATTTTGTTTTATTAATGAAAAGTTCTTCCAAGTTTCCAAGTTTACATGGTGTTGATTTCAGGGTCCTCATTCACTCTGAGCACGCCCAGTGCTCCAGGTCCACTAGTATTCACTGCGTTAAGTCCAGAGACGCTTCAGCTAAGCTGGGATAAACCACGCAAACCCAACGGCGAGATCCTGGGTTACGTGGTTACCTGTGAACAGCTGCAAGGTGGAGGTCAGGGTTCAACATAACACAGCATTCCTTATTAAACATCAATTAATTCTACACCCAAATAAATCTAAACGGGGGACATCATCCATTCACCTTTTAAAGAATTATAATAATTATATACCAGGGATCTTATATTTGTGTTGAAACTGTGGGCAGAAAGACGAAAAAGGGAAGAAAAAAAAAAGAAATGATGGTTTATAGTAGAGAAGATTTTCAGTTCGGAGGATGTTGGTCTTGAATAATTGTGTTGAAAAGGATGTAATTATTTGTGCAGGAGATCAGCGTTCGTTCCAACTCAGTGGGAACTCTGGTACATCTTTGACCGTCTCAGATCTGAGTGAAAACCTACCGTATAAATTTAAAGTCCAGGCTCAGACTACGCAGGGTTTCGGACCGGAGAGAGAGGGGATCATCACCATCGAATCTCAGGATGGTAAGACACACACACACACACACACACACACACAAATATATATATATATATATATATATATATATATATATATATATATCCCTCGCTACTTTGTGCTTCAATTCATGCTGCTTCAGTGCATTGCTTTTTTTTTTTTTTTTTTTTTAATATTCATCAAATTAAAAAATAAGGAAATTAAGGAAGAATAGGGGAAACAGTTAAGGAACATGGCAAAACCCCCATCAACACTACTTACATTTTTATGTGAGGTGCGCATAGTTTTGTGCATTGGTTTTACATAAGGTACATATACGCATTCGATGACAATTTACCTGTGTGTGTGTGTGTGTGTGTGTGTGTGTACAGGGTCCATGGGTCAGTACAGCAGTCAGTCTCTGATGAAGAGAGAAGTGTTTAATTTGCCATCACAGAGTATGTCACAGACAACACACACCATGTTCAATGAACCCTTCATCACACCAGGTGACCCCCCAACCCTGCTCCATTCACTCTTTACAG
Organism: Plotosus lineatus; assembly: GCA_024760905.1. Taxonomy (NCBI): domain Eukaryota; kingdom Metazoa; phylum Chordata; class Actinopteri; order Siluriformes; family Plotosidae; genus Plotosus; species Plotosus lineatus. The sequence continues at coordinate 1,649,187 of CM045749.1, forward strand.
TTCGTTCATATGATGGTTATTATTTATTCATGATTGAAGAAGCACCTTTAATGTTATAATACAGGTTTAATGCTTAGACCCACATCACCTTATCACCCTAACAACAAGCCAGTGTTTCTCAAATAAGTTGCTAACGTGTGTGTGTGTGTGTGTGTGTGTTCAGATGGTATAATGATGTCTAGCAGGCAAGTTACTCAGACAGAAATCAGCGGCAGCATCACGCGTCAGGTGGAGATGGTACAGAGAGGCGTGATGGCCACCGTCAACAAGAAACAATAAAACGAAGCCTGAACATGGAGATGATGTTCACCTGGTGCATTCAGTAGCTATACAGAGAATCCTGATATTTCAATTTCAGTATTGATCTTTTCCAGAAGCCCTCGGTTAAAAGTTATGGAATAAAACATGACGTATGAGGCAGTTATTGACCTGAATATCAAACAGAATAAGAATCAAAAGATAAACTCCTCAATAAATTACTCTTTCTGATCAGATCTGAGAGCCAACAGTCAAAATAACTGTTGAGTTGAAAATAATATCTTGAAATAACATTTTAAGCATTGCATGGCATTTCAACTTACAAATAAATAAATAAACTAGCTTATGCATCAGGGATTCTGTCAACTGTGCTATATCTTCAGTGTCTCGTTCCTGAAACAGCTATAAAATAAGATACACTGGTATGAACGGAACTTTTCACAATAACAACAGCAATAAGAATAACTGTTACAGTCGTGTTCTGTGTGGTTGTGCACCTCTACTTATATCTCATCATTGCCTTCCTTCCTTACATTAGTTTATTTTTGCTCTAGTTTTTATGTGATGTTGAATATGATGACTTGTGTTTTAAGCATCTGTAACTTTTTAAATTCTGTCAACAGAAACCTTTCCTACCCTAATTTTGTGAGGTGAGGAAAAAATAATCCAAGAAAACCCAAATCTAAGAAAACAAATGCACATTTCATGATATTTACTAAAATCGGTAATGTTACTATATGACAAAAATATTGGAATCATTCGACTATCACATTGTTGCTTTTGGCTAACATGCTAATTGACAAACCCTTGATACTTAACCTAAACATGCCTGCATTCATTTGAGATTTCCTTTTGGCTTTTTCCCTTTCTCAGGGGTCACCAGAGTGAATGATTCGCACGTTTGATTTGGCAGAGGTTTTTACGTCGGATGCCCTAACTGACACAACCCTTTAGCAAGGGACAGAAACACGCTGACGGCTTTGCAGCTACTCTTATGAAAGTCAGCAAATGTTCTTTTACATGAACCTCTCACCATAGACAGTGACAGACATGGCCTGCCTTTGATAACCCAGTTAGTGCACTGGGGGGTGTGTGTGTCAGTGACAACCTTGTGGAGAGTGAGACTTGAACCCCCAACCTTTGGATCAACGATCCAGCACCCTATACCACTAGATCACCACTGCCCCCCAGACCACCACTGCCACACTTATTGCTCATTAAATTTCAAATAAAAACAACCTTAATGACCCTCATTAATACAAATAAACAATAATCTCTTTTTTATTCTCATAACGTTGATATAAATTTCCTCCAACTGGTAAACTGAAACCAGTTAGCCTGTTAGCTGTAGCTGTTCACACTACCTAGTGCCTCGAACTTCCCCTCTTCATGTCTTTTTTTTTAAACTCTAAATTGATTTTGTTTATTTACAGTTTATAATATATTTTTCAACATAAAATATTGAAATCTTTCTTCTTGGAATTTATTTTACTTTTTGTTTGCATGTTTATTGAATCCATTTCCTCGCATAATAAGTCAAATCTCTATCACATAAAATCTGATTAATCTTCACTTTATTCATGCATGATGAAAATATTACTAAAAACTCGAATTAAAATATTTAAAAACAGGAAATGAGATTTTTCAACCAACACTTCTTCCTGTCAGCATGTTTATTTTAAAACGTTATACTGTACCTCTTTTAAAATTATTTTTATATAAATATAAAATGACAAAACCTTTTAATTCTATTTTATTCTTTCAATAGGATGGATTTTAATTTCAGTAAACAATAAAACTGCTTAATAAAGTGTCGTCTGTTTATTCCTTTCAATGAAAAAGTTAATAAATTATTCACATAATAATATCATCATCACCTTTCGCTTAATCAGGGGCAAGTCGCAAGGCAGCAGCCTAAACAGTGAGGTCCAGACGAACCCTCTTTTCATTTCCTCCAGCCTCCGTGGGGACACCGAGGCATTCCCAGACCAGCCAAGAGACATAATCCCTCCACCGTATTCTAGGTGGACCCTGGGGTCTCCTCCCGGTCAAACATGCCCAAAACATCAAACCAGGGAGGCGTTCGAGAGGCATTTTATCCAGATGTCAGAGCCACCTCAACAGGCTCCTCCCAATGTGGAGGAGCAGCGGTTCTACTCCGAGCTCTCTCGGGATGGCTGAGCTGCTCACCCAATCTATAAGTGGGAGCCCCACCACCCAGGGAAGGAAGCTCATTTCAGCCACTTGTATCCACGATTCTTGTTTTCGGTAACGACCCAAAGCTCGTGACCATAGGTGAGGGTTGGAACGTAGATTGACTGGTAAATTAAGAGCTTTGCTTTTCAGCAGGGGCAGTGATCCGAATGTCACTCTTCCACTCCATCCTTTCCTCACTCATGAACAAGAGCCTCAGATACTTGAACTCCTCCACTTGGGGCAGGACCTCATTACAGACCCAGATGGGCATTCCACCCATTTCCAGCTGAGAACCATGTCCGCGGAGGTACTGAAATTCTGTCCATAAAAATTATGAACAGAATCAGTGACAAAGGACAGCCTTGTCAGACCCCAACCCTCACTGAAAATTCAGCCTGGTGTTATCAAAGCAGACGAAGCTCTGGCTTCAATGATACAAAGACCAAATGGAACATGGCAACGGGTCTGGTATACCATATTCCCAGAGCATGCCCCACAAGATAGCCTGAGGGACACAGTAGAGAGCTTTCTCTAAATTCACAAAATATGTGGACAGATTGGGCAAACTCCTATGAACCCTCCAGGATCCTGTAGAGCATATAGTTGGTCGAAAGTGCTACAGCCATGAAGAAAACCACATTGTTTCTCCTCAATCTGAGGTTCAGATCCTACTCTCTAGTTCTCCTCCATAGACTTTTCTGGGTAGGCTGAAGAGTGTGATTCCATGATAATTGAAACACATCCTCTAGTCCCCCTTTTAGAAAGGGTAACTGCTGCCCAGTTTGCCAATTCAGAGGTACAGCCCCCGTTGACGACACGATGTTGCAGAGACATGTCAACCAAGACAGTCCTACAACATCCAAAGCCCTGAGATATTCAGGGCAGATCTCATCCTTCCCCGGAGAGCTTTTTGACTACCTTAGTGACCTCAGCCCCAATGATGGACCTCAATTCTTCCCAAACGCCCAGGATCTTTCTCCTCCACGCAGGGCGTGTTGGTGGGATTGAGGAGGTCCTTAAAGTATTTTTTCCACACACACCATCTCTCTTTGTCCTGATCCTTTTTTTTCATCCCAAACCTGTAATCTTTCACACAGACCTGATGTGCGGTGAAGTGTATAATTCCTCCTGAGAAAGGGAGACTCGAGGTTTAAGTGAATGTTAATATAAGTCTTTATTTTTACACAGATGACATTACAAATAAACCTTAATTACATCATAGAGGTGATATTAAAATACAGATCACATGATAAAGAAATGCTTACATGAACAGGTGTTTACTGAGAATCTTCAAATTTTAAAAATGAGAGTAAGAAGGTGGTTAAACTCCATTTCATTAAAATCATTAATTTGTTAATCAAACCCAGTACCCTACACCGCAGAGTACTTTCGTGTGTGTCTGGAGAACCCCAAAAAGGTTCTACATGCACATTTCCAAAAGGAAGGGGGTTCCTAGCTAAACCTTGTGAGGGTCTCAGAACCCTTTTCTATCCATTGAACACCTGTAGGTTCCTTACCCGCTCCCTCAACACCCTAACACCCACAGTGCATTATTTATACTCTGCATGAAAATTTTTGGACTCATCAACCCTATGCTTAATCGTTTCCAACAATTTAAACACCACCACGCTCCCAGTCCAGTCTATGACTCAGTATCCATTACACTGCACTGTGGGACTGCACATTACCACAAAATATCACAAGAACATCTGCACTGTGTATTGAGAGTGAAATTCTACCTACTATTCTCGAACACACCTCCTTTAAATTCAGTCAGAACTGCACCTGTATTGAGAATAAAATGGACATGTTTGAACTGTGGACCCTTACTGCTAATTTCTGAACAAGAACCAATATAAAAACATTTCTGTAATAATAATAATAATAATAATAATAATAATCCCACCATTGTTTGCTTTTAAGGAGCATTGTTGTGATGTTGTGATTAAAGGTGGAGTACTGAACTGGGTAGACACCGAAGACTCCTACTAATTTGTACAAGACAGACCTTAAAGGTATAATAAGCAATTAGACCATGTCGTTTTAGTCTTCAAATGTCAGAAATGAGATGGTCAGAACAATCACAATGCTCTCAGCCATTCCCCTTAAAATCACACCTTCCAATTATAAAGGTAGATTTAAAGATATAAACATAAGCCAGCTTGACACTAGTACGCATTTTAAATCCTCAATGGCACTCATTCATGCATACCATGGCGGAATGATTTTGTGTTTATTTCACCTGTCAGTCAAACAGTTTGTGCCAGAGAGGAATAAACTTTGCTCATAGCTTGCTCATTCGTACTATTTGAGGATGTTCCGCGACGTTCCACTCGATTTCTCACCATTGCGGTATTTTTGCGAATTGTTTGTGCTGCGGTGCTCCAAGTTCCTCTGGCATTGTGTAAGCAGCTAGAATGCATGCCTGATACTTTCTTCCTCTACCTGGCATTCTGAATATGTAAATGTCATGCAACTGAACACCCTTCCTTTTAAGATACAGGGCAAGTCAATGTGGACATAGCTGATTGGTTAACCGTTTGTGCGTGGTGTTGTGGAATACAGTGGTTTGAGTGCTCATCCAAACTTGAAGGTGAGTAGACTATGATTAGCTTTGAGGAAACAGTGAGAAACAGTTCTGTCCACAACTCACTCCCTGGTCCGCCAACAGTTAATGTTGGACAATGTGTAGCAGTCAATGAACACCATGGAGGACACAAGAGCACCATTGAGGATACAGGTGTAACGTTTCGTGACACTGAATACCATATGCAAAAGAATGCATGACAAAATTAATGAACATGTTTCATTTTTTGGGTCGGCAATGCCCCTCAATGGCACTCATCTCGCTCATAATTTCCGCATTGTTCCCGTGATGGCACTCACAATTCCCACAAAGGTACTCACTTTGGCGTACCGTGGCGTACCATGAATGCATACTAGTGTCAAGCTGGCTATACCCTAAAGCTAAAGAATAGCTAATGAGCAGTGGGCGATGCTAATGAGGGATGTGTAGGGGTTGTAGGAAATGTTTAAATTCTTTTATATTTTATAAACTACTTTTACTGTGAAAAGATGTTTTGTGACAATGTCAATTGTAAAAAGAACAATACAAATAAAACCGAATTGAAGGGAATTAAAACTAATAAAAGAATAAAGAATTTGTGGTTACATGGTTACAGTTACAACTTTCAAATGAAGAACAAAACAAGAAAAAAAGGTAAAATAGAAAAAGGAATAACTGAAAACAGGTTGAATAAACACTACCACCTCACCTTATTGGAATACAATAACCCGTTGGATACGACATTGTTGCAGAGAAGGAAACACAAAGGAAGCAGCGGGAGGGTGTAGTGAGAACACACAGAGGTTATACAGACTGAAGGGGTAAAAGTGAGGTAGTGTGTTAGTTTGTTCCTGAATTGTGTTTTAATGTGTGCACGACACTACACCCTACACACTGTATACAAGGAGAATCTGTGAGGGTCATAACCAGGAGAAAACAATCGTTATGACGCCTGTGATCTACACAGCTTATCCGCCTCTTCTTATTGTTATTCTAGCCCCACTGGTTTTTTACCAATCAGTAGCCAGCAGTGCGTCTCCTCTCGCGCGCCACCCACACATTTTTGCAGTATTGAATAATTTTCAGAGTAAGTGTAATTATAAGACTGCAAGGTATACAAATGAAGCAGGAAAATGGGATGTGTTTCCAGAGCACAGTTTCAATAGAATTCATGATAATCAGTGTGACACATGTAACTACTAATCATGTAATCAGGGTTGCTAACACCACACCTTTTTGTTTTTAATTTGCTGTATTATATTTTCATTGTTCATAAATAAAAAAACAACAACAAAAAAAAACCAACTAAAACACTTCTAGCCATGTAAGACGTGCGAGTAATGTGTAAATGAAGGATTACATACACACACACACACACACACACACACACACACACACCCATACAGTCGACCCCCTACTTACGAGAGCCTTTTTTGTATTGCGGAAGTTTTGTAAGTAGGGGTGCATTTTACATGTAAAACACCTGATTCGTTCTAAGGCTCCCAAGGCTACCCCATAAACCCTTTAAAAAATGATAAAAAGTACACCAATTTTGTATACAACGTGTTAAAAGTAAAAGAAAATTATTTATTAAACCATTTAAACATTTTATTAACATATTAAACCATTTTATTAACATATTTATTAATTAAACCATTATTAAACATTTTTTATTAACACACACACACACACACACACACCCCTGTCTCTCTCTCTCTCTCACACACACACACACAAAATACAGTACACATTAAATGCCAGATGTTTATTGTGGCGCTGTGGGCCACACCCACAAGCAGAACGCCTGAGCATTTTAAGATGTGGAATTCAAAGCGCATTCCCTGCTTGACAGATCGGAGGTCCAAACTCAACTTTAACTTGATTCCTTGAGGGAGCGGCGGTCCAGATGAGCCGTGTTTTGCTCACATGCGCCACATTTATTAAACATTTACTGAATTAAACAACTTAAAAAACTAAACTAAAAACTAAAGAGTTAAACCTCCTTTTGTCTCTATCTCTCTCTCACACACACACACGCACACACGCACACACACATGCACTCTCTCTCACACACACACACACACACACACAAAGACACACACACATACACACAAAAACCTTGGGCCACGCCCACACGCAACTGACGGAACAATTCTATTTAAATGTTTAAATGCACGGGATGTTTTATTTAAAGCGGAATTACAGTATCTGTTTGAAAGATCAGAGGTCCTCATTCAATATTAGCTTGCTTCCTTGTGAGATCAGAGGTCTTCTCCCACTGTATTAATATCGTGCCGAAATAATCGACTCCGTCGCTGTATTTCTGCTTTGAGGTCTCCTTAAACCAGAAACCAAACTGTTGTTAACAAATGCTGACCTCTGCCTTTAGTCTAGCTTCCACTATTCTTTCCCATAACTTCATCGTATGGCTCATCAACTTTATCCCTCTGTAGTTGCCACAACTCTGCACGTCTCCCTTGTTCTTAAAAATGAGCACCAGCACACTTCTCCATTCCGCTGGCATCCTCTCACTCTCTAAGACCTTGTTAAATGTTCTTGTCAGAAAATCTACTGCTACCACTCCTAGACACTTCCATACCTCCACCGGTATGTCATCAGGATCAATTGCCTTTCCACTCTTCATCCTCTTCAATGCCCTCCTCACTTCACCCTTACTAATCTTTGCTACTTCCTGGTCCTCAACGGTCACCTCTTCTACTCTTTTTTTCTCTCATTCATCAGCTCTTCAAAGTACTCTTTCCATCTTCCCAGCACACTTCTGTCATCAGTCAATACATTTCCCTCTCTGTCCTTTATCACTCTAAATTGCTGCACATCTTTCCCATCTCTATTTCTCTGCTGTGCCAACCTGTATAAATCATTTTCTCCCTCCTTCCTGTCCAACCTATCATACAAGTCATCATACATCCTCTAACCTGCTGCATGTCCTTCCCATGTCTATTTCTCTACTGTGCCAACCTGTATAAATCATCATCTCCCTCTTTACTGTCCAACCTAGCATACAAATCATCATCCACCTTCTGTTTAGCCTTTGACACCACTACCTTCACCTTACGCTGTGTCTGCCTTTACTCCTGTTTACACTTTTCAGTCCTCTCAATGTCCACCAGGCAGAAGGCCAAGAGGAAGACCAAAGAGAAGATTTATGGAAGTGGTGAAGGAGGACATGAAGGTACTTGGTGTAAGAGAAAAAGATGCAGAGGATAGGGTGAGATGGAGGCAGATGATTCGCTGTGGCGACCCCTGTAAGGGAACAGCCGAAAGGAAAAGAAATTTAGTTTAAAATGTTTGGAAAACATGTGACATGGTATACATTTGCAGAAGTCCTGTCACAAAAGCCCTTTCAGTTCTGCTCCAACACATCAGACATACACACATGGATGTGTGTGTGTGTGTGTGTGTGATTGAGAGAGAGAGAGAGAGAGAGAGAGAGAGAGAGAGAGAACTACACAATATTAAATGAGGAGACTTGACTGTTTCTGCTGGATGTAAAATCTCCACTCTCTGATGCTAACTAAGCAACAGTCTTTTATTAGCTCCTCAGACCATCATACACAGAGGAAGAATTAATATTATAATAAAAATTTATAGCAGGGAATAAACTACATGACACTCCCCCCAACCCCTGCTCAAACACCCCTGACATGCCCTCACACGCCCCTATCCCTCCCACTGTGAGATGATAGTGAATATGGGCTCTATGAACGCTACCTCTTACTTTGTATCTGTTCACAGTGTTGCGTCAACTGTGATTAACTGAGAATCCACTTCCTCTTCATAACTCTTAATAAAAATAAACAAAACTGTTTAGTGATCATTAATGTATAATGGAAATATACAAATAAATCCATGATTAACTCCTCAATCTACAAAATTTACATTCGGGAGAAAGAAAAAAAAAAATCACATGATTGAGTGTGTGTGTGTGTGTGTGTGTGTGTGAGAGAGAGAGAGAGAGAGAGAGAGAGAGAGAGAGAGCGAGATCATCGGAGTGACTGAGCTGCAGAAGTGTAACAGGAGGACGGAGGAGTGTGCGTTTTAATAATGGTTGTTGCCGCAGGTTTTGGGTTTCTGAAGGCTGAACACTCTGATGTTGAGGTGTGTGGCGATCTGCTTACACACACTAGTACAGTAACACACCAGATCACATGCAGCGATTGCCTTCTCACACACACACACACACACACACACACACACACACACAAGAGAATGTACATTGTTATTAGTGCACATGATAATCAGTACATTATATGAATGCCAGTGTATATAATTTCACTACTTTATGCATGAAAGAACTCACCAGTGCTGCCCAGAGGAGGAAGTGCTCACTGAAGGAACTGTTAAAGTACTGGTTAATGAACAGTAGTAGTGGCGCAACAAAGGCAGCATCACAACGCTCCATCTCACTCTTCGTCATGTGGGCTATCTGAGGTGCGCGTGCGCACACACACACACACACACACACACACACACACACACACACACACACACTGGTTAACAGTAAGTTAGACTTACTGATTAACAGTAATACAGTACAGATTTCATTGAGTAGAATTAGATTATAAATATATTTGATTTAGATTATACATCACATCTTTACCACCAGGTGGTTGGTGAGTTTAGCTGAGGTGAATCCGAATGTTAAAATAAAGACGCATGGATTTTTCTCAAACAGCTGCTCCGCTGACATTTTATACACCAGCATGGCCAAGAGCAACACCACCGAGATATGAAATGCTGGAGACAGAACACTCGTTCCCTACAGAGAGAGGTGGGGGTGGGGGAAAAGACAGAGACAGACAGAGGGGGAGGGAGGGAGAAAGAGACAGCGAGAGACAGATGGAGAGAGACAGACAGTTATGATTTTATACATCAACATTTCAAATTGTGGATTATGATGTTGCTTCCTGTCAGTGCGTTTTACATATACATGCATATACACACACACATACACGGGAACAGTGTGATCTGATTTGTTCTCTATCTCAGGATTTACAGCATTATACTAATTTCTAATTGGTGGAAAGCCATCATTGCATGAGGACCAAATTATTGCACAGCTGCCATCAGATAAATTGAATGATTCTCTCTTGGTTGTCTGCCGATACGACAAAAAACGCTTATTCAGGTATCCATTCCTTGTCTTGTTTTGTGGACCCTCTGATGAGTCCTAGCTTGGAGCGGCATATACGACCACACACAAACTGCCTCATGTGTTCTAGTTTTACGCAGTTGGTGTTTTTCTTGAGCAGCCAGGATATGCTCGTCTTAAAATTGCCTGATGCCCTTTTGAGTGATGAATCTCCAGCTCTTCCGATTCCCTGCTAGGTCCTCCCATTGGCAGTCATCTATGTGGCACTTCTTCAGGCTGGCCTTGAGTCTTTATACCGTTTGTATTGACCACCATGCCTACGTTGACCAATTTTGAGTTATCCATAGAAGATTGTCTCCGGCAGTCTGTTGTCAGTCATACGGACCAAGTGTCCTGCCCATCTCAGTTATGATTTTATCAGAAAGGATTCTATGCCAAGAGTTCCTGCCCTATGCAGAACTCCAGTATTTGTAACTTTACCCTGACAGTGGATACCCAAGGCAAATGCAGCCGAGAGGGAAATGAACAAGTTTCTTTATACCGTCTTCCCTTGCCACTTCGCAATTCGAGCATCGCGGTCTTGGTACATCGCAGTATTTTAATAAAAAATAAAACAAAAAGATATTCATAAAAAATTCAAAATTCGCGGTGAAACTCGCATGTAAGCAAGCGGAAGGCAGGGACCCAAGGCAGACTGAGTCCATTGTTTCCAAACGACAGACTGAAGTGCTCCTCCTCCCCAGTTCAGGCAGGGACCGCCCACTCAACTCAATCTTGCAAGCTGATTGGGTTAGATGTGTGACGCTGTTGCTTCCCGACCACTCAACTCAATCTCGCAAGCTGATTGGCTTAGACACGTGACGCTGTTACCTCGCACATTCCCGCGGGATTTTTTGTGATTTTGTGATCTTATAGTGTTTGTGAACGTCCTGCACCACGGAGAAGAGCTATTGTCAGAGGTGAGTACAGTACTTAAAGCATTATATATATTAATTCTATTTAAATATTAATACATTACAGTATTTACATATGCATATAACTGTGTAACGTTTAATATACACTTCTTGATATTGTATAGACGCGAAAACATATAGAAATAAGACAACATGGTAGAAATGAGGGGAGCGTTCCTACTTCGTGTTTTTTCGAATATCGCGGCCAGGTCTGGTCTACATTATCCACAATATTCAAGGGATGACTTTATAGTGTCTGTAGGTAGTCCATGTTTCACAGGCATCGAGGGGTGTGGGTATGATGACTGCTCTGTATGCCTAAAGTTTCGTCTGAACTTTTATAACCCTCTTACCTCAATGCAATGGTTCATTTCATCATCCAGGGAAACTGATCGAGACAGGATGCGTCCCAGATAGTGAATCTGTCGACCACATTTAGCCTTGTGTCTTCTATGGTGATGGTGGGCTCGACATAGACTTTCTGAGGAGCTGGCTGATACATCACTTCAGTCTTCTTGAGGCTGATAATAAAGCCAAATCTTCTACACGCTGAAGAGAAATGATTCATTATCAGTTCTACTTCTCAGTGGGCGAGTAATGCGCAGTCATCAACAAAAAGGAGTTCCCTCACCAGATCTTCAACCAGTTTGTTGGAGGCCTCGAGTCTCCTGAGGTTGAATAGCTTACCATCTGTCTGAAACTATATGTACACCCCTCTGTCCATATTTTGGAAGGCATCCAGTAGTAGCGTAGCTGCAAACAGTACATTGAACAATGTTGGAGCCATGACACAGCCTTGCTTCACGACATTTGTAACCTGGAATTGATTTGATGTGCTGCCATCTTGCATTACCTCAGCCATCATGTCATTGTGGAATTGCATAATCATCTTGGTGAATTGCTCTGGGCATCCCAGCTTGGCAAGGATATTCCACAAGCCCTCTCTGCAGACTTTATCAAAAGCTTTTGAGAGGTCAACAAAAGCCATGTACAAATCCACATTCTGCTCCCTGCATTTCTCTTGGATCTGCCTTGCTGCAAATATCATATCTGCTGTTTCTCTGCCACCGCAGAGCCACACTGAGTTTCTGGAAGGAATGCTTCAGTGATACAGTGGACAAAGTGATTTCAGATCATTCTTGCTAGTATCTTGCCTGCTATGACTAAGAGAGATATACCCCTGTGGTTGTCACACTTGGAGCGAGAGCCTTTCTCTTTGTACAAACTGACTATTGATGCATCCTCGGATTCTTGAGGTATCCTTTCCTCTTCCTACATGATCTGGAAATGTTTGGTCAGATGCTGAACAAGGTGGTGACCTCCGATCTTGTAAATCTCTGCTGTTATGGCATATGATCCAAGTGCCTTACCATTTGACAACGTTTTGATGTCTTTCTGTGTCTCGTCGAGTGATGGTATGTTAGCAAGAGCTGCCACAATGGGCTTCTGTACAATCTCCGCAATGGTGTCTGGATCAATGTCTGAGGGTGCTGAAGTGCGTTGCCCACCTTTCCTTGATGAGGTTTATATCAGTCAGGAGTGTGGTTTCATCAGCAGTTAACAGTGGCACTGTTCCATTTTGAACTGGTCCATATATGGCCTTCATTACATTGTCGAAGCTTTTGGTGTCAATCTAGTCTGCACATGCTTGCATTTCTTCAGCTTTTATTTTCCACCAGGTGTCACATGTCTCTCAGCCTGTGTTGAACCTCACTCCTTACCTTTGTGTACTTAGCTCTTTTCGATGTTGAACCTTTATCTTTCATCCACAGTAAGTATGCAGCATGATTTTGGCTCAGCAGCTCCTGTGCAGCCCCCCCAGTGCAGCTAACTGGGTTATCAAAGGCGGGCCATGTCTCTCACTGTCTATGGTGAGAGGCATGTAAAAGAACCATTGCTGACTTTCGTAAAGAGTAGGTTGCAAAGTCGTCAGCGTGTTTCTGTCCCTTGCTAAAAAGGGTTGTGACAGGAAGGGCATCCGACGTAAAAACCTCTGCCAAATCAAACATGCGAATCAGATGATTCGCTGTGGCGACTCCCGAGTAAAAGGGGAAAAGCCGAAAGGAAGACAGACAGACAGCTCCTGAATTGCCACATTTTCCTGGTGGTGTCTTTTGGCCATGCCAAGGGTTGTCTCAGCTGTTTGGTGAACAGTCTTCTTAAAAAGTGTTCCACTCTTCCTCTACATCCTTAGATGGGGATTTGAGAATACCCACTGACTCATTCATATTCCTGCGGAGTTTTCCCCTAATGTTAGCAATCTTCAGCTTGCTTATATTGAGCTTTTTTGGTGGCTTAGCCATTTGTACACGCTTGGGTGCAGCTCTCTGGAACACTACTTTGGACCGGAGCAGTCTATGATCAGTCCAGCAGTCAGCACCTCTCATTACCCTTGTGATTCTAACATCCTTTATGTCCTGCTGCCTTACTATGATGTCGTCAATCATGTGCAAATGTTTTGACCTTGGGTGCATCCAAGTTGGTTTATATTTGTCAGCTTGCCTGAATATAGTTAAGAGCCTCTCACTCCTTTGAGTAGGTTTTCCACTTTGGATACAATGTGTGCTTTTATTGACAATCTCACTCCAGATTTTCAGCAATGATCTTTTGCCTTTCCTGACCAAAAGAGTGTGTAGCCAGCACCAGTTTCAGTTAGTTGGCCTTCTTCTGCAAGCTGTGTTTCACTTAGAGCTGCAATGTCAATATTGTAACGTGCTAGCTCCCGTGCTACAAGGGCAGTTCTGTGTTCTGGTCTTTCTCTTGTATGGCTGTCAAATAAGGTGCGTATGTTCCATGCACCAAGGTTTAAGGCTTTCTTGGTATGTTTTCTTCTTGTGGTTCGTCTGCTGTATGGGATGCCCACCAGCCACGGAAAGCTAGCCAATTTTGGGCACCTTTTTCTAGCCCTCTCCCTTTTCAGGGTGAGCAGTGTGGTCCTAAAAAGGGCTGCCCAGTCACCCAGGATGCTGGCGAACACAGTTGCTGCTTCTGTTTCCAACTGAGAGTGACCAAAGTCCTGGGCCACCTGTGTTCAGGTGTGTGGCTACAACTACCAGTATATCCCCACCTACTACTTCGCCACAGGGTTTGTAAAGGAATGATTCATTAGGCACCTGCACGTGATTATTTTATAGAGGGAGAGATATGTGCTGCATCTATCCCACTCTCTTGGCTTCTCACATCTTGATCCAACGGCACGTCAAGACGAATGGAGATGTGTTCAGCTGCAGTGGATGGCCAGAAGTATCTGTTGCACCCACACTTTGCCCTTTACAGCTGTCCACACAACTGTGCTGACTTGCCTTCCATGCAAGTTTGAATAGCCTATCGACTGATCTGCCTTGTCTGCCAGGTCAGATGTGCTAAATGCAGAGGTTGGTGTCCTCTTCTATTTCCCCATAGGCGGCACATGATTTGCAAAAGGGTCCACCTCATGCGCTTAAGAGGTGGCATCCCCTAGCAATGCCAATCAGTGACTAGCGAGCCCCCTCACTTAGTTTAGCATGATTGCCAAGTCAAGGTCCCAGGGTATGGTCATAGGTGTGCATAATCTATTACTTGGAGCCATAAGTGAGAGTTGAGTGTTAAATTATTTACCAATGTTCCATACCCACACCCAAATTGACATAGGTGTGCGGCAGGCATGGATATAAAGGTACTAAATTAAACGATTATTGCATGATTGGCACACATATCACAGTAACAACTGCAGCATTCAGCATATGCTCTTAACCAGAGCGACTTACAATCATCATTTTAAGACAATTGCGCAACTGAGGGTTAAGAGCCTTGCTCAGGGGCCGAACAGTGGTGATAATGAGGATTGAACCGCTGACCCTTGGATTAGTAACCCAGCACCATAACCACAAAGCTACCCATCCACCTCATCGTGATGTGGCATGACTGTTCATTCTGAAAATATTTTGAATGAAAGATAAAACATTAGAGAAGTCACATAACAGAATTATTCCATCTTTGAGAGTGTTAGCCACCTCCAGCCTCTTCAGATAACTTCTCTTCTGCATCATATTCATTTAATAATTCATTATTTTGTAATCCTCCACACCACCCCCCCAATTTACTTATATTCAATTCCCATGTACTACGTCAAGTATTGCCTTTGCTATCACATGACGACCACCGACCAGAGAGGCTCATGTCTACTTGCCCTCTCTGTGAGACCCGCCTCTTTTCATGCTGCAGCATATTTGAGGCAGTCTAAAACCCTCAAAACCCAGAACCTCGAGGAATGAGCTCACACACTCATGATTGGCTGGTAATCACCATGAGTGGCAGGGAAGTTAGTGTATGCCATCCTTCCCTCCCATGAGAGCTAGGCCAATCGACTCCCACAGACTCCCGGTCACAGATGGCTGTGGCATCAATCTGGATTCGAACCAGTGATCTCCAGGTTGATAAGTCACACTGTTGATGTGCCACTTGGAGTCTCTCATTAAATAATTGATTATTATACACCTCGAAAAATTGGGATGATACTTAATTGAAAATGGCAGACAAAATCTCAGTTTGTGAGAGTCACCGATTCTAACATTGTAGAAATTATGAAGACGCAATACGAAGAAAGCTACACTATACAACATGTTTCAAAAGACGCTGTACAGAGAGTGTGTGTAAAGATAAACCATCAAACCATGCAGTATATACACTAAAACAATTATTCACCTCAGACTGGTCTCAGCGACAACTCAGCCATATTCACCTCACTGTGAATGGCTAATTATTACTGATGGGACCTGTTAAAAACCCAGCTAGTTGAATGGAGGAAGGGGATGGGTGGCCTTTAAATCAAGGTGTGTTTATTTACAGCTTCTAGTTGATCATATTGTCGTGTTTATCATTGAGGTGCCTCCAACAGGATAAACATACTCAAAACAGCTGAACATCTCAGTGGCAGGGGTGATTCAGTGCTTATGACTGAATTACTGATCCAAAGGTCAGGGATTCAAGTCCCAGTATTACCAAGCTGCCACTGTTGGGCCATTGAGTAAGGCCCATAACCCAGAACTGTTCAGATAAATGCCGCTCTGGATTAGGGCACCAAGTGCTAAAAAGGTAAACATGCTATTCCAAGTCCAGATTATGCGCTGACCTCTGCTGATTATCTCTATGAACTGAACAGAAAAATATCAGATTAAATTTCAGGTTTAAATTGAAAAGTAAATATTCAAAAGAGATGTCCAATGTCTGACTGAATGAACAATGCCTGGTGTTCGTCCAGATTACTGCACATTAGTTACGGAGTCGGGAGTTCCCTTGTTCACACGGTAGAGTGTCACATCAAAACATTAAGCAACTGACATTTCTTTTTTTTGATCAGGTGTTTATCTACAGAAACCAGTCAACACTGACACTATGATCACTATACAGGGAGAAAATACAATAAGCACTCCCCAGAAATACCACTCACACACAAACAGCACTTTTTTCAATAAAATATAACTCAATTTAAATTATTCATTATCAGTTACATTTTTATTGAAGACGTTCTCTCCTGTATTTAATAATGTGAGACAATAAACACTGATTACAGTAGCATTGAATATGTGCTGGGTGTTCAGGCATACCGCCACAGAAGACCCATTTTTGCCCATTCCTCCTGTGAAGATGACCTGGAAGTAGTTTGTGCAGGAAAATATGGCACCCAGGAGTGTCAAAAACGCAGGAATCATCTTCATCTGGACATTCAACACTGGAATCTGATTTACTCACACACACACACACACACACACACACACACACACACACACACACACACACAATTAAATTTGATTAAAGTCTGTATCTGTGGGGAGAGAAGTGTAGGGGTAACGGAGTGGGGTTGAGACGCGTTGGGGGTTAAAGGCCCGCAGCGAGACGCGTCGGGGGTTAAAGGCCCGCGGCGAGACGCGTCGGGGGTTAAAGGACCGCGGCGAGACGCGTCGGGGGCTAAAGGCCTGCGGCGAGACGTGTCGGGGGTTAAAGGCCTGCGGCGAGACGCGTCGGGGGTTAAAGGCCCGTGGCGAGACGCGTCGGCTTAAAGGCCCGCGGCGAGACGCTTCGGGTTAAAGGCCCGCGGCGAGACGCGTCGGGTTAAAGGCCCGCGACGAGACGTGTCGTGTAACGTGTTGGGTTAAATGCCAGTGGCGAGACGTGTTGGGTACTATGTTGGGGGTAACGGCATGGGTTGACAGACGTTGGTGGTAATGGCACGGGGGGGCGAGACGTGTTGGGTTCAAGGCCCGCGACGAGACGTGTTGAGTAATGTGTTGGGGGTAACGGCGCGGGGTGAGATGGTGGTGATAATGGCGTGAGGCAAGATGTGACGATGCTAATGTGGCGGGGTAAACGGTGCGGGGCGAGACATGTTGGTGGTAATCTGGTGGGATAATGGCGCGAGATAACATGTCGTGGTAATGGCACTGGGCGAGACATGTCTGTGGTAATGTGGCAGGGGAACAGCGCGGAACGAGACATGTCGGTGGTAATGTGGCCGGGTAATGGCGCCGCGTGAGACGTGTCGGGGGGGAGAACGGTGCGGGCAGAGACATGTCTGTGGTAAAGTGGCAGGAGAACGGCGCGGGATGAGACATGCCGGTAGTAATGTGGCGGCGTAAATGGTGCGGGGTGAGATGTGTCGATGGTAATGTAGCAGTGGTAATGGCACGGGGCGAGACGTGTTGGTGGTAATGTGGCAGGGGAACGGCGTGGGCCGAGATGTGTCGGTGGTAATGTGGCAAGGTAACGATGCGGGATGACACGTGTCGGTTGTAATGGCGCAGGGAACAGAAGGGCCTCAACACAGGAGGATTATGACTCGGTGCAGTGAAAACCACATGGAAGCTGTATTGAAGACTCCCCTTCTTAGCACCAAGAAACCAGCAAGATTAGCCATATGAAACATCAGAACAACGGATGAGACAGGCCGGTCCTTCCAGATTGTAAAAGTAATGAGAAAATACAGCATCTCCATCCTAGAACTGAGTGAGACCAGATGGCTGCAAACAGGCCAAGTAAAGCTAACATCAGGAGAAGCAGTGCTGTACTCTGAACATACTGAGGAAGATTCACCACACATCCAAGGAGTTGCCTTGATGTTAACATCACAGGCACGACAAGCTCTTGTAGGATGGGAACCAGTAAGCCCATTATTATAGCCAAATTTGCCACGAAAAAGAAAAACATCAACATGAGTATCATTCAATGTTATGCCCCTACCAACTATGCAGGTGATGACAGCAAAGTGATCTTTTACCGACAACTGCAGAGCGTGCTAGACAAACGCAAGGCGAAAGACATCACAGTGCTCATGGGCGACGTGAACACAAAGATAGGGAGTGACAACACCGGATATGAAGAAGTAATGGGAACACACGGACCGGGACAAATGAATGAAAACAGATAATGCTTTGCTAACCTGTGTTCCCTGAACAGACTGGAGATAGGAAGAAGTATTTTCCCTCACAAGCAGATCCACAAAAACCACGTGGTGATCTCCAGATAACATCACAGCAAACCAAATAGACCATATCTGCATTAACCAGAAGTTCAGAAGATCTTGTCAGGATGTAAGAGTGAGACGAGGAGCTATCATCAGATCACCATCTCCTTATAATGGCAGTACAACTCAAGCTCAAGAAGCTCACCACTAACAACAAGACAGGCCCAAGATACAACACCAATGTGCTAAGGAACTGCAACACACAAACCAAGTTCCAGCTCATCCTCTCCAACAGATTCCATCCTCTCCAAGATCTTCTAGAGGATGACAGTATAAGTGTAGAGACCCAGTGGGAACTAACCAAGAAACTCTGGCATGACACCTGCCAAGTGATACTGGGAAGAGTATACCATCGCAGATAAGGAGGTCAAAAAGAGCTGCAAGAGAGACAAGAGAGCTCACATTGACAACCTGGCCAGTCAAGCAGAGGAAGCAGCAGGGCATGAGAAATCTAAGAGAGCTGTATATGGTGACAGAGAAGCTAGCAATCAAGTTTCAGCAAACAGACAAACCAGTCAAAGACAAAAATGGCAACCCACTCAAAACAACAGAGGAACAGAGGAAAAGAGATGGGCAGAACATTTCCAAGAACTTCAATAGACTAGCTCCAGAAGATCCACCAGAAATCCTTCCAGCCAAAAAAGATCTTCCAATTAACTGTGACGAGCCACCAAAAGCAGAAATCGGGGCGAGACATGGCGGTGGTGATGTGGTGCTGGTAATGGCACGAGGTGAAACGTGGTAATGGCGTGGAGCGAGACGTGGCAGTGGTAATGTGGAGAGAGTAACGGCATGGGGCGAGACGTGTCGGTGATAATGTGGCAGGTTAATAGCGCAGGGCGAGAAGTGTCGGTGGTAATGGCACGGGACGAGACATGTCCGTGGTAATGGCACGGGGTGAGACGTGGCGGTGGTAATGTGGAGAGAGTAATGGCATGGGGTGAGATGTGTCGGTGGTAATATGGCAGGCTAATAGCGCGAGGTGAGATGTGGTGGTGGTATTGTGGTGGGGTAATGGCGTGCCGTGAGATGTGTTGGTGGTAATGGCGCAGGGCGAGACGTGTCAGTGGTAATATAGAGAGGGTAACGTCGTAGAGCGAGACGTGCCAGCGCTAATGTGGCGGGTTAATAGTGCGGGGAGAGACGTGTTGGTGGTAATAGCGCGGGGCGAGACATGTTGGTGGTAAACGGTGCGAGGGTAACCGCACAGGGCGAGATGTGCCGGTGGTAACGGAGCACGGATAACTGTGCAGGGCGAGGTGTGCCGGTGGAAACGACATGGAGGTAACTGTGCTGAAAGAGACATGTCAGGTTATGTGCCGGGGTAAGTGGTAATGGCGCGAGATGTGCCGGCGGTAATGGCGAGAGGCGAGACATGCCGGGGGTACGATGGATTCAGGTTTTATTTAATAAATAACAAACTCATCAGAATGTAAAAAGAATTCATTACCACTAATTGCCAAAAAGCGGTTCCTCCAAACGCAGCCAATAGGTATACCAATATAATGAAGATCTGCACTTCAGTCACATCGATACTGCTCGAGATCACACACACACACACACACACACACACACACACACACACACACACACAGGCATGTTTACAATAAAGTTTGTATTATTTGGTATTAAAATTATTACACTGGAATCTCGGTGGTAAAACACAATGTGCTCCAAAGATATGATCGAACACTAATTTGTTGGAAGAGTGAAACAATATTTCCATCAGAAATAGTCAAACGTGGATTAATGCGTTCAGATCAATGTTTACTTCTGTTGGTACAGTTGTATATAATTTAAAAACAAGTGTATTTATGAAACATAATATACAATACATACATTAATGCATAAAAGAGTAAAAAAAAAGTACATAACTAACCTAATTATGTACTGTATTTGTTTACATCTGGGATGACAATTTTTTTTTATCTCAAATTGGTCATTTTTCTGAATTGTCTAAATCTGGGTAGAAAATTTTAGAGGGGTATAGGGCCATCGAAAGGAGGCCCTTGTCGCAAGTGACGTATGGTGCTTATGAGACAAAGCGTGGCTTATCTGGACGTCCGATCTTTCAAGCAAGCAAGCAAGTGAAGGCTGAGTACTAAACAAGTATTCAATGACACACTTGCTCACTTGAAAGATCGGAAGCCCGGATAAGCCGCGCTTCGTCTCAAGCACAAGCAAGTGAACTTGCTACAAGCACCTACTTTCTGTGGCGCGCCTCGCATATTGTAAGCCGCTCATTGATTGGCTGTTTTAAGCTTTACAATGTAATACACCCATCCCTTGCCACTTCGCGGTCTTGGTGCATCGCGGTATTTTAATTTATATATCATAAAAAAATTCAAAATTCGCACTGAACCTCACATGTACGCAAGCGGAAGGCAGGGACCAAAGGCAGGTTGTGTCCATTGTTTACAAATGACAGACTGAAGTGCCCCTCCTTCCAAGTTCAGGCAGGGTCCTGCACAATCTAAGGCATCCAATAAGCCCAAGAAAAAGCGAAATATGATGACCCAAAAAGTGAAAAGTGAAGCTAGATATGTTGATGGCGGGCAATACGTATGCCCATGTTGCTATTACCGCCATTACCGCATAAATGAATCTACTGTGCGTTACATAAAAAAAGACTAAGATTAAGATCAAGCGGAGAAGAGCTATTGTCAGAGGTGAGTACAGTACTTAAAGTATTTATATAAAAATTCTGTTTAAATATTAATACATTACAGTATTTACATATGCATATAACTGTAATGTTTTAGTATACACTTCTTGATATTGTATAGATACGAAAACATATAGAAATGAAACAACATGGTAGAAATAAGAGGGGTGATCCTACTTCGCGGTTTTTTGAATATTGCGGCCAGGTCTAGTCTACATTATCCGCGATATTCAAGGGATGACTGTACCCCATTTTACTGGAGCGGCGGAATGAAAGGATCATGGCGGAAAGGCACAGAACGCACTCTACGGAAGAGCTTCGGCATTTTTACATGGAAAATGGGTCAAAGACCTACGGAAAACTGCACCTTTGGACCACCTTTGGAAAGATAATGGAATGTGCAAAAAGGACATGGAAAGACCGCAGTACAATGTCGGAATACATGTGTAAATTCGCTCCCTATCACCTTCGGAACCAGTGCGCAAAGCAAAGCAAGACCTTCCTATAATTAACGTAAAGGACAGAACGTTTGCGGAACGACTGTGGCACTTCTCCTTTTTAGAAGGAAGACCCACAGAATGATCGCGGAACAAGTGGAATGAAGGCGGAACGTTCACGTTCAACACGGAAGGACTAAGGAATGACAGGAATGGTGGCAAAACCACTTTTCAACAAGGAAAAAAAAAAAAAAAAATCGGCAAAGATCAAAGGATTCGCTTCCCATTCCACCTATAAATACGTAGAATGACCAAGGAAGCTCATTCTCTCATTCATACTATATGTCTATAATGTAGAATATGTTTATAATGTACAATACATTTAAAATTTAATATGTGTTTGTAATGTACCATACGTTTCTAATGTGCAATATGTTTATAATTTACGGTAAATTTAAACGTTAACATATTTAATATCAATAATGTCAATACGTTCCTTTTATTTGCACCTCAATCATTCCTAAACCATGCACATACTAAAAACCATGCACACAAGTCCAAACCACAGTGATTATAACTTTAAAACTTTATTACATGAACAGGAATACAGAAAAAATAAAGTGAATGAACTGGAATAATTTATAGTGGAAGTAACTTCCACAAGTCTTCCGTTTTATCCGCAACCATTCCGCATGTATTCCGCAAACCTCCCGTGAGTATTCCGTGGCTGCTTTTGACCACCCGGAAGAAGGGGGAATGTTCGCAGAACGTTCACGAAAGACTTGTGGAATAAAAGGAACAATCACGGAATGTTAGTAGAAAGGATGGAACATTTTCAGAAGGACTGCAGAACGTGAGGGAACACTGTCAAAAAATTTTTTCCGTGAACGTGCTTTTGAACATGTTCACAACTGACAGAAGAGGGAGAATACCTTCGGAATTGTATGGAAGGACACGGAAGGTGACGGAATGACTGAGGAACGTTGGAGGATGACTACGGTTTTGCTTCTGCAAGTCTGCCGCACTCCAGTGAAATGGGGGTATAAAGTGACTCAAGCCAATACAAATGGCAGCGTGGTGTGTTTTCACAAAGAGATTGTCTGGTTGGAAATCCTGAAAATGGTGTAAACTTTAATGAAAGTAGAAGAACTCCACATGTTATAAATAGATAAGGATATTAAGAATAAGTTTAACTGGGAATAGCTAGAGACGATTGTGAAATTTGAGGTGAAAATTGGTAAACAGACTCAGAATGTATCGAGACCTTTGGCAAGTTTCATAAAAAAATCTGACATCGCCGGCAAGGCCTTGTGTGTTTATTGCAATGACCTGATCAATTATGAATCGTTTGGATGTATTGCACTTATGGCCGACAGACAAGGGAACTCGGAGGTAATTACGAAATATTTATTTCGTTTAGATTAAGTGAGATCCCATTTAAATGTAACTTCATAAAAGTAATCTGTATTGGTAAATCCTTGTGTGATAAACTTACTCACATTGTTGATAACAGTTTAATAGGTATGGGAATTTTATTTTCATTTTATTCACTGTTTTTTTCTTTTAATCCAAACATAATTTGTGTTCAATTTGAAAACACTCAATACATTGGTGATGGTTGTCATATGAATTAATACACCATCGTTGTTATTTACCTGAGGGGCACCTCAACATTACTTAGTAACTAGCAGGCTGAGACAGTTAGTTGAAAATGTTTCATAAATTTATAAAGTGGTTTACAGGAAATATTTGTGTATTTTTTCATCTTTCATTTACACAACACAAAACATGGAGCCTTGGTTGACCTATTTCTCAATTCTGTGTATATATTATATTGCAAATACATACAGACGTTCCCTGACTTGCGTTCATTCAGTTTATGTTTTTTCGATTTCACGGTTTAAAAAAAAAAAAGTCAAATTTTGAGTTTAGTGTGCAATCTGTAATACGAACCGTACCTAAGTAGTACGCTGACGTAATGAAGCAATGACGTAATGAACATTGTTAATAAATGACAGACTGAACGTGCCCCTCCTTCTTCCCAGTTCAGTGCGTGTTACCCTTGTGTTAAGACGTCGTCTCTGATCTTTGTGTTTACACTGTTTTGAGGACATTTGTAACCCTAAGCAATATGGATGGTCAGAAGCATAAGCATGGGTGCAAGTTTTCTGGCATATGCCGGAATTTCTGGTTTTCTGACTGAATTAACCATCTGCTCGGATCGGCGCAATCTACCATGCATACTTAGTTAAGCAAAGAGTTGTAAAATGAATGAAAACCCGAATCCAGAAAAGAAAGAGAACTCTCCACTCTGCTGGTGATTCACATCAGTGCAGGCTGAGTACTAAACAAGTATTCAATGGCGCCCTTGCACACGTGAAGGACCGGAAGTCCGGATAACCCGCGCTTTGTCTCAAGCACAAGCAAGTGAACTACTTTCAGTGGAGCGCCTCACATATTGTAAGCGTTGATTGGCTGTTTTAAACACAATGTAACGTGACTCGGCTCAGCTTCATGTAAAGTGACCATCCGTCGACCATCGGAACCATTTACAAGCAGAAAGCTCACATCATAGAGAATGTTAAGGATTATATTAGATACTGTATTTGATATTTGATGTGTGAAATTTGATTAAAATTTATCTATTTGAAATTATTTTGCTTGAATTTAATTTATTTGAAATTAATGTTGATATAATTTGATATATTTGATATTATTTTACAATGTTATGTTTATAATAATTGATTTAGGGGTGTTTTATGAGATACAGTAATGGTATTTATGGATGTATAGTACAATATGAATGTCATACGTCACTGGAACATAGAGTAACAACTTACATCTTTTTTCACCTTACGTTCGGCCATCTGGAACCGAACTAAAATGCAAGTTGGGGAGCGTCGATATATGTTAACAAATAAAATTACATTCCAATTAGTCTATGCATTAGATGATATGTTGCCCAACTGTAGATCGCAAACAGGCTCCGCCCTGGACCCCGCCCCCAGCTAAAGTTCAGCTGAAAATATATTTTGCTATTGTCATCCCTGTTACATACCTTGCTGGTTGCGATGTGTCGGCATATGTGGATGGATGGGGAGGGAAAGATGGGGGCGGGTTATTGCTTTGAGGAGACATGGCGGTTTATCCCTTCTCTGTCTATTGATTGCGGTTGATTCTTCACGTTCTCACGACTTTTCTCTTTTTCCTTTCCAGTAGAATTACTGCTGCTTTTCTTTGAACTCGGGCTTAATGGTTAAAGTAGCCGTGATGTAATGAATAAACACGATACACAGTACGGAACTCTCTCTCATTGGCTGTTCAAAGTACTGAACACTGAGCGTTCAAAACACTCAGCTCTGATCCGTTCCAAAGCTGATCATTTGTTTCAACACCAAGGGATAGTTTTTGATCGAACTCCGATTTGTTCGACTAAAGCAGGGGTCGGCAACTCACGGCTCTCGAGCCGCATATGGCTCTTTCACCTCTCTGGTGCTGCTCCGTGGCTTTTCAAAATAATGTTGTACTTTACGTTGGGCGACGGATGCACCACAAAGATCAACTGTAAAAAGAAAATGCCGCTTATTGACTCGCATTGGAAGCACTTCGGGCTTCCAGAAAGTTAAACCAGCTTTCACCTGAATGATGGTAGAGTCTGCCGACGGCAGAGTGCTGCAACGGTCGGGTACCCACAGGTATCCAGTGGGTATCCTTCCAAAAATGCTCTTTTAAGATTGAAAATTACATAGATGAAAATTAACAGTCACGGGTGTGGGCGGGGTGATTTTTTGTGCGTGTTGTTGTGGACATGCCTATCGTTATATCAGCTAGATTGAGAGTCTCAGTGTTTTTGATCTGCTGTGTTGGTGGATTTCCAAATTCTTGTGCTCATGGCAAGGAGTGTTCTCACCATCAGCAGCATGACGAGAGAGAGCGAGAGAGAGAGAGAGAGAGAGAGAGATTTTTTTCCACCGCCGGGGTTCGCTCCTATCCAGGAACGGAAATCACAGCGGAAGTAAGAGACGGTGAGATTTGTTTATACACAGCAATCTCCGAATTAAAGTCTCCTGCAGTGACAAAATAAAAGACAGAATGTGGTTCAGTCTCCAATCTGAGAATGGGTCGGTCAGTGCAGTATTCAGCATTAATATTATTTAAAAGAATGTTGAGCAGACTCCTTCTTAAAATAAGTCTTCATATACTTTTCTGTATTGCTGTCATTTTTGTAAATTAAAACTATGACAAAACAACATTAACATAATGAATAAAGAAAA
Source organism: Plotosus lineatus (assembly GCA_024760905.1). Taxonomy (NCBI): domain Eukaryota; kingdom Metazoa; phylum Chordata; class Actinopteri; order Siluriformes; family Plotosidae; genus Plotosus; species Plotosus lineatus. Next base: position 1,675,147 of record CM045749.1, read on the forward strand.
TGAAACTCCCACGAAGGACGTAATGGTGAGGTAGACCACCCAACCCGTTAACACATCTGGCTACACCCCGTCCCACACTTTGTGGGGAAGATATTCTTTGTCTTTATAAAAATACAAAAAGAACTCGAACACATTCATTCATTTTCTGAACCACTTAATCCTAATTAGGGTCACAGAGAAGCTGGCATTTTTTTTTTATCTAAATGTTTTTGTTGCAAACAGAATTGTAATTTAATTGTCTCTGCAGTCGTTTAAATCATTGCAACACATTGTTGTTTTATATTAACATGAAGGAAAAAGGGGAAAAACATTATATGCAGTGTTATTTGATTTTAAATGTCAAAAAAGAATTTGTGGCGCCCAGTGTTTTCTTTAATGTTGAAAACAGGTCCAAATGGCTCTTTGAATGTCATCTTCGTTCGACCACCGGGGTTCCACTGTATAACCTGTTAACTTTATATTTGTAGAACCACAATTAATCACAGTGCACCATATTCAGCTCATTCACTGTGTGTGTTTAACATATAACATTAACATAAACTCTTCATGATTTTAATGTGTTCACTGTACAAGACTCCAATTAAAAATGAAGGTGATGATGATGATGGTGACGATGATGATGGAGTGGTGGTAGGACTCACATGCCGAAGTGAAGCGTTCCAGAAACATACGTCTGCCAGTGAGCGCAGTAGAACATGAACATACCCACAAAACAGCAGAAGAACATCCAATCAGGTTTGGTCCCCATCTGAGCTGCAATACATGTACCAAGAACCACAAACACTGCGCACACACACACACACACACACACACACACACACACACACACAAAATTCATGTGGATGAACACTCTGATTAAATGTTCTCTCTCCCTCTGAGACAGAAACACACAGACACACACACACACCTGTGGATAGTGAGTCACAGCCATGGTCGAAGAGTTCTCCAAGTGGGGAACTGCTCTTGGTCCGTCTCGCCTGTTTACCATCGATGGCATCCAGAGATTGGTATACAAACAATCCAACAGCACAGGACAGATAAACCCACATGGGAGCCTGAACACACACACACTCTTGGAATGTTATAGTAAATCTGTGATTTCAGAATATATACACTTAAATTAGTTTCTGATCTCTCTCTCTCTCTCACACACACACAACTTCGGCCAGAAACAACTCAGACCCACCAAACCTTACAGCCTTGTTTGTCTCTTCAACCCCTTTTGAACGGCCCTTCCTCCAGGCTGCTGTATATAGGCCATGGGTTTGTATTTGCATACCTGCTCAGTAGCAGTAGGACAGTGGTAGGTGAGGATGAGGGTAGTGGTGATGTTGAGGGTGAGGCCAATGGTGGTGATGAGGTTGGGGGCAACCCACAGGGGAACTCTCTCAACCAACCAGCACCAGAATGGCTGCATGAGTGGCTCCAGGAGAGATTTCCCCTCACTGATGTACTGGTGCTCCTCTAACCGCTTCAGCTGCTGCCGTGACAACCGTAGCCTTGGCAAGACCATCCTTGAAACCTACAGTCACAACCAGAACACACACATACAAAGCACAAAGGAGTAAACATTACCCAGAACTGAATACCAAGGTTGCTTAAAATGTTACTACATGAAATTATTTCTAAATAACTGTAATATCATTTAAATATTAATTATTGGTGAATCTGAAATTTACAGAACAATCAAAGTTATTATTATTATTATTTTTAAATTATTATTATTAATAATAATAATACCATATTCAACACAATAAGTGCCCTGCTACAATAAGCCCCCCCCGCCAATGTTTTTGATCTTATGTCTAATAACCACCCATGTGTAGTGGGAGCAAAATGGTAGATCATCTTTTCCTTTCGGCTGTTCCCTTCAGGGGTCGCCACAGCAAATGATCTGCCTCCATCTCACCCGATCCTCTGCATCTTCTACTCTTACTCCAACTACCTTCATGTCCGCCTTCACCACATCCATAAATCTTCTCTTTGGTCTTCCTCTGGGCCTTCTGCCTGGTAGTTCCAGCCTCAGCATCCTACGACCAATATACTCACTATCCCTCCTCTGTACATGTCCAAACCATCTCAATCTAAAATGGTAGATCAAACTTACCAATTTTTATTCGATCAGTCTCTGTAACTGTAAAATGAGGCGTTCACTGCCTGTAAAAGTGAGTTTATACGGTATTTCAAGACCCCCTGCCACTGGGAAATGTCGATAATGTTCATCAGGAACAACACATTTGATTGTTCCACCGTGCTTTAAAAAACAGCAAAATATTTTTCTGTGTTCTCTTGGTAAATGTCCAACAACCGATGAACCATTAGAAACTGCGACAGCAAAATTATACAATTTTATCAATAAATATCACAGTTCACAATTAAAACGTTTTTACTGAATCATCACTACATTTTATGTATACACACACACACACACACACACACACACACACACGGACATATACTAGTACTTCTCAAAAAATTAGCATATTGTGATAAAGTTCATTATTTTCTGTAATGTACTGATAAAAATTAAACTTTCATATATTTTAGATTGATTGCACACCAACTGAAATGTTTCAGGTCTTTTATAGTTTTAATACTGATGATTTTGGCATACAGCTCATGAAAACCCAAAATTCCTATCTCAAAAAATCGGCATATCATGAAAAGGTACTCTAAACGAGCTATTAACCTAATCATCTGAATCAACCAATTAACTCTAAAACACCTGCAAAAGATTCCTGAGGCTTTTAAAAACTCCCAACCTGGTTCATTACTCAAACCCACAATCACGGGTAAGACTACCGACCTGACTGCTGTCCAGAAGGCCATCATTGACACCCTCAAGCAAGAGGGTAAGACAGAAAGAACTCTGTGAGCGAATAGGCTGTTCCCAGAGTGCTGTGTCAAGGCATCTCAGTGGGATGTCAGTGGGAAGGAAAAAATGTGGCAGAAAACGCTGCACAACCAGAAGAGGTGACCGGATCCTGAGGAAGATTGTGGAGAAGGGCCGATTCCAGACCTTGGGGGACCTGTGGAAGCAGTGGACTGGGCTACAGGTGCCGCATTCCCCAGGTCAAAACACTTTTGAACCAGAAACAGCGGCAGAAGCGCCTGACCTGGACTACAGAGAAGCAGCACTGGACTGTCCACTGTCCAAAGTACTTTTTTCAGATGAAAGCAAATTTTGCATGTCATTCGGAAATCAAGGTGCCAGAGTCTGGAGGAAGACTGGGGAGAAGGAAATGCCAAAATGCCTGAAGTCCAGTGTCAAGTACCCACAGTCAGTGATGGTCTGGGGTGCCATGTCAGCTGCTGGTGTTGGTCCACTGTGTTTTATCAAGGGCAGGATCAATGCAGCTAGCTATCAGGAGATTTTGATAGCACTTCGTGCTTCCATTTGCTGGAAAGCTTTATGGAGATGAAGATTTCATTTTTCAGTGTAACCTGGGACCTGCTCATAGGGCCAAAACCACTGGTAAATGGTTTACTGACCATGTGCTCATTTGGCCTGCCAACTCTCCTGACCTGAACCCCACAGACAATCTGTGGGATATTGTGAAGAGAAAGTTGAGAGACACCAGACCCAACACTGTGGATGAGCTTAAGGCCGCTCTCGAAGCATCCTGGGCCTCCATAACACCTCAGCAGTGCCACAGGCTGATTGGCTCCATGCCACGCCACATTGAAGCAGTCATTTCTGCAAAAGGATTCCCGACCAAGTATTGAGTGCATAACTAAACATAATTATTTGAAGGTTGACTTTTTTTTGTGAGAATCTTCACAATATCCCACAAATTCTCTATGGGGTTCAGGTCAGGGGAGTTGGGAGAATCTTCTGGCCTTCAACAATCGCAAACGATGTCCTCATGGAACGGTGTGACAGTGAGCATTTGTCAAGATCAATCAAGACACGAAGATGGACCTGGGTCGTTTACGTGTTACGCTAAGAACCAGATTCTCTTCTTCGTACTGCGCTACATTGGACGCCTGAGGGGAAACAACGTTGGGGCAGACAGAAGACAACATGGAGGCGTACAGTGGAAACCGAAATGAAAACGGTTTGCAAATCGTGGGGACAAGTGAGACAGATGGCGGATGACCGTGATGAATGGAAGAAGTTTGTTGCTGCCCTATGTGCCACCCGGCATAACAGGCAGTAAGTCAGTAAGTAGTGACTTTTTTTTTTTTTGGTCAGATGAAATATGCTAATTTTTTGAGAAGAATTTTGGGTTGTCATGAGCTATATGCAAAAATCATCAGTATTACAACAATAAAAGACCTGAAATATTTCAGTTTGTGTGCAATGAATCTTAAATATATGAAAGTTTAATTTTTATCAACACGTTACAGAAAATAATGAACTTTATCAAAATATGCTAATTTTGTTGAGAAGGATTAAAATGTGTGTGTATATATATATATAAAATGTAGATGAGGGAGGGGCACAAGCCAGTGTCTCTCCCTCATGCCGGTTCCAAGCCCGGGTAAATGCCGAGGGTTGCATCAGGAAGGGCATCCGCCGTAAAACAAATGCCAAATAAAACATGCGAGTCATATCAGGAAAATTCATACCGGATCGGTCGAGGCCCGGGTTAACAACGACCAACATCAGTGCTGTTAACCAACAGGGTGCTGGTAGAAATTGGACTACTGTTGGTCGAAGACGTCGAAGAAGGAGAGGCGGGAGGTGTGTCCGTAGGCAGAGAGAGAAGAGGAAAGGCAGGAGTCTAGGACTGAAAGTAGGGACTTTGAATGTTGGAACTATGACAGGAAAAGGTAGAGAGCTGGCTGACATGATGCAGAGGAGGAAGGTTGACATACTGTGTGTTCAGGAGACCAGGTGGAAAGGTAGTAAGGTTAGAAGCTTAGGAGCAGGGTTTAAGCTGTTTTTTCATGGTGTGGATGGGAAGAGAAATGGAGTACGAGTCATCTTGAAGGAGGAGTTTGTCAGGAATGTTCTAGAAGTGAAAAAAAGAGTGTCAGACAGAGTGATTAGTCTCAAGTTAGAAATTGAAGACATGATGTTCAATGTTGTTAGTGCTTATGCCCCACAGGCAGGATGTGAGTGAGAAGAGAAGGAGAGATTCTGGAGTGAGTTAGATGAAGTGATGCAGAATACCCCCAGAGGTGAAAGAGTGCTCATTGGGGCAGACTTCAATGGACATGTTGGTGCAGGAAACAGGGGACAAGGAAGTGATGGGCAGGTTTGGTATCCAGGACAGGAACGCAGAAGGACAGATGTTGGTAGATTTTGCAAAAAGGATGGAAATGGCTGTGGTAAATACTTTCTTCCAGAAGAAAGAGGAGCATAGAGTGACTTTTAAAAGCGGAGGTAGGAGCACACAGGTAGACTACATCTTGTGTAGGCGATGTAATTTGAAGGAAGTCAGTGACTGCAGCGTAGTAGTAGGTGAGAGTGTTGCCAAACAGCATAGGATGATGGTGTGCAGTATGACGCTGATGGTGAGAAAGGTGAAGAAGGCAAAGGCAGAGCAGAAGACAAAGTGGTGGAAGCTGAAAAAGGAGGAGTGTTGTGTTGTCTTGAAGGAAGAGTTGAAACAGGCTTTGGGTGGTCAGGAAGTGCTTCCAGATGACTGGACAACTACAGCTAATGTGATCAAGGAGACAGGTAGGAGAATACTTGGTGTGTCATCTGGAAGGACAGTAGATAAGGAGACTTGGTGGTGGAATGAGGAAGTTCAGGAGTGTATACAAAAGAAGAGGTTAGCTAAGAAGAAGTGGGACATAGAGAGGACCGAACAGAGTAAACAGGAGTCGAGGGAGACACAGCGTAAGGTGAAGGTAGCGGTGTCAAAGGCCAAACAGAGGGCATATGATGACTTGTATGATAGGTTGGACAGTAAGGAGGGAGAAAATGATTTATACAGGTTAGCACAGCAGAGAAATAGAGATGGGAAAGACGTGCAGCAAGTTAGAGTGATAAAGGACAGAGAGGGAAATGTATTGACTGATGACAGAAGTGTGCTGGGAAGATGGAAAGAGTACTTTGAAGAGCTGATGAATGAGGAAAATGAGAGAGAAAAAAAGAGTAGAAGGGGTGACCGTTGAGTACCAGGAAGTAGCAAAGATTAGTAAGGGTGAAGTGAGGAGGGCATTGAAGAGGATGATAAATGGAAAGGCAGTTGGCCCTGATGACATACCGGTGGAGGTATGGAAGTGTCTAGGTGAGGAAGCAGTAGATTTCCTGACAAGAACATTCAACAAGGTACTAGAGAGTGAGCAGATGCCAGAGGAATGGAGGAGAAGTGTGCTGCTGCCCATTTTTAAGAACAAGGGAGACGTGCAGAGTTGTGGCAACTACAGAGGGATAAACTTGATGAGCCATTCGATGAAGTTATGGGAAAGAATAGTGGAAGCAAGACTAAGGGCAGAGGTCAGCATTTGTGAACAACAGTTTGGTTTCATGCCAAGAAAGAGCACCACAGATGCAGTGTTTGCCTTGAGGATGTTAATAGAGAAGTGCAGAGAAGGTCAGAAGGAGCTGCGTTGTGCCTTTGTGGATCTGGAGAAAGCATATGACAGGGTGCCGAGAGAGGAACTTTGGTATTGCATGAGAAAATCTGGAGTGGCAGAGAAGTGAGAAGAAGAGTGGTGCAGGGCATGTATGAGAGATGTAAGACAGTGGTGAGGTGTGCTGTCGGTGTGACAGAAGAGTTCAAGGTGGAGGTGGGACTGCATCAAGGGTCAGCTCTGAGCCCCTTCTTGTTTGCTATGGTGATGGACAGGCTGACAGATGAGGTGAGACAAGAATCTCCATGGACTATGATGTTTGCAGATGACATTGTGATCTGCAGTGAGAGTATAGAACAAGTGCAGGAAAACCTAAAGAGGTGGAGGTATGCCCTGGAAAGGAGGGGAATGAAGGTTAGCCTCAGTAAGACAGAATACATGTGTATGAACGCCAAGGACCCAAAAAGAACGGTGAGGTTACAAGGAGCAGGCAGAAATAAGGAAGGTCGAGGATTTTAAGTACTTAGGCTCAACAATCCAGAGCAATGGAGAGTGTGGAAAAGAGGTGAAGAAGCGTGTGCAGGCTGATTGGAATGGTTGGCGAAAAGTGTCCGGTGTCGTGTGTGATAGGAAGGTATGAAAGCAAAAATGAAAGGAAAAGTGTACAAGACGGTGTTGAGGCCAGCGATGTCGTATGGTTTAGAAACACTGGCCCTGGGGAAAAGACAGGAGGCAAAGCTGGAGGTAGGAGAGATGAAAATGTTGAGGTTCTCTTTGGGAGTAACGAGGATGGATAGGATCAGGAATGAGCACATCAGAGGGACAGCACCATGTAAGACGTTTTGGAGACAAAGTCAGAGAGGCTAGATTGAGATGGTTTGGACATGTACAGAGGAGGGATAGTGAGTATATTGGTAGTAGGATGTTGAGGTTGGAACTACCAGGCAGAAGGCGTAGAGGAAGACCAAAGAGACGATTCATGGATGTGGTGAAGGAGGACATGAAGACAGTTCGTGTAAGAGAAAAAGATGCAAAGGATAGGGTGAGGTGGAGGCAGGTGATTCACTGTGGCGACCCCTGAAGGGAAAAGCCGAAAGGACAAGAAGAAGATACACAGTAGGCCCTTGACTATTCGTGGTTTTGCACTCGCGGTTTGAGTACAGGCGGTCCGCCCAGCAACCATCACATCATTCAAATTCAGCCAATGGCTGTCCTCCTTTCTGCTGATTGGTTGAGCTGATGTCCCGCCCTTTTTTCCTCATTCGCGCACAAGTTGTCAATGAGCCTCTTTTTTGTGTGCTTTAATTAACAGTTTAAGTTCTATGATACCACTCAAATGATATGCGTCTTCTCTGGCTAAGCGATAGAAAACGCTGGATGTCTCTTCTGAAGAAATAAGACTTTCTCTTGAGAAACGACTGTTTTCTCTGAACTGTTGTATTAAAATCCTTTTCAATTATTATTCCAGTACAGTACCTAAGCTCATGTTTATGCGTGAGATTTTATGTTCTGTAGCATGTTTAACAAACGATACCAAATGGATAAACTTTATTACAGTACTCTTCATGTCCTGTTACATTGAAGTTGGAGTGACGTCTCCAAGATGGCGCTGCCCAGAGGGTGACGTCACGGAGTTCTCAAGAGTCAATTTTTTTTTTTGTTCATTTTAAATGTTTTATTTGTTGTTTTGTTTGTTCATGCACTATGCTCGTCTATGACCGGTTAACTGTACTACAGTGATAACATCGGAGTATCTTCGGGCGTGTATAACTAAGCAGAGCTAGCATGCTATTAGCGGACCTAGCATGCTATTAGCAGACCTTGCATGCTCTGGTTCGTTTAATTTGTTTTTTTGTTTGTTCATGTTTTGCACTATGACCGGTCGACTCTACTACAGCTACTGTATAAGATCGGAGTATCTTCGGGCGTGTATAACTTAGCAGAGCTAACATGCTATGGTAGGCAGTGAGCCGCATCCCAGCTAACAAAGAAGCTGAGGCGGGAAGGGGCCGAACGACGACTCTGGCGCTTGGGATTGCAGGGGATGAAGGCCATGTATAAATCGCCTTATCGGGTGTACTCTACTCGAGCCATGTTTCACCGAAAAACACAGTCCTGTAGATCCCTCTGCACTGCAATCTGAGCATGAAGCTCGTCCATCTTGTTTCGCAGGGACTGAACTTTTTAAAGCAGTATGGTTGGAAATGCTAACCAAGCGCCGGAGAATCTGAAAACTCCACCTGGGCTTTAGCATAGCATAGCACAGCATAGCAGCTCAAGATAGTTGTTGCGTGCTTAGTTGCCCGAAGCTGCTCATAGCTGTAGTAGGGTTGACTGATCATAGACGAGCATAGTGCAAAACATGAACAAATAAATAAGACAAATTAAAACGAACAAAGAAACTATTTGACTCTAAGAACTACGTGACGTTGCCCTCTCGGCAGCGCCATCTTGGACACGTCACTCCAAGAGGTCACTCCAAGTTCAATGTAAAAGGACATGAAGCGTAATAAAGTTTATTCTTTTGGTATCATTTGTTAAACATGCTACAGAACATAAAATCTCTCGCACAAACATTCACAGAATTAACTTGGGTACTGTACTGGAAGAATAATTGAAAAAGACTTTAAAACGAGTGCTTTAGAACAGTATATGCTGTATAATGTTTATATATTTTATTACTAAATATCACAGTACAAAATTAAAGTTTTTCTTCATCATGACATTTTACTACATTAATACTGTATTAATGAGTAAGACTGTCTGTAGAATGTGTTTAAGAAGCATATTTTAACGCATGTAATAGATACATAGTATTTTACTGCCGGCTGCTCATTCGCGGATGTGACGTCATACATGGGATTTTACTTCCGCGTACAGAACTTGCAGATTATCTCGATTTGCGGGAAGGCCCGGAACCGGAACCCCGCGAATGTTAATGGCCTACTGTGTGTGTGTGTGTGTGTGTGTATATATATATATATATATATATATATATATATATATATATATATATTATATATATATATATAAAAAAAAGACAGTAATCCCCCTCATTTCGCGATTAATGGGGACCAGCCCTCTCCACGATATGTGAAAAAACACGAAATGACTTCTGCCACTTCTTAAGGGAACACACCCACCTATATATTATATAAAATTTATATAGCAGTCAATTTTCAAGTGTTCTATGCATGTTAATGTCATACGGGCAACATGTATTAATATATTAAATTATACACCTTATAATGACAAATGTATATAAATACTGTATATCAAACCTTACAAATAACATATCCACAGCCATGTCAAGGAGGAGAATCACTACCGGCACTGGAGCTTGATTGGGGCTTGTCAGCGCCTCCAGAGCCTTTGCTTTACAGTAGCATGTTAGTGTCCAAACTCACATTATTTTTATGGTAGTCCGTAATCCACAACGATAAGGCATTTTCCATTTTCATAACGGCCTTATTGCGCTGTTACTGTTATGGTCTGTGCTAGTTGGTGGTGTTTAACTCTTCTCTCTGCGCACACACTGGTGAGGGGTGTGGCTGTTACCCGCAGGCAAAATCCAGAGAGCGCACCTGTTCACTCAGCCATCAGTGCGCTCGAGGAGCTCCGTGCTCGACACTGTTTTGCCTCACCACTACGGTGAACACGATTTTTCCCACACCCCAGTGCTTCCCCCGAGTTCAATAAAAGTATTTGTTTCATCGTACTTGGTCTCCTGCATCCGATGAGAAATCCATGATATTGCGGGAACACGAAGAAGGAAACGCAAAGTGGTGGGCGATTACTGTATATATAAAGAACATAAAAAGTGTGACATAATGACGTAATGAAGTTTTAGCCTGACACAGAATGCAGGAGGAAGTGTGAGATGGCAGATTATTATTATTATGGATTATTCGAAGGGGAAGTACTTAAGCAGAGCGCAAACACTTTAAATACTGTACTGATGAAGGAGAAAAACACAAAAACAACATTAAACACTGGAACCAGGAGCCAGAAAGAACACAAGGAAGCAGGGACGTGATGTGAGACAATCTTCTGCCGCAGAGGTGAGCGGGCTTGTGTTTATTGGGAGTAGATGAGAGGACAGAATTCAGGTGTGAACAACTGAAATCAGCCCGAGCAGCTCAGCCACGCCCCTCAGCCAGAGCAGGGACAGTTAGAGAACCCAGCCGCCAAAAATCCCCCAAAACACAGACCATAACAAAAAAAAAAAACATTAAAAGAACATGATGTGTTATAAATCGGATAAAAAAAAAACCCCAAAAAGGATAAACATGCTACACCACAGTACATAAAATCTCACACACAAACATTCTAAACATTAGTTTAGGTAAGGTACTGAAATAATAATTGAAAAAGACTTTAATACTACAGTGCTTTACAACAGTTCAGATTATTATTCCTCTACAGAAGAAACTGCCGTTTCTTCAGGAGAAAGTCTTACTTCTTCAGAAGAGACATCCAACGTCATTACCTTTTTCTAGAGCTTAGACAGAGAAAAAGCATAGCGTTTGAGTGGCATCACAGAGCTTAACTGGTAATTAAAACACGGTAAAAAACAAACAAAAAAAAAAAGGCTCATTGACAACTTGTGCGCGGATGAGAAAAAAGGGGGGTATACATCATCTCATTCAATCAGCAGGAGGGAGAACAGCCATTGGCTAATTTGAATCACGAGACAGTTACTCGGCAATCCGTGAATATGCGGGGGCACAGGGTAAAACCGTCAATAGTGAAGGGCTGACTGTACCTACAATCTCCAAATTTTATCCCCCTCCCCCCAAGATGGCACTGGGCAACCTGCAGCCAGTTACAGGAGCTCTTCACCTTGTTTTCCCACTTTTTCTCTTTTCTACTGTATATAGGCGTGTTTCTTTAACTTTTTTCAAAGTTTCTTTTTCTTTTTTTCAATCCTGCATTTGGGAAGCCCACTTTAATAATGCTTTTGCTTTGCACGTTTACTTTTTGGATCGGCATCAGGAAACTCATTCACCGACGACTCTGAACGCAGGTCTAACACACGTGAGACCCTCCTCGGACTGCGTGGCCCCTCTCTCCTTCATGTGGAAAAGCCTGTTGTTCCCGTGGAAATACGGAGGAAAAGGACAGGCTGCAAAGGGGGATGAAAGACGCGGAGGACATATGTTCCCTCTGTCATCATGGGAAATGTCCGCACGATCGTCAACAAGGCCAAGGAGCTGGCGGCGCTGCCCCGGCAGCAGAGGGAGTACCGGAAATGCAGTCTCAAGTGTTTTTCAGAGAGGTGGCTGAATGAACACACACCGGACTCTGTGGTTTCTCTGAACAAATTTACACTTGCCCGCGTAGATCGGAGTGTGGCGGAAAGCGGAAAGAAGAAATTAAGGGGCTTGACGGTTTACGCGAATGAACGGTGGTGCCACCTGGCCAACGTGTACCTGAAGGAACAGCTGTGCACACGGGACCTGGAGCTGCTCGTGGTGAGCACGCGGTCATATTACCTACATTTAAATTACAAATACGGTCGTATTTCACATGTGATTGTTTTGCGTGTACATTCCGCCCTCGGCTGATGCGGCGGCCACGTGTTAGCGTCTCCACAGCTCTGTCAGTCAGACACAGACTCATCACTCCCGCGCCATGATTCTAATCAGTGGGGACTTTAACCACGCCTCTCTCTCCGCCTCTCTCCCAACGTTCACACAATACGTGCAGTGCACCATGAGAGATAATAAAACGCTGGACTTGCTCTATGCAAATGTGAAGGACGATCACACCTCCACCACCCTCCCCCCATTGGGACGCTCAGATCACAACCTTGTCTACCTGCTCCCCAATACACACCCAGGGTGCGAAAGGAACCTGCTCAGAAGAGGTCTGTGAAAGTGTGGACCGAGGACACCAATGAGAGGCTTAGGGACTGTTTCCAGACCACAGACTGGAGCATGCTCTTTGACTCCTTTGGTGAGGACATCGACGGCCTCACACACTATCACTGATTACATGAACTTCTGCGTGGACAGCACTGTGCCAACATGGAGGGTACGGTGCTTCTTCAACAACCACCCGTGGGTCACCCCTGAGCTTAAAGTCCTCCTGAACCAGAAGAAGAGGGCTTTCATCTCGGGGGATAGAGAGGAGCAGAAGGTGGTCCAGCGTGAGCTCCAGTGGAGGATCAGGAGGGCCAAGAAGGATTATGGGAAGAAGATGGAGAAGAAGCTGGCTCAGAACAACGTGCGGGACGTCTGGAGAGGACTAAAAACTATGTCTGGATTTGGGCAGAGTGTCAGAGGGACAGCTGATGGTGACCAGTGCTGGGCGGATGAATTAAACTGTTACTTCAACAGGTTTCATTCTTCCCACGCCCCCTCCCTGTTCCCACCTCTCACATGTCACCAGACCAGCGGACACCTCCCCCCTCCCCAGGCCAACTTCACCTGACTGCAGCAGCCCCACAGACACATCCCCCTCCCTCTGCAGCCCATCCGAGTCCCCTCTCTCCCTCACATCGGACCAGGTGAGGAGACAGTTGAGGCGACTAAATCAGAGGAAATCTGCAGGACCAGATGGCATCAGTCCCAGGCTGCTGAGGACCTGTGCGGACCAGCTCAGTGAGGTCCTATGCCAACTCTACAACCTGAGCCTCAGCCTGGAGAAAGTTCCTGTCCTGTGGATGACCTCCTGTGTGGTCCCAGTTCCTAAAACAGCTCAAGCCAAGGAACCGGCCCACTACAGACCTGTTGCCCTGACCTCCCACCTCATGAAGACCATGGAGAGGCTCCTCCTCGACTACCTCCGCTCTGTGGTGAGCCCCACCCTAGACTCGCTGCAGTTTGCCTACAGGCCCAACATCGGGGTAGAAGACGCCGTTATCTACCTTCTGCAGCGAGCGCTCACCCACCTGGAGATTGCCGGTAGCGCTGTGAGGATCATGTTCTTTGACTTCTCCAGCGCCTTTAACATCAACAGGCCGGCGCTTCTGTGGGGGAAACTGGAGGACGTGGGAGTGGACGGACATCTTGTTGCCTGGATCATCAACTACTACTCATCGTCGACTTTGTGGACTGTTGTGAGCGCAACCACCTGCGCTTGAACACTAGTAAGACGAAGGAGATGGTGGTCGACTTCAGAAGAAGCACACCAACACACCCACTGGTGAACATCCAGGGACAGGACCTTGAGACAGTGGACAGTTTCAAGTACCTGGGCGTTCACCTCAACAATAAGCTGGACTGGTCCCACAACACTAACATCCTTTACAAGAAGGGCCAGAGTTGCCGCCACCTTCTGAGGAGATACAAGTCCTTTGGAGTATGCAGACCTCTGCTCAGGACATTTTATGACTCTGTGGTAGCCTCTGCAATCCTCTACGCTACTGTCTGCTGGGCCCTGGGCAGCACAGAGCGGGACAGAAAGAGACAAGTTCTGGAGGGCCAGCGCTGTCCTGGGCTGCCCACTGGACTCTGTGGAGGTGGTGGGCGAGAGGAGGATGGTAGCCAAGCTCACATCCATCATGGACAACAGCTCTCACCCACTGCACCAGACTGTAGAGAAGCTGAACAGCTCCTTCAGTGGATGACTAAGACATTATCAGTGCAGGAAGGAGCGCTACCGCAGGTCTTTCATCCCCACTGCTGTCAGACTGTACAACGCCACTCTGTAACTGTCTGTGAAAAAACCGGTTATGTGCAATATAAAAACCCATGCACTTTAAATCAACCACATCTACCCCACTGTGACTGCAAACCATATCAATCCATCTACTCTGCCCTCGAGATAGATGTACATTTGTATATAAGCCAGTCTACAAAGTTTTTATTGTATTATTCGCTTTATATATATATATATATATATATATATATATATATATATATATATATATATATATATATATACACAGTGATACCTCTGCTCACGAACATAATTGGTTCCCAGAAAGTGTGTGTGAGGTGAAAAGTTCGTCTTCCGAACATTTATTTCCCATAAGAAACCATTAAAATGAGAATAATCCGTTCCCAGGTCCCCATAAAACATAATTTTCTACTAAATAAGCCTTAAAATTACACAAAAATATACCTTATTTTATGTATAATAAATGTGCTATTGTATTGTAATTAAAGAAATAAACTGTACTGTATAATAAAGTCGTTTTATTTACCTTTGTGATGGTAGTTGATGGCTTGATGGAATGGAGTGGGAGGAGGAGGGAGTGGGAGGAGGAGGAGGGAGGGAGGGAGGGAGGGAGGGACTTACTGTTTGGAAGGAGTGTTTGGAAACGCCTACTGTTTGGAAACACCCTTAGCCACACATGCACCCTTAACAGCTTCCTTGTTCTTAAGGATGGTGGTAGACTTAGCGTACTGGTACTGGGACGCTGAGTCACACAAACGCACACCTCGTTCGTGTTTTTCAATGATCTCCGCCTGTGGTGGGGTCTTTTTCGGTCCCATAATAGCAAAAGTACACTCAATATGGTCCAAAATGTCTAGCAAACACAAACCACTTCCGCACTCAAAAAAAGGGGGGTGACGAACTGTGACACCGTGAGCGTGCGTCAGCTTCTCGTGGCCGCCACCGTGGCGCTGTTCGACCTCGTGGTTTGATTCGTCCGCCGAAAACTAGTTCGTCAGCAGAGACAATATGCTCGCAAATTTAATGTTCTTGAGGCGAAAAGTTCGTGAGCTTAAGCGTTCGTCAGCGGAGGTTTTATGTAAAACACACAGTTCGATAAACACACAGGTGGATAAACTCCACCATGGCCTGCTCCTTATCGTCTGTGAGCTTGATGTAGACGCATGCCTTTTTGTTCTCAGTGGCGGTCTCGGCAGACGCGACATCCAGCTTGGTGTCGACCTAGGTTTCCTGAGAAGACTTTTCCAGTGGGGTTTCCGGCATCGGCGACCACGGCATCTTGGTGGATGTCTTTCGCTTGGCTTTCGGTATCATGGCATCTCTCGAAAGGAATGGCCCTTTGTCTTGCATGCTTCTATTTATAGTGGAAGTGACTTCCGTGAGTGTTCCGCAAGTCTTGCATGCTATCCGCAACCATTCCTTAAACGTTCCGCATGTATTATGCAAACATTCCGCTTTGTTCTGTGTACTGCCTACAGTAATTATGCAGTGCTTCTCTATTGTTCCGTTTGTATTCCGCGCCTTCCGAGAGAATTCCGTGGGGATCCGTCGATGAAGGCAAATGTTCCATGGCCGCTTTTGACCATCTGGAAAAGGGGGGCATGCTCGTGGAACGATCTCGGAACTCTTGTGGAATAAAAGGAATGATCGTGGAACGTTTGCAGAAATGATGGAATGTTTGTGGAAGGACTGCGGAACCAAAGGGAACACTGTCAGAAGATTTTTCAGTGAACGTGCTTTTGAACATGTTCAAAAGCACATTTGCGCAAGATTTGGGTCTGCCAGAAGCGGAGGAACACATTCTGAATCATACGGAAGGACAGAATATGGGGGAATGACTGAGAAACGTTGGAGGATGATGAAAGTTTTGCTTCTATGAGTCTGCCGCGGAAGTAGTGAGGGATCCCTCGCCGGATCCCTCGCTACATCGCGCTTTAATTCACGCGGCTTCAGTGCATAGTGTTTTTTTGTTTGTTTTTTTTAAATATCATCAAATTTAAAAATAAGGAAATTAAGGAAGAATGGGGGGGGGGGGGGAGTTAAGGAAATGCCACAAAAACAAGGCTAATTGTGCGAAAAAAAAAAAAAAAACCTAAACCAACTAAACCAACACAAAACAAAAAAACAACCCAAAACCTCCCATCAAAAAAAGTTACATTGTGGTGAGGTGCATGTCTGAGTGCATACACATGCACCTGCACGCGTATGCGTGCATTTGTATGCGTGTGTATTCATATTTTATTTACATTTTATGTATAATTTTTAAGTTATTAAAAGCATTTATAACATTGAATTTATATTCATTGCTATTATATACACATATACGTGTATGTATACGTCAGTTGGGGGGGGGGGTACTTCACGGATTTCGGCGGTCCCAATTAACCGTGGAAATTGAGGGATCCCTGAAGTCCATAATCCATTATTATAAGAAAGTAAGTAAAATCCTTTGTGCTTTTTACACCCGAGCCTAGTGGCTCATCAGGGTAGTGCTTATCCCCAGTTTCCCTAGCGTGAAGCCACTGGGAGTACAACTCCTCCTGAATGCTTTACTGGAATTGTGAACAAGATTTAAGTGTAAGTGCACCTCCACTCCACTAGTGGGCAGTGGTGCTCTCATTGTCGCACTATGGTATAGCGGTTTTTCACACAAGCAAACAATATGAAGTGCAGTAAACAACGGTGAGCACTATTCGGCACCCAGTCCTTCCCAGTCCTCTCCAGCAACTGCCTGAACCTTTAGATGTCGCTGTATCCAAATATCATCATCTCCTTTTGGGCTTTACCCCTTATTCAGGGGTCGCCATAGCGAATCATAGCATGTTTGATTTGGTAAATAAATAAATAGAGGAATTCTTCATCACCTCCATTGCACCTCAGAAACGTCATTCTAAACGCATAGTAAATTTCTTGTTCAACACGGCCTGGAGAGTACATCTATAGACTTTTATTTTAGTAATAATAGGTGTATGTGTATGTGGGGCAGTGGTGGTCTAGTGGTATAGGGTGCTGGATCGCTGATCTGAAGGTTGGGGGTTCGAGTCCCACTATCCACAAGGTTATGGTAGTGCAGCTAACTGGGTTATCAAAGGTGGGCCATGTCTCTCACTGTCTATGGTGAGAGGCATGTAAAAAAACCATTGCCGACTTCCGTAAAGAGTAGGCTGCAAAGTCGTCAGCGTGTTTCTGTCCCTTGCTAAAAAGGGTTGTGACAGGAAGGGTATCCGACGTAAAAACCTCTGCCAAATCAAACATGCGATTCAGATGATTCACTGTGGCGACTCCTGAGTAAAAGAGAAAAAGCCGAAAAGAAGACAGACATGTATTAATAGATTAGAAGTAGAATGTTAGCTTGGCCCCCCTGACTGACAGTATATGTACATGTGTATATCTTCTTCTTCTGTTCCTTTCTCCTTTTCCCTTCAGGGGTCGCCACAGTGAATCATCTGCCTCCATCTCACCCTACCCTTTGCATCTTCTCTTACACCAACGACCTTCATGTCCTCCTTCACCACATCCATGAATCGTCTCTTTGGTCTTCCTCTAAGCCTTTTGCCTGGTAGTTCCAGCCTCAGCATCCTATTACCAATATGCTCACTATCCCTCTTCTGTACATGTCCAAACCATCTCAATCTAGCCTCTCTGACTTTGTCTCCAAAACATCTTACATGTGCTGTCCCTCTGATGTGCTCATTCCTAATCCTATCCATCCTCGTTACTCCCAAAGAGAACCTCAACATTTTCATCTCTGCTACCTCCAGCTCTGCCTCCTGTCTTTTCCCCAGGGAAAACCCATACAACATTTTAACCCATACAACATCGTTGGTCTCAACACCGTCTTGCACACTTTTCCCTTCATTCTTGCCGATACCCTCCTATCACACATCACACCGGACACTTTTCTCCAACCTGCCTGCACACGTTTCTTGACCTCTTTTCCACACACTCCATTGCTCTGGATTGTTGAGCCTAAGTATTTAAAATCCTCCACCTTTCTTATCTCTGCTCCCTGTAATCTCACCGTTCCTCTTGGGTCCTTGTCATTCATGCACATGTATTCTGTCTTACTGAGGCTAATCTTCATTCCCCTCCTTTCCAGGGCATACCTCCACCTCTCTAGATTTTCCTGCACTTGTTCTCTGCTCTCACTACAGATCACAATGTCATCTGCAAACATCATAGTCCATGGAGATTCTTGTCTCACCTCGTCTGTCAACCTGTCCATCACCATAGCAAACAAGAAGGGGCTGAGAGCTGACCCTTGATGCAGTCCCACCTCCACCTTGAACTCTTCTGTCACACCGACAGCACACCTCACCACTGTCTTACATCTCTCATACATGTCCTGCACCACTCTAACATACTTCTCTGCCACTCCAGACTTCCTCATGCCACAGTTCTTCTCTCGGCACCCTGTCATATGCTTTCTCCAGATCCACAAAGGCACAATGCAGCTCCTTCTGACCTTCTCTGTACTTCTCCATTAACATCCTCAAGGCAAACACTGCATCTGTGGTGCTCTTTCTTGGCATGAAACCAAACTGTTGTTCACAAATGCTGACCTCTGCCCTGAGTCTAGCTTCCACTATTCTTTCCCATAACTTCATCATATGGCTCATCAACTTTATCCCTCTGTAGTTGCCACGACTCTGCACGTCTCCCTTGTTCTTAAAAATGGGCAGCAGCACACTTCTCCATTCCTCTGGCATCCTCTCACTCTCTAAGATCTTGTTAAATATTCTTGTCAGAAAATCTACTGTGACCTCTCCGAGACCCTTCCATACCTCCACCAGTATGTCACCAGGACCAACTGCCTTTCCATTCTTCATCCTCTTCAATGCCCTCCTCACGTCACCCTTACTAATCTTTGCTACTTCCTGGTCCTCATCAGTCACCTCTTCTACTCTTTTTTCTCTCATTTTCCTCATTCATCAGCTCTTCAAAGTACTCTTTCCATCTTCCCAGCACACTTCGGTCATCAGTCAACATGTTTCCCACTCTGTCCTTAATCACTCTAACTTGCTGCACGTCCTTCCCATCTCTATTTCTCTGCTGTGCCAACCTGTATAAATCATTTTCTCCCCCTTTACTGTCCAACCTAGCATACAAGTCATCATACGCCTTCTGTTTGGCCTTTGACACCGCTACCTTCGCCTTACGCTGTGTCTCCCTGTACTCCTGTTTACTCTCTTCAGTCCTCTCTATGTCCCATTTCTTCTTAGCTAACCGCTTCTGTTAAGATTAAATGAAGAATGACAACATTGTATTCGACCTTGAGACTGCGTATGTGGCTCAACTATTATTTTGTCTGTTTCTTTGTACATTGACGCATGAGCTGTTTCATTCCCTGTTATCGGTGCAGGTGCAGTATGTTTTATGTTCTATCAACAACGGGAAGCCGAAACTAACTATGTGGCAGCTTCGGCGGAAGGGAACCTAATTAGGACATAATGAAGACTGTGCCCTTGAAACTGTACTTATCTCCTTGCACATGCACAGAAACTGTATAAATACACTGTACGAAGAATGCACCTTTGAGCTGTGGATAAATAAACCAGACTGATTTCACTCGTGTGGTTTGTTGTCTTCTGTTCCCGGAGTACTCCAGACACTGTGATATAAGGATTTGGACAGTGTACAGGACGAGGTGTGAGGGCCCGATTAAGGCGATCCTTACAATTTGGTGACCCCGACGTGATACTCCTGACCAGGTAAGACAAGATTTGGTTGACTACCTGGTTAGCAGTATCTGAGCGTCTGTTTAACCCCTTCTTTAGAAGGGATGGTAATCCTCAGTTCCGGGAACTGGGAAGAGCGCTATACAAATTCATGTCCAGATACTTATATGCCAGTGTGATAATTAAGGGCATTTGTTAAATTATGGGAAATTCCTTCCCCAAGTCGAATCCCGGAGAAACACCAAAGGAGTGGATGAATAGATGTGGGTTTGCATATTATATTGAACGATGGATTAGCAATTTATCAGGATGGACTGAGGGTATTGCCCGGATGCCTAACTTCCCCCGTGAAGGAACTTTTGATGCAGGATATTTAGCGTCCGCGCATCGCATGATTTACGATGGATTAGGGGATCCAACATGGAACTATGAGTATATGAAGGAATTGAATTAAGACCCCGCTGCTGCCCCCCGCGAGCCCTAAGCTTGTGACCGTGCCCAGCATTTACCCTTCCTATTAGCTCTAAGGGAGGGCAGTCGCGACTTCTCATGTCACTAACTGCAAACAAAAATGCAGCCGTGAGGGGGTGGGGGGGTGGGGGGGGGGCAAAAACCAGTGTTTTTCCCTCACGCCGGTCCCAAGCCCGGATAAATGCAGAGGGTTGCGTCAGGAAAGGCATCCGGCGTAAAACAAATGCCAAATAAACTATGCGAATCACAAGAAAGAATGACATACCGGATCGGTCGAGGCCCGGGTTAACAACGACCGCCATCAGTGCCGTCAACCAACAGGGTGCTGATGGAAATTGGACTACTGTTGGTCGAAGACGTCTAAGAAGGAGAGGCAGGAGGCGTGTCCGTTGCCAGAGAGAGAAGAGGAAAGGCATGAGTCTAGGACTGAAAGTAGGGACTTTGAATGTTGGAACTATGGCAGGAAAAGGTAGAGAGCTGGCTGACATGATGCAGAGGAGGAAGGTGGACATACTGTGTGTACAGGAGACCAGGTGGAAAGGTAACAAGGCTAGAAGCATCGGAGCAGGGTTTAAGCTGTTTTATCATGGTGTGGATGAGAAGAGAAATGGAGTCGGAGTCATCTTGAAGGAGGGGTTTGTCAGGAATGTTCTAGAAGTGAAAAGAGTGTCAGACAGAGTGATGAGTCTCAAGTTAGAAATTGAAGGTGTGATGGTCAATGTTGTTAGTGCTTATGCCCCACAGACAGGATGTGAGCGAGAAGAGAAGGAGAGATTCTGGAGGGAGTTAGATGAAGTGATGCAGAGTACCCCCAGTGGTGAAAGAGTGCTCATTGGGGCAGACTTCAATGGACATCTTGGTGCAGGAAACAGAGGGGACGAGGAAGTGATGGGTAGGTTTGGTATCCAGGACAGTAACGCAGAAGGACAGATGTTGGTAGATTTTGCAAAAAGGATGGAAATGGCTGTGGTGAATACTTTCTTCCAGAAGAGAGAGGAGCGTAGGGTGACTTATAAAAGTGGAGGTAGGAGCACACAGGTAGACTACATCTTGTGCAGGCGATGTAATTTAAAGGAAGTCAGTGACTGCAAAGTAGTAGCGGGTGAGAGTGTTGCCAAACAGCATAGGATGGTGGTGTGCAGGATGATGCTGATGGTGAGGAAGGTGAAGAAAGCAAAGGCAGAGCAGAAGACAAAGTAGTGGAAGTTGAAAAAGGAAGAGTGTCGGGTTGTCTTCAAGGAGGAGTTGAAACAGGCTTTGGGTGGTCAGGAAGTGCTTCCAGATGACTGGACACCGACAGCTAATGTGATCACGGAGACAGGTAGGAGAATACTTGGTGTGTCATCTGGAAGGAAAGTAGATAAGGAGACTTGGTGGTGGAATGAGGAAGTGCAGGACTGTGTACAAAGGAAGAGGTTAACTAAGAAGTGGGACATTGAGAAAACCGAAGAGAGTAAACAGGAGTACAGGGAGACACAGCGTAAGGCAAAGGTAGCAGTGTCAAAGGCAAACAGAGCGCGTTTGATGACTTGTATGCTCGGTTGGAAAGTAAAGAGGGAGAAAATGATTTATACAGGTTGGCACAGCAGAGAAATTGAGATGGGAAGGACGTGTA
Source organism: Plotosus lineatus (assembly GCA_024760905.1). Classification (NCBI taxonomy): domain Eukaryota; kingdom Metazoa; phylum Chordata; class Actinopteri; order Siluriformes; family Plotosidae; genus Plotosus; species Plotosus lineatus. Next base: position 1,697,008 of record CM045749.1, read on the forward strand.
GAAAGTTAGATTGATAAAGGACAGACAGGGAAATGTATTGACTGATAGAAGTGTGCTGGGAAGATGGAAGGAGTACTTTGAAGAGCTGATGAATGAGGAAAATGAGAGAGAGAAAAAAAAGAGTAGAAGGGGTGACTGTTGAGGACCAGGAAGTAGCAAAGATTAGTAAGGGTGAAGTGAGGAGGGCATTGAAGAGGATGAAGAATGGAAAGGCAGTTGGTCCTGATGACATACCGGTGGAGGTATGGAAGTGTCTAGGAGAGATAGCAGTAGGTTTTCTGACAAGAACATTTAACAAGGTCTTAGAGAGTGAGAGGATGCCAGAGGAATGGAGAAGTGTGCTGGTGCCCATTTTTAAGAACAAGGGAGACGTGCAGAGTTGTGGCAACTACAGAGGGATAAAGTTGATGAGCCATACGATGAAGTTATGGGAAAGAATAGTGGAAGCAAGACTAAAAGCAGAGGTCAGCATTTGTGAACAACAGTTTGGTTTCATGCCAAGAAAGAGCACCACAGATGCAGCGTTTGCCTTGAGGATGTTAATGGAGAAGTACAGAGAAGGTCAGAGGGAGCTGCATTGTGCCTTTGTGGATCTGGAGAAAGCATATGACAGGGTGCCGAGAGAAGAACCGTCTGGAGGAAGTCTGGAGTGGCAGAGAAGTATGTTAGAGTGGTACAGGACATGTATGAGAGATGTAAGACAGTGGTGAGGTGTTCTGTCGGTGTGACAGAAGAGTTCAAGGTGGAGGTGGGACTGCATCAAGAGTCAGCTCTGAGCCCCTTCTTGTTTGCTATGGTAATGGACAGGCTGACAGATGAGGTGAGACAAGATTCCCCATGGACTATGATGTTTGCAGATGACATTGTGATCTGTAGTGAGAGCAGAGAACAAGTGCAGGAAAATCTGGAGAGGTGGAGGTATGCCCTGGAAAGGAGGGGAATGAAGATTAGCCTCAGTAAGACAGGATACATGTGCATGAATGACAAGGACCCAAGAGGAACGGTGAGGTTACAGGTAGCAGAGATAAAAAAAGGTAGAGGATTTTAAGTACTTAGGCTCAACAATCCAGAGCAATGGAGAGTGTGGAAAAGAGGTCAAGAAGCATGTGCAGGCAGGTTGTAATGGTTGGAGAAAAGTGTCCGGTGTGATGTGTGATAGGAGGGTATCGGCAAGAATGAAAGGAAAAGTGTACAAGACGGTGTTGAGGCCAACGATGTTGTATGGGTTAGGAACAGTGGCCCTGGGGAAAAGACAGGAGGCAGAGCTGGAGGTAGCAGAGATTAAAATGTTGACGTTCTCTTTGGGAGTAACGAGGATGGATAGGATTAGGAATGAGCACATCAGAGGGACAGCACATGTAAGACGTTTTGGAGACAAAGTCAGAGAGGCTAGATTGAGTTGGTTTGGACATGTACAGAGGAGGGATAGTGAGTATATTGGTAGTAGGATGCTGAGGCTGGAACTACCAGGCAAAAGGCCTAGAGGAAGACCAAAGAGACGATTCATGGATGTGGTGAAGGAGGACATGAAGGTTGTTGGTGTAAGAGAAGAAGATGCAAAGGATAGGGTGAGATGGAGGCAGATGATTCGCTGTGGCAACCCCTGAAGGGAAAAGCCGAAAGGAAAAGAAGAAGACTAATTGCAAACAAAAAGTTGGTGAGCTCACCTCCGTTTTCTGGAGCCGTTTCTCCCAAACCTGGAGACATGTGGGCGGGTTTGACCTGAGGGAAGAAAGGCCTAACCCACTTTTCCTGTCTACCTTTCTGGCCAACTGCCGCCCTGAAGTTCAGACGGCTCTTAAGCCACATTGGATGGATAGACAGCGTTTAGCCGTGCGCACAGCTGGAGAACGTGTGAGAATGCTTGAGGCAGTTGGAATATTAGTGGTAAGGAATAAAGCATGTTTATCAGTGGCTCCCCAAAGCGGAAGCCAGCGTTATAAGAAGGGACAAAAAGATGGGAAGAGAAAGCCTGGTAAGTGTCATTATTGTAAGAGAGAAGGACATTGGATAAGTGAATGTCGAAAGAGGTTGAGGGATGAGCAGTTGAAGGGCCAAGAGCACCCACAGGATCAACACTCCCAACATTCCCGAGGTGGACCTGGACAAGGTCAAACCCAAGACCCCCGCCCACTGTCCCCCGAGGCTTGGCCTTATCATCCAGACAACAAGTAGGGCTGCCCGCAGAGTCAGGAACCCTTGGCCATCAGTATGATGTCTTTTTCAGTATGATGTTCCATTTGTCTTTTTCCTCTACCAACAATGAAGCTATCCCACTGATCCCGATAGTAGTGGGTGATGCTGAATACTTATTTGTTTTGGATAGTGGTGCCACACTATCTTCGTTGGGGAGGGAATACTCAGGCGCTCTCTCCTCTCGGTCAACTAGCTCTGTGGGTATTGATGGGGTTCCTGTTCTGCCCAGGACATTATGGGCTGAGCACAAAAATGACGTGGGCTGCGTCGATTGTACTCCTTATGAGGCTAAGGTAAAACATATTACACCTATTTTCATAAAACAGTACCCACTCTCCGAGTCTAAGATGCAAGGTATCGATGTTGTATTATCTTCACTCTTGGAACAGGGTATTGTTGTTCCTTGTACAAGCTCTTATAACACGCCCATAAACCCTGTGCCAAAGCTGGATGGTTCTTGGCGACTTACGCAGGACCTGAGGAGGATTAACGACCTCATAGTGCCTGTCGCGCCCCTGGTGCCCGATGTTCCTTCCATCATGTCTGACATACCACATACACACACACGCACTTTTCCGTGATTGACCTGTGCTCTGTTTTTTTCAGCGTTCCTGTAGAACCAGACACTCGGCCTCTGTTCGCATTTACGCATTGGCAGCAGCAGTACACCTGAACACACCTCCCACAAGGTTTCATTGATTCTCCCGCGGTGTTTGCCACCGTTGTACGGGACGCACTAGGGTGTTTTGTTCCTCCTGAGGGTTCCTGTGTTCATTCCTATGCAGATGACTTGCTGGTGTCGGCATTAAGCTCTGAAATCTGTTCCCAAGCCACACTCGCTGTCCTTCGGCTCCTGGGTGAAAAGGGATTCAAGGTCTCACGAAAGAAGTTGCAATACTGTAAGCCCACAGTTATTTACCTGGGCTATGAACTCTCTCAGGGCTCAAAGAAATTGACCCAAGATCGCGTGATAAGATAAGATAAGATACAGCTTCATTAATCTCACAATGGAGAAATTCACTGTTACAGGCTCTTGAGGTACCATCAGTAGAGGGTGCAAAAATAGATACAAATACAAACATACACACATACATATATACATACATAAATACATAAATAGTATAAATTAATAAACAATAAAAGAAAGAAAAGAAGGGGACGACTTTATAGACTGGCCTATATTCAAGTGTACATGTATCTGAGGGCGGAGTAGATGGGTTGATATGGTTCACAGTCAGTGGGGTAGATGTGGTTGATTAAAGTGCACGGGGTTTTTATTACACATAACCGGTATTTTCACAGACAGTTACAAAGTGGCGTTGTACAGTCTGACAGCGGTGGGAATGAACGACCTGCGGTAGCGCTCCTTCCTGCACTGAGGATGTCTCAGTCGTCCACTGAAGGAGCTACTCAGCTTCTCTACAGTCTGGTGCAGTGGGTGAGAGCTGTTGTTCATGATGGATGTGAGCTTTGCTACCATCCTCCTCTCACTCACCTCCTCCACAGAGTCCAGTGGGCAGCCGAGGACAGAGCTGGCCCTCCTGACCAGCTTGTTCAGTCTTTTTCTGTCCCGCTCTGTGCTGCCCGGGGCCCAGCAGATGGCAGCGTAGAGGATTGCAGAGGCTACCACAGAGTCATAAAATGTCCTGAGCAGAGGTCTGCATACTCCGAAGGACCTGAGTCTCCTCAAAAGGTGGAGGCGACTCTGGCCCTTCTTGTACAGGGCGTTGGTGTTGTGGGACCAGTCCACTTTATTGTTAAGGTGAACGCCCAGGTATTTGAAACTGTTCACTATCTCAATGTTCTGTCCCTGGACGTTCACTAGTGATTGTGTGTGTGTGTGTGTGTTAGTGTGCTTCTTCTGAAGTCGACTACCATCTCCTTCGTCTTCCTGGTCTTCAAGCACAAGTGGTTGCGCTCACACCAGTCCACGAAGTCAATGATGACCGACCGGTACGCCATCTCGTTCCCCTCTGACACACGGCCCACGATGGCGGAGTCGTCCGAGAACTTCTGGAGGTGGCAGCTGTCTGTGCTATAGCTAAAGTCTGAGGTATAAATGCTGAAAAGGAAGGGTGAGAGGACTGTGCCCTGCGGTGCCCCCGTGCTGCAGACTGCCACCTTTGACTTACAGCCGCGCAGCCGCACGTACTGTGGACGGTTAGTAAAGTAGTCAGTGATCCAGGCAGCAAGGTGCCCGTCCACTCCCACATCCTCCAGCTTCCCCCGCAGAAGCGCTGGCCTGATGGTGTTGAAGGTGCTAGAGAAGTCAAAGAACATGACCCTCACAGCGCTGCCAGCGATTTCCAGGTGGGTGAGTGCCCGCTGCAGAAGGTAGATGACGGCGTCTTCTACTCCGATGTTGGGCCTGTAGGCAAACTGCAGCGGATCTAAGGTGGGGCTCACCATAGAGCGGAGGTGTATGAGGAGGAGCCTTTCCATGGTCTTCATAAGGTGGGAGGTCAGGGCGACAGGTCTGTAGTGGGCTGGTTCCTTCGCTTGAGCTGTTTTGGGAACCAGAACCACACAGGAGGTCTCCCACAGGACGGGAACCTTCTCCAGGCTAAGGCTCAGGTTGTACAGGTAGCATAGTACCTCACAGAGCTGGTCTGCGCAGGTCCTCAGCAGCCTGGGACTGATGCCATCTGGTCCTTCAGATTTCCTCTGATTTAGTCGCCTCAGCTGTCTCCTCACCTGGTCTGATGTGAGGGAGAGGGGGGGGCTGGGGTGGGCTGCAGAGGGAAGGGGATGTGTCTGTCGGGCTGTAGCAGTCAAGTGAAGTTGGCCTGGGGAGGGGAGGTGTCTGCTGGTCTGGAGACGTGTGAAGAGAGGGGGACGGGGAGGGGGGCAGAGGGGGAGGGGGGAGAATCAAACCTGTTGAAGTAACAGTTTAGTTCATCCGCCCAGCGCTGGTCACAATCAGCTGTCCCTCTGACACCCTGCCCAAATCCAGACATGGTTTTTAGTCCTCTCCAGACGTCCCGCACGTTGTTCATCATGAACGTGAAGCTCATCATCGACACCCAGCGACCTGCTACCAAGCATGCCTTACTTGCTTTCCTGGGGTTGATCAATTACTGCAGGCAGTGGATCCCGGACTGCTCTCTCTATGACAAGTGCCTCAGGTCCACCATCCACCATACGGACCCACTTCAACAGCCACTTGTGTGGACTGAGGACATGCAACATGCCTTTGCAGCCCTCAAAACGGCCCTCTGCTCGGCTCCAGCTCTGGGCCTGCCGAACTATGAACTGCCATTCCACCTTTATGTTGCTCACCAGGGGGGAACTGCCTCTGGGGTGATGGCTCAGGAGCATGGCGGGGGGATGAGGCCCTGTGCTTTCCTTTCAAAAACACTAGACACTGTAGCTCAAGGTTTACCCGCGTGTCTTCGTGCTGTGGCTGCGTGTGCGTTAATGTTTTAGACGCCGAGAAGATCGTCTTGTCGCACCCTTTGATTTTACACTCAACATCAAGTCCAACAGATCCTACGAAATTTAAACACACAACACATGTCATCACAGCGCAGGTCTGGTTACGAGGCCATTCTATGCGCCACCGATAACCTCACGATTAAATCTACTTCTCTTGATACCGTGGCTCACGCCCTACAGCGTCTGCTTAATGCTCAAGATGACTGTGAGCCCGGCCCTCATGACTGTTTGCAAGAAATTGTTGTTGTTACAAGCATTAGGTCTGACTTGTGTTCTACACCTTTACCTACAGGTGAGGTCCTGTTTGTGGATGGGTCATGCTCTAAACCTACCGACGGTACCTTTCACTGTGGATATGCCGTCTGCCGCCTTCCGGATGTAGTGGTCCAATCTCATTCACTTCCCTTTACGTCTGCTCAAGCTGCAGAATTGTTTGCTCTTACTCGCGCGTGCATCTTATCTGCTGACCAAGAGGTAACCATTTACACTGATTCCAGGTATGCTTTTAGCGTGGCCCATGATTTTGGCCGCATATGGCAATCCCGTGGCTTTGTTGCAGCTGACGGTAAACCCATTTCGCACTCCTCGCTGGTACAAGACCTCATCGAGGCTTGTGCCCTCCCCACACAGTTAGCCATCGTAAAAACTCATGCACATGTCACTGGACAAACTTCTGAGATCCGGGGTAATTCCCTAGCTGATCGGTGTGCAAAGGAGGCGGCTGCTGCTGGCGTTTTGCCCCCGTTTCTTAACGCGTCTTTGGTCTCTACTGGTGACATGATCAGCGCTCTTCTTCCAGATTTGGACCTAAAAACCATCCAAGCCTCTGCCGTAAACACTGATAGTCAACACTGGGACTCTCAGGGTGCCCAGCTAAAGGATGGCATTTGGCTCGATGCCACCGATCGCATCTGTATGCCTAAACATTGTCTCCCTTTCCTCGTCCGCGAGTTTCATGGTACTACACATCGCGGATGAAGAGGGGTAATATCGGAGATGGAAAAAGTTTTTTGTGTTGAAAATCTACATACGCTAGTACACAATATCCTAGATAGATGCTTAATATGTGCACAAAATAATGTGTCTAAACCGGTAGCCTCACATCAACACCTCCCGAAGCCGGACACTCCCTTTCAAGAATGGCAAATCGATTTCACCCACATGCCTACACAAGGGCCCTTCAAATATCTGTTGGTGATAGTCGATAAGTTCTCCAGATGGGTAGAAGCATTCCCCTGTGGGAAAGAGAACGCGCGGGTAGTGGTTCAGAAATTATCACAGGAAATTATTCCCAGATACAGCCTCCCGGTGGGAATTGATTCGGACAAAGGCACACCCTTCATCTCAAAGGTCACTCAACTGTTGGCCCAAGAGCTAAAGATCAATTGGTGTTTCCATGTCCCATATCCCCCTCAGTCCTCAGGAATTGTGGAACGAACAAACAGAACAATCAAGGGGAAATTGCGGAAAGCCATGCATGCCACGGGATCTAGAAATTGGGTTTCGGTCCTACCAGTGGTTCTGGCTGACTTAAGGATGACTCCACAAGAAGCCCTAGAGGAACTGTCCCCCTACGAGGTAGTCATGGGAAGACCTTTTCCCACTCCATGGAAAAGGAGGACGCAGGCTTTAGGAACGGAAGATTTGGACATTCATATGAGCGAGTATGCTGCGGGTCTCATAAAGACTCTGAATGATCATTGGAAACGCGCCAATCAGAAAACTTCTGTCCCAACAGACACTAGCAGACACCCCTTTAAAGTAGGAGATAGGGTGCTGGTTAAGAAATTTGCGAAACTAAATTCTCCTCTAGATGAGACCCCTTACAGTGAACCCACAGACATACTCGCCACCACTCGAACCGCCGTATTAACCAACCTTTTTCCACAGTGGATCCACGCCACTCGGCTGAAGAAGAGCCCGCAATAACAGCAGTATTCATGTCTGCGTGTTGTTATCTGTTCTGTTCTCACCGATTCTTTTTCAGGACAGAAGATCCGGCTCAGCCCTGAAAGACATGACGGAACGGCCGGTGACCTGACCTGAGGGGGGAATAAGTATTACACTCAATCCAACATTAGCATAGTTTCAAGAAAGAACCTATATGCCCTACACACCGACTGTTAGATTTCTCTGTAGGATCTGGGGACACGTACCACATTGTTGGGCCTGTAGACGAAAGTTGGGGGGTGAGTGGACCCCGTTGATACATAAGAGCAAGAATGGAGATACAATGGGTAATAGTAACAACCATCAGCCTACTAGGGTTGGCCTTAAGCCACCCACAGGAGGATGGGGCTTCCTTCCCTCCTTATTCGGAATATTCACTCCTTATTTAGCTATGCTTGTTCCTATCCTTGTATGTGTTCTTTTTGTCTGTCTGTTTGGTCCCTGTATGTTTAGGTGTCTGATGGATCGGGTTTGGACCCTTGCGGATTCTATTCGACAACCCCAATATACACGACTGAGAAACACCGGACCACATGAGCCCAGGGCCACGTCACGTGTATCGTGGTTGCGAGCTGGGGGGAGGTCTTGGGGGGCCCTGAGGTAGTGGGAGGAGGGCACCAGGGCACTGCCTGCCCTCCGAGCACCAGCCTTAGCACAACCACGGTTCCCTGTCCTCCCGCACTTGTAACCATGAACACTTGGTCAGGCTCCAACTGTCGGGACACGGTATCTCCGTTCTCATTGATAGTTATACTCTTATCAGAGTATAAAAGAGGGGATTGTTAAGATTAAATGAAGAATGAGAACGTTGTATTCGACCTTGAGACTGTGTATGTGGCTCAACTATGTTATTTTGTCTGTTTCTTTGTACATTGACGCATGAGCTGTTTCATTCTCTGTTATCGGTGCAGGTGCAGTATGTTTTATGTTCTATCAACAACGGGAAGCCGAAACTAACTATGTGGCAGCTTCGGTGGAAGGGAACTCCATATTAGGACATAATGAAGACTGTGCCCTGAAACTGTACTTATCTCCTTGCACATGCACAGAAACTGTATAAATACACTGTACGAAGAATGCACCTTTGAGCTGTGGATGAATAAACCAGACTGATTTCACTCGTGTGGTTTGTTGTCTTCTGTTCCCGGAGTACTCCAGACACTGCGATATAAGGATTTGGACAGTGTACAGGACGAGGTGTGAGGGCCCGATTAAGGCGATCCTTACAGCTTCTTTTGTACACACTCCTGCATAGGCTGGTCTGACCGTTGGGGGCTGCACATCTCGGGTGACCGGAACTCGAGTCTCAGGGGCTATAGGCCTAAGCATTAAAGGGGAAATGAAACGCCGACTAAATAAGTTGGCAGTGGCTTAAGTATAGTTTATTGAAGCGATTGTGGCTTAAATTTTATATCATAAATAAACCATTGCACACACAGCAGTTTTGTTTTATGTGCTTATCGTATAAGTCTTCGACCTGAAAGCCGACACTGCTAAGTGCCTGCCTACACAATGTTACCATGACGTCACTGGGTTGGTACAAAGTTCCACATGAAATATGGTGCACGCATATCACAGCATATTATATGATATAAACAACATGAACTCTCACGCCAACAACACGCACAGTTTTTCAGCAGGGAGATGATTCATGTACTACTCTCAGAAGATGAATCAAATATAGTTCAACGAAAAACATTCTCAAATATATTTCAAACTACATCTTCAAGTACATGTGTTAAATACATTTACAAATTGAGCTAAAGTTATTTATTTATTCGAAGGCACAAACAAATATTAATACATATTTACAACACAACAACATACTATTAATTTTATAAAAGTACTGAGCATTAGGCTGCAGATACAGGCTGGATGGATTATGATTATTTTAGCCATTCATTCTCTGTGCATCAATGTTTGTGTTCTAACACATGTGCAGGAGCCAGAGACGGTACTAACAAACTGCTTTATTCTCACACTCGCACTTTGTTTGATTGACAGTGTTCAGCTAATATTGCTTCCAGATAATATTATGTTTGTTGATTGGTTAGCTCGGGCTTGCACACGCGCAGTGCCCATTACAGGTTAACTTCTGGTTTACTTCCTGACTCTAGTCATGTGGAACTTATCTCCGACTTTCTCTTCGATAACAGTCATTAAGTTTATTTATAAGATTCTAAATACACATAATTTCTTGTCCAGCGGAACTCAACTCTTGCCTTCTGATGTTTCAGCAGCTGATACCGGGTTGGGCAGTATCAGACTTTACAGATATGCAACGCCGCAGGTGGTTGGTGAATCAGGCATTGAGAGTTTCAAACGTACACGCGCACAAAAAAAAAAAAAAAGCGCATGTATTATTGTTGATCGACATTTTTATAATATTAAAAAGCATACACAGATATCTTACCCCCTCCCCCCTAGCGTACGTTTTTTACGCTTCGGAAAATGTTGAATGGCCCCTAATAAATATGTTAATAAAATGTTTAAATGGTTTAATAAATAATTTTATTTTACTTTTAACACATATTTCATGCATATTTCATCCAAAATTGGTGTACTTTTATCATTTTAAAGGGTTTATGAGGTAGTCTTGGGAGACTTGGAACGAATCAGGTATTTTACATGAAAAATACGCCTCTACTTACGAAACCTCTGCATTATGAAAAAGGCGCTGGAACGAATTAATTTCTTAAGTAGGGGACCGACTGTATTAAGAGTAAGAGATTTCCTTTCGGCTTTTTCCCTTTATCAGGGTCGCCACAGCGAATGGTCAGCACGTTTGATTTGGCATAGGTTTTCACGTCGGATGCCCTTCCTGTCACAACCCTTTAGCCAGGGACAGAAACACACTGACGGCTTTGCAGCTACTCCTTACAAAAGTCAGCAATGGTTCTTTTACATGAACCTCTCACCATAGACAGTGAGACATGGCTTGCCTTTGATAATCCAGTGAGCTGCACTTGGGGGGAGGGGGGTTTACAACCTTGTGGGGACTTGAACCCCCAACCTTAGAATCAGCAATCCATTGCCCTATACCACTAGACCATCACTGCCCCATAAGAGTAAAATGAGTTTAAATAAGGATGTATTGTTTTACTTCAGGCACATTGGTGCACTTTAAATCCTTGCAATTACAGATTCAAAAACAATGTTAATGAAATTTTTCTTTGTTGTAAGTTGAACTATGTATCTTTATTAATATTAAAAAATAAATAAGTAAAAGAAATAATGTTATGCAGAGGTGTACAAATAATGTTATGGATAAATAATACAATTTATAGTCGCTCGCAGGGTGGTGGGCGTGAAATGTTTTTGTTCCCGGATGGGGGGCTCAGAAAATAGCTGAGAAGCACCGGGTTAAGACCTTGCCTAGGGGTCTGACCAAAGTGGAAGTCTAACTGGGATTTGAACACATAATCTCCCGATCATGAGTGCAGCACCGTAACCACTACGCCACCGGCCCCACACCCGCATTCTTATATGCATTACAAATTATTTTCATTACAATCGCGAATTGAATAGTAAGTTTCATAACTTAAAAAAAAATCTAGAATTATTTATAAAATGGCTGAATATCCCCTTAAAGTCTGTAATTATATCTAAACTAAGCTTAAAAGCTAAACTTCCACCAAAAAACCATATAAATGAATAAAGTGTAAATAAAATGATGGATAATTTTTGAAATGTTAGCGTTAGCAAGCTATTAGCGGTATATTACCATGTAAATGAAGGACTTTTTACTCACTATTGTGTCTCTGTGCAGATTATACCAGCTCGTCATTAATCTTTATCCAGAGAGAAAATCAGACAAAAAGAGCTTCGACAAGTTTATTTCAGTTTGGATGATAAAACTGCTCAATGTCCATGACATCTCATCCCGCCAGCACACCGGAAAGAAAAATCCTTCCAACGGAAGTGCGCGTCTCAAACCGACATAAAGACTTTTAAAGTGTACACAACACAGCGCGCTTGCGACAACTCGTCTCTTACAGTGTGTTTATTTATAAATGAGCGTCTGTGTACAGTTCTATTTTATAATTGTAATCTGTACTACATGCTATTATACACTGTCTGGAATAACACTGTTCATCCGTCAGGATAAGATAAGATACAGCTTTATTAATCTCACAACGGAGAAATTTTCTGTTACAGGCTCTTGAAGTACCGTCAGTAGGGGGTGCAAAATAGCTCAGAAAGGTAAAGTAACATCCTTGAGTTAATTAGAACAGAACAATAAAATAAAATATTTAATATATATATATATATGAACCCGGAAGTTAAACCTGAGCGGCTTGGCGGTGCAGTTGTTCTCATCTTCACCTCATAGCAAGCAGGGACTGGTTTCTGGACTCGGGCTCGGTGAGGGTGTTTGTGTGTAGTTGCATATTCTACCTGTACTTATGTGGGTTCCTCTGTTGGGCAGTGGTGGTCTAGTGGATAGGGCGCAGGATTTGTGATCCTAAGGTTGGGGGGTTGAGTCCCCACAGGGCTGTCACTGTCCCCCCAGTGCAGCGAACTGGGTTATCAAAGACGGGCCATGTCTCTCACTGTCTATGGTGAGAGATAAGATAAGCGACAGCTTTATTAATCTCACAATGGAGAAATTCACTGTTACAGGCTCTTGAGGTACAGTAGGGGGTGCAAAAATAGATACAAATACAAACATACACACATTATATAAGTAAATAAATAAATAGATACATAAATTAATAAACAATAAAAGAAGGGAACAACTTTGTAGACTGGCCTACATTAAAGTGTATATGTATCTGAGGGCGGAATAGATGGGTTGATATGGTTCACAGTCAGTGGGGTAGATGTGGTTGATTAAAGTGCACGGGGTTTTTATTGCACATAACCGGTATTTTTACAGACAGTTACAAAGTGGCGTTGTACAGTCTGACAGCGGTGGGAATGAACGACCTGCGGTAGCGCTCCTTCCTGCACTGAGGATGTCTCAGTCGTCCACTGAAGGAGCTACTCAGCTTCTCTACAGTCTGGTGCAGTGGGTGAGAGCTGTTGTTCATGATGGATGTGAGCTTTGCTACCATCCTCCTCTCACTCACCTCCTCCACAGAGTCCAGTGGGCAGCCGAGGACAGAGCTGGCCCTCCTGACCAGCTTGTTCAGTCTCTTTCTGTCCCGCTCTGTGCTGCCCGGGGCCCAGCAGATGGCAGCGTAGAGGATTACAGAGGCTACCACAGAGTCATAACATGTCCTGAGCAGAGGTCTGCATACTCCGAAGGACCTGAGTCTCCTCAGAAGGTGGAGGCGACTCTGGCCCTTCTTGTACAGGGCGTTGGTGTTGTGGGACCAGTCCAGTTTATTGTTAAGGTGAACGCCCAGGTATTTGAAACTGTTCACTATCTCAATGTCCTGTCCCTGGACGTTCATTAGTGAGTGTGTGTGTGTGTTGACACACGGCCCACGATGGCGGAGTCGTCCGAGAACTTCTGGAGGTGGCAGCTGTCTGTGCTATAGCTGAAGTCCGAGGTATAAATGTTGAAAAGGCCCCCGTGCTGCAGACTGCCACCTTTGACTTACAGCCGCGCAGCCGCACGTACTGTGGACGGTTAGTAAGGTAGTCGGTGATCCAGGCAGCAAGGTACCCGTCCACTCCCACGTCCTCCAGCTTCCCCCGCAGAAGCGCTGGCCTGATGGTGTTGAAGGTGCTGGAGAAGTCAAAGAACATGACCCACACAGCGCTGCCAGCGATTTCCAGGTGGGTGAGTGCCCGCTGCAGAAGGTAGATGACGTGTCTAGGGTGGGGCTGACCATAGAGCGGAGGTGTATGAGGAGGAGCCTTTCCATGGTCATCATAAGGTGGGAGGTCAGGGCGACAGGTCTGTAGTGGGCTGGTTCCTTCGCTTGAGTTGTTTTGGGAACCAGAACCCCACAGGAGGTCTTCCACAGGACGGGAACCTTCTCCAGGCTGAGGCTCAGGTTGTACAGGTAGCATAGTACCTCACAGAGCTGGTCTGCGCAGGTCCTCAGCAGCCTGGGACTGATGCCATCTGGTCCTTCAGATTTCCTCTGATTTAGTCGCCTCCGCTGTCTCCTCACCTGGTCTGATGTGAGGGAGAGGGGGGACTGGGGTGGGCTGCAGAGGGAGGGGGATGTGTCTGTCGGGCTGTAGCAGTCAAGTGAAGTTGGCCTGGGGAGGGGGGAGGTGTCTGCTGGTCTGGAGACGTGTGAAGAGAGGGGGGGGGGGGACAGGGAGGGGGCAGAGGAGGAGGGGGGAGAATCAAACCTGTTGGAGTAACAGTTTAGTTCATCCGCCCAGCGCTGGTCACCATCAGCTGTCCCTCCGACACCCTGCCCAAATCCAGACATGGTTTTTAGTCCTCTCCAGACGTCCCGCACGTTGTTCTGAGCCAGCTTCTCCTCCAGCTTCTTCCCATAGTCCTTCTTTGCCCTCCTGATCCTCCACTGGAGCTCACGCTGGACCTTCTTCTGCTCCTCTCTATCCCCCGAGATGAAAGCCCTCTTTTTCTGGTTCAGGAGGACTTTAAGCTCAGGAGTGACCCACGGGTGGTTGTTGGAGAAGCACCGTACCCTCCGTGTTGGCACAGTGCTGTCCACGCAGAAGTTCATGTAATCGGTGATACAGTGTGTGAGGCCGTCGATGTCATCACCAAAGGAGTCACAGAGCATGCTCCAGTCTGTGGTCTGGAAACAGTCCCTAAGCCTCTCGTTGGTCTCCTCTGTCCACACTTTCACAGACCTCTTCTGTGCAGATTCCTTTCGCACCCTGGGTGTGTATTGGGGGAGCAGGTAGACCAGGTTGTGGTCTGAGCGTCCCAGTGGGGGGAGGGGGGAGGAGCTGTAAGCGTCCTTCATATTAGCATACAGCAAGTCCAGAGTTTTATTGTCTCTTGTGACGCACTTCACGTATTGCGAGAACGTCGGGAGAGAGGCGGAGAGAGGGGCGTGGGTAAAGTCCCCGCTGATCAGAATCATGGCGCGGGGGTGACGAGTCTGTGTCTGGCTGACAGTGCTGTGGAGACGCTCACACGCGGCCGCCGCATCAGCCGAGGGCGGAATGTACACGCAAAACACAATCACGTGTGAAAACTCCCTCGGTAGATAATATGGCCGCGCGCTCACCGCGAGCAGCTCCAGGTCCCGCGTGCATAGCTGGTCCTTCACGTGCACGTTGACCGGGTGGCACCATCGTTCATTCACATAGACCGCCACGCCCCCTCCTTTCTTCTTACCGCTCTCTGTTACACTCCGGTCTGCACGTGCGAGTGTAAATCCGTTAAGAGAAACCACAGAGTCCGGTGTGAGTTCATTCAGCCACGTCTCTGAGAAACACATGAAGCTGCAGTCCCGGTACTGCCTCTGCTGCCGGGTCAGCGCCGCCAGCTCCTCGGTCTTGTTGGCGATCACTCGGACATTTCCCATGACGATAGAGGGAACACATGTCCTCCGCGTCTTTCGTCCCCCTCTGCAGCCTCTCCTTTTCCTCCCTATTTCCACAGGAACAACGGGCTTTGGATATACACACTAGTATATACATATATACACACAGGGGGTGGACAAAAGAATGGAAGCACCGAACATTTTGGCATCATAATCCTTGAACATAATTTAAACAATAAAAACGTGGCATATGAATTGATTCATACAACTTGTGAATTGTTTCCAAAGGAATTTGAAGCCATTCTTCAGTTCGAATCCCCTCCAACTCTTTTAGAGATGATGGCGGACTTGTGCTTTGCTGAGAACGTTTGTCCCTCTCTTTCAAAGGCAGTCATTACTTTTGAGACAGTTCCTCTTGAAACACCGAACATTTGGACAGTTTTTGTTACACTAGCACAGACCACACGAGCACCAACAATTTGGCCTCTTTCAAAATCTGAGAGCTCTGCCATTATGGGGTATCATTCATGTTTTCAATATCTGTTTCATGTTTTCAATATCTGAAAAAGGAAAAAAAAAACATTTATTTTACATCAACATATGAAATAACAAAATTATTACACAAAAAATAATAACATATGCCAAGTTTTGATTGTTTAAATTATGTTTAAAGATTATGATGAGAAAATGTTAGGTGTTTCCATTATTTTGTCCACCCCCTGTGTTGTGTGTGTAATAATTTCCCTTGTGGAATTAATACGGTATAAAATTAAATAATATATAACTGTTTCAAATTTCCTCTCGGTGTTTGTCTGCAAGCACCTCGCCACCGTTGAAAAAATTATGGGACAATTGAGATTGCCAGTAGATGGCGGTACAAGCATAGCCAATTACTGTATGTTTTCTGCCTCACGCGCACACATACACACCCACCCACCCACACACACACACACACACCCACCCACACACACACACACACACACACACACACACACACACTCGTGCTGTATGACACAACATGAGATGCAGTCAGGACAGTTTGACATTAATGTGTTAAATGCAAACCGTACTCGGTGTGTGTTTATTTCGTAGCACATGGGAGTCACAATTAAAAAAAAGGGGCAGTGGTGGTCTAGTGGTATAGGGCGCTGGATCGCTGATCCAAAGGTTGGGGGTTCGAGTCCCACTCTCCACAAGGTTGTCACTGTCCCCCCCAGTGCGGCTAACTGGGTTGTCAAAGGCGGGCCATGTCTGTCACTGTCTATGGTGAGAGGCATGTAAAAGAACCATTGCTGACTTTCGTAAAGAGTAGGCTGCAAAGTCGTCAGCGTGTTTCTGTCCCTTGCTAAAAAGGGTTGTGACAGGAAGGGCATCCGACGTAAAAATCTCTGCCAAATCAAACGTGCGAATCAGATGGTTCGCTGTGGCGACTCCTGAGTAAAAGGGAAAAAGCCGAAAGGAAGACAGACAGACTCGGTGTGTGTTTATTTCGTAGCACATGGGAGTCACAATTAGTTTTGGGAGTTTAACCTTCCTGAAAATGACAGGTCATTTTTTGTTCGTCCGTCTGTTGCAAAATGTCTCTCTCAATCCAGTGTCTTTAGCTGCTCCACATTGATTCAATCACTGTGTGTGTGTGTGTGCAACTGCAAGTGTGTTTGTGTGAAGACCTAAAGAGCTCTGATACCTGAAGGGGTCCTGAAAGTCATCTCATCATGAAATCCTACCACCTGCCCAACAGATCTAATCCCTTAAACAGACTTCGAACCACCTATAAAGACCTTCTCCTCTATCTCATATCCCTCACATCTGGTTATGGATCAACAGGATCTAAAAGAGCCAGGGTTCTACCCATCCTGAATAAACCCTCTTTTGATTTATTGCAACTAACAAATATCCTCATTATGTTTTCAGCAACATTGGACATGGTGAACCACAACACTCTTTTGTCAATCTTCAGTAGTGTTGGAATTAGTAGTTCAGCATGACAATGGCTCGCGTCCTACTTGCAAGTGTGCTCATATCAGGTTATCGGAGTGTCTTTGGGCGTGTATAACTAAGCATGCTCAACTGGGCGTCTTGTTAGCCGGAATGCGGCTAGCACTGAGTTAATATGCTATGGTAGCTCAATGCTAGCCACACCTCGGGCTAACAAGAAGCCCAGACAGAGTTCTCAGAGTCTCCGGCGCTTGGTTAGCACTTCCGGTCATACTGCTTGAAAATGTTCGGTCCCTGCGAAACAAAATGGACAAGCTTCATGCTCCTATTGCAGCGCAGAGAATCTGCTGTGTTTCTGTGAAACATGGCTCAAGGAGAGTACACCCAACGAGGCACCAGCCGGCTACACGGCCTTCATCCCCTGCAATCCCAAGTGCCGGAGTCGTCATTCGGCCCCTTCCCGCCTTGACTTCTTAGCTGGGGTGCGTCTAGCATTGAGTTACCATAGCATATTAGCTCAGTGCTAGCCGCACTCTGGTTAACAAGAAGCTCAGTTGAGCGTGCTTAGTTATATAAGCCCAAAGATACTCTGATCTTATAGCTGTAGTAGAGTCAACCGGTTGTAGACGAGCACAGTGCAAAACATGAACAAACAAAACAACAAGAGACATCACTCCAACTTCAGTGTAAAAGGACATGAAGAGTACTGTAATAAAGTTTAACCTTTTGGTATCATTTGTTAAACTTGCTACAGAACATAAAATCTCACGCACAAACATTAACTTAGGTACTGTCCTGGAATAATAATTGAAAAAGATTTTAATACAACAGTTCAGAGAAAACCGTCATTTCTCAGGAGAAAGTCTTATTTCTTCAGAAGGGCCATCCAGCGTTTTCTATCACTTAGCCAGAGAAGACGCATAGAGTTTGAGTAGTATCATGGAGCTTAACTGCTAATTAAAACACACAAAAAAAAGGCTCATTGACAACTTGTGCATGAATGAGGAAAAGGGGGCGGGACATCAGCTCAACCAATCAGGAGAACGGAGGACAGCCATTGGCTGAATTTGAAATGCTGGAACGGATTAATTTCGTAAGTAGGGGGCCGACTGTATAAGTATGGAATATGATTAAACATTGGCTGAATTTGAATCACATGACAATTGCTCGGCAGTCCGCGAATATGCGCGAGTGCAAAACCGCGAATAGTCAAGGGCCTACTGTATCTAGTTTTGATGGGAGATTTGGGTTGTTTTTTGTTGGTATAGGGTTGTTGTTTTTTTGTTTTTTTTTGCATAATTGTCCATCTTGATCCCTGTATACACCAACCTCGTCGAACTGGCAGAGGAAGAGCATCGCAGTTATTTATACTGATAATCTCGAACTTCTACAAAACTCCAATAACGAATTTAACATGTTTGAAATTCTATACATGAATATTACGTATGTTCCTGAAAAAATGTCCACACGCATCTGATTCCTTTAATTATTATTTACAGACCCCCAGGGCCGGACTCCAAATTCCTCTGTGAATTTATGGATTTCATTTCAAACCTGGTTGTTTCTTTAGATGAAGTTTTAATTGCTGACTTTAATATTCATTTCAGTAACCCAGAGGACCCTTTAAGAACTGCATTTGTAAGTATCCTAGATTCAGCCAGGATGAAGACCTCATAGCACAGAGACTGCACTCGTAAAGATGCTAAATGACCTACTGGTGGTCTCTGACCATGACTATGTCTCCCCGCGTGTGTTACTTGACCTTAGTGCAGCCTTTGACACTACTGATCACATGATTCTCCTTGACAGATAGAAAATATTGGTGGAGGTAAGGGAACCGCCCACTCCTGGTTTAAATTTTATTTAACTGATCACTATCGATTTGTTGGTGTAAATGGTGATTTCTCTGCACATTTTAATGTTAAGTTTGGTGTTTCACAAGGTTCTGTTCTAGATCTGTTGCTATTCTCTCTATACATGCCCCCTCTGGGTAATATAATTTGTGATCATGGTATTAACTTTCATTGTTATGCTGATGACACAGTTATATATTTCAGCAATGCCAGACGAGAGACATCAGCTAATAACACAACTTACTAATAAAGTTGAAAAGTGTGTAAAAGGCATTAGACACTGGATGCTTACTTACGTCCTCCTTTTAAACTCTGATAAGATAGATGTTTTTGTGCTCGGATCTCAGGCAACTAGAAATAAGATTTTTGATTATGTAGTAATTTTGCATGGTGTTTCAGCCTCATGTGTAGCAGAAAAGGACCTTGGAGTGATTGATGCTGGTCTTTACTCAGGTGGACTTGTTTCATCTCAGAAATGTTGCTATAATAAGAAATTATGAGGTCACTGCACGATGAAGAAAAACTCACTCAGGCTTTGGTTACCTTGGGATTAGATTATTGTAATGTGTTACTTTCTGGACGTTCTAATAGGAGCATAAACAAGCTCCAGTTAGTCCAGAAAGCAGCAGCGAGACTTGTTACTAGAATCAGAAGACACGAGCATATCACCCCGACCTTACTTACACTGCACTGGCTCACAGTTACATTTCATATTGAATATAAAATACTACTTTTAACCGATAAAGCACTTGTTTCACCACATTATCTTAGTGAACTTCTTGTCGTTTATGATCCGGCATGACCCCTTAGATCATAAGGTGCAGGATGCTTAGTGATACCTCGAATAATGAAGACTACTGCAGGGGAGGAGCTTCTCTTACAAAGCTCCACAGTTATAGAATAACCTTCCAGTTAATGTTCGGGACTCAGATACAGTCTGTTTTTAACAGGAGGCTGAAAACGTACTTGTTTAGTGGAGCATTGAGGTAAAAAGGCTTTTATTATGTAAAGGCTCAGATCTGGGGGTCTTAGGCATAGAAAGTTCTGTTAAACTGTGGTGTTGGGATGCTGTCGCTCCCCCACTCTACATGCTCAACCAAGGCCGGTGACAGTAGAGTGGCTGATTGCCCCAAAGTCACAGGGCCCCTCATGTCTGACTTCC
Organism: Plotosus lineatus; assembly: GCA_024760905.1. Classification (NCBI taxonomy): domain Eukaryota; kingdom Metazoa; phylum Chordata; class Actinopteri; order Siluriformes; family Plotosidae; genus Plotosus; species Plotosus lineatus. The sequence goes on from CM045749.1 coordinate 1,716,912, forward strand.
TTTTGATTCTCTCTCTTTTAGTTATGCTGCCATAGCCAGTCATGCGGTAGTCCCTGCTGCACTCAGCAATAATAAAATCTTCTTTTCCATTCCATTACTCACTCTCTCTCACTCTCTCTATGTGTGTTTACCACAATTATTTAGGACTTACAGTTGTACAGTAGGCCCTTGACTATTCGCGGTTTTTCACTCACGGTTTGAGTATTCGCGGACTGCCGAGCAACTCTCACGTGATTCAAATTCAGCCAATGGCTGTCCTCCTTCCTGCTAATTGGTTGAGATGATGTAACACCCCTTTTTCCTTATTTGCGCACAAGTTGTCAATGAGCTTTTTGTTAATGTGTTTTAATTATCAATTAATTATAAGTTCTACGATGTCACTCAAACACCTACAAAGCACCAGAAAAAGGTAATGAAGTTAGATGTCTCTTTTGAAGAAATAAGGCTTTCTCCGGAAAAAACGACAGTTTCCTCTGAAGTGCCTGAAGAGCAATAATCACCTGAACTGTTGTAAAACACTCCACTATTAAAGTCTTCTTCAATTATTATTCCAGTGCATTACCTAAGGTAATGTTTAGAATGTTTGCGTGTTAGATTTAATTTACTGTGGTGTAGCATGTTTCTCATTTTGTTTTGTTTATCCAATTTATTACATTTCTTGTTCTTTTATGCCCTTTTTGTTATGGTCTGTATTTTGGGAGAACTTTGATTTTGGCGCTGTGCCTCGAACTAACTGTTTACTCTCCTCTTCGGCTGAGGGGCGTGGCTGAGCTGCTTGGCGGCTCAAACCTGAATTCACTATTCTCATTTACTCCCAAGAAACAAAAGCACACTCACCTCTGCGCCAGAGGATTAACTCACATCACATCACCTCTTCTTTGGTTTGTAATGCTCTCTAACTCTCTCACTTTAAAACTCTGTTTTCTATTTGCTGAGGGGCGTGGCTGAGCTGCTTGTACTTCTTCTTCTTTTCCTTTCAGCTTTTCCCTTCAGGGGTCACCACAGCGAATCATCTGCCTCCATCTCACCCTATCCTTTGCATCTTCTTCTCTTACACCAATGACCTTCATGTCCTCCTTCACCACATCCATGAATCGTCTCTTTGGTCTTCCTCTAGGTCTTCTGCCTGGTAGTTCCAGCCTCAGCATCCTACTACCAATATACTAACTATCCCTCCTCTGTACATGTCCAAACCATCTCAATCTAGCCTCTCTGACTTGGTCTCCAAAACATCTAACATGTTCTGTCCCTCTGATGTGCTCATTCCTGATCCTATCCATCCTCGTTACTCCCAAGCCTAAGTACTTAAAATCCTCCACCTTCCTTATCTCTTCTCCCTGTATCCTCACTGTTCCTGTTGGGTCCTTGTCATTAACACACATGTAATCTGTCTTACCTAGGCTAACCTTCATTCCCCTCCTTTCCAGGGCATACATTCACCTCTCTAGATTTTCCTGCACTTGTTCTCAGCTCTCACTACAGATCACAATGTCATCTGCAAACATCATAGTCCATGGAGATTCTTGTCTAATCTCATCTGTCAGCCTGTCCATCACCATAGCAAACAAGAAGGGGCTCAGAGCTGACCCTTGATGCAGTCCCACCTCCACCTTGAACTCTTCTGTCACACCGACAGCACACCTCACCACTGTCTTACATCTCTTATACATGTCCTGCACCACTCTAACATACTTCTCTGCCACTCCAGACTTCCTCATACAATACCATAGTTCCTCTCTCGGCACCCTGTCATATGCTTTCTCCAGATCTACAAAGGCAGTGTGACAACTGGAAAAAAACATTATTATGCAACACACGTCCTTAAGTATACTAATTATATGATTGTATCAATCTGTAACCATATATTATATATATGCATATGTATGTGTATACGTACGTGTATATATATATATATATATATATATATATATATATATATATATATATATATATATATATATGTGTGTGTGTGTGTGTGTGTGTGTGTGTGTGTGTATACATATATGAGTTCACGTGTATGTAAAAATATATGCACATATATGCATGTATCAATACCAATATTTAGGAGAACCCGCCTTATTCATAATGTACATCACGCCATCTAGCGGACGCCATGTTTATTGACATAGTACGGCCACCAACACGTATACACACACATATATATATATATATATATATATATATATATATATATATATATATATATATATATATATATATATATATATATACACACACAGGTCGTGCTCAAAAAATTAACATATTGTGATAAAGTTCATTATTTTCTGTAATGTACTGATAAACATTAGACTTTCATATATTTTAGATTCATTACACACAACTGAAGTAGTTCTTTATTGTTTTAATACTGATAATTTTGGCAAAAAAAGTAAAGAAAAGCCAAAAATCCCTATCTCAAAAAATTAGCATATTTCATCCGACCAATAAAAAAAGTGTTTTTAATACAAAAAAAGTCAACCTTCAAATAATTATGTTCAGTTATGCACTCAGTACTTGGTCTGGAATCCTTTTGCAGAAATGACTGCTTCAATGCGATGTGGCATGGAGGCAATCAGCCTGTGGCACTGCTGAGGCCCAGGATGCTTCGATAGCGGCCTTAATCTCTCCCAAGTGTTGGGTCTGGTGTCTCTCAACTTTCTCTTCACAATATCCCACAGATTCTCTATGGGGTTCAGGTCATGAGAGTTGGCAGGCCGAATGAGCACAGTAATACCATGGTCAGTAAACCATTTACCAGTGGTTTTGGCACTGTGAGCAGGTGCCAGGTCGTGCTGAAAAATGAAAATCTTCATCTCCATAAAGCTTTTCAGCAGATGGAAGCATGAAGTGCTCCAAAATCTCCTGATTGCTAGCTGCATTAACCCTGCCCTTGATAAAACACAGTGGATCAACTGGCATTTTGGCATTTCCTTCTCCCCAGTCTTCCTCCAGACTCTGGCACCTTGATTTCCGAATGACATGCAAAATTTGCTTTGATCCGAAAAAAGTACTTTGGACCACTGAGCAACAGTCCAGTGCTGCTTGTCTGTAGCCCAGGTCAGGCGCTTCTGCCGCTGTTTCTGGTTCAAAAGAGGCTTGACCTGGGGAATGTGGCACCAGTAGCCCATTTTCTGCACACGTCTGTGCACAGTGGCTCTGGATGTTTCTACTCCAGACTCAGTCCACTGCTTCCACAAGTCCCCCAAGGTCTGGAATCGGCCCTTCTTTCACTTTTTCCTTCCCACAGATGTCCTACTGAGGTGCCTTGATACAGCACTCTGGGAACAGCCTATTCGCTCAGAGATTTCTTTCTGTGTCTTACCCTCTTGCTTGAGGGTGTCAATGATGGCCTTCTGGAAAGCAGTCAGGTCGGCAATCTTACCCATGATTGCGGTTTTGAGTAATGAACCAGGCTGGGAGTTTTTAAAAGCCTCAGGAATCTTTTGCAGGTGTTTCGAGTTAATTGGTTGATTCAGATGATTCGGTTAATCGCTCGTTTAGAGTACCTTTTCATGATATGCTAATTTTTTGAGATAGGAATTGTGGGTTTTCATGAGCTGTATGCCAAAATAATCAGTATTAAAACAATAAAAGACCTGAAATATTTCAGTTGGTGTGCAATGAATTTAAAATATATGAAAGTTTAATTTTTATCAGTACATTACAGAAAATAATGAACTTTATCACAATATGCTAATTTTTTGAGAGTGGGTGGGCGCTTATTAAAATGTAACCAGCGGAGTGGAACTGTAAGTGCTTATCACCATCGAGGTGGAAAATATGAATAATAACAGAACAATAAAAGAGTTTTACTGGTATTTGTGTTATTCATTTTGTGGTATCAACCATACTACTTACATGAAAGCTGAAAATAAACAGAAAACAGCATAATTAAAAAAAAAACTTTTCCTTCCCTTACTTTTTCCTCCTGGTACTTTTCCTTTAAACATTTCATAGATAAGCATAGTGCAAAACATGAACAAACAAAACAACAAATAAAACAAATTAAAATGAACAAAGAAACGATTTGACTCCGAGAACTCCGCGAGATCGCTCTCTAGGCAGCGTCGTCATGGAGACGTCATGTTCAATGCAAAAGGACATGAAGCGTAATATGTTTATCCTTTTAATGTTTAGAATGTAATGTTTATCCTTTTGGTATCGTTTCTTAAACACGCTACAGAACGTAAAATCTCACAAACAAACATTCTAAACATTAACTTAGATACTGTACTGGAATAATAATTGAAAATGACTTTAATACAACAGTTCAGAGGAAATTGTCGTTTCTTCAAGAGAAAGTATTATTTCTTCAGAAGAGACATCCACTGTTTTCTATCGCTTAGCCAGAGAGCTTTGCCAGCGTTTGAGTGGAATCATAGAACTTAACTGGTACTTAAAACACATTAAAAAAAGAGGCTCATAGACAACTTGTGCGCGAATGAGGAAAAAGGGGCATTACAACATTTCAACCAATCAGCAGGAAGGAGGGCAGCCATTGGCTGAATTTGAGTGACGTGTCAGTTGCTTGGTAGTCCGCGAATACTCGCCATGAGTGCAAAACCGTGAATAGTCAAGGGCCTAGTGTGTGTGTGTGTATATATATATATATATATATATATATATATATATATATATATATATATATATATATATATATACGAAAGTCTCACGAAACGAAAAATTCAGGTTATGAAATGCATTTTCCTAAATTTTTTGTCTCTGGATACGAAACAAGTTCACGTTACGAAAGCACCATCTTAAAAATTCAAACGTGTCATTCAAACATTCAAACAATGTGTGAGTTGCTTTCCCATTGCTTATCTCCCAACACCCCGCCCCACTGACCTCCCATTGGCTAGGAGAGAGCTGAATCTCCATAAGACAGTACTGTACCCATAATGCTTTTCGTGTGCCTTCGACCCATTGTTTGTCACACGCTTGAAGGAGACTTGTACTGTTGTTTTGTGAGCTTTTGAGTGTGCTCATTGCAGCCTTATTTTTCGTTATTAATCATGAGCCCCAAGAAAGTGATTCCCGGTGAGAGTGCGGTTGAGTGAAATCGCAAAAAAGTATGGCCGAAACCCCTCTACAATCGTGACAATTTTGAAGCAGAAAGAGGCCTTCAAAGCGCAACTCCTTCAAAAGGTCTCACTGTGATATCGAAAAAGAGGTCGTCACTGAACGACGAGATGGACAGACTGTTACTCCTTTGGATGAAGGAGAAAGAAATTGCCAGAGATACAGTTACGCAGGCAATTATTTCGGAAAAAGCAACCGCCATATTTAAGGACCTTGTGAAGGAGGGTAATTTTCTTTTATTTTTAGTACATATTTCAGACAAAATTGGTGTACTTTTATAATTTTTAAAGGGTTTATGGGATAGTATTGGGAGCCTTGGAACGAATCACGCGTTTTACATGTAAAATGCGGTTCAATTTACACAAAATCCATGTGATGAAAAAGGTGCTGGAACAGATTAATTTCGTAAAGTGAGGTACCACTGTGTGTGTATATATATCTTCTTTTTCTTTCGGCTGTGTGTGTGTGTGTGTATATATATATATATATATATATATATATATATATATATATATATATATATATTCTTCTTCTTTTCCTTTCAGCTGTTCCCTTCAGAGTTTCAAAGTTCCTCTCTCGGCACCCTGTCATATGCTTTCTCCAGATCCACAAAGGCACAATGCAGCTCCTTCTGACCTTCTCTGTACTTCTCTATTAACATACTCAAAGCAAACACTGCATCTGTGGTGCTCTTTCTTGGCATGAAACCAAACTGTTATTCACAAATGCTGACCTCTGCCCTTAGTCTAGCTTCCATTATTATTTCCCATAACTTCATTGTATGGCTCATCAACTTTATCCCTCTGTAGTTGCCACAACTCTGTACATCTCCCTTGTTTTGAAAAATGGGCACAAGCACATTTCTCCTCTATTCCTCCGGCATCTGCTCACTTTCTAAGACCTTGTTGAATATTCTTGTCAGAAAATCTACTGCTACCTCCCCTAGACACTTCCATACCTCAACTGGTATGTCATCAGGGCCAACTGCCTTTCCACTCTTCATCATCTTCAATGCCCTCCTCACATGGATTTCGTACCACAGGGGTCTTCGTAATTTGAGGGCCGACTGGGTGTGTGTGTGTGTGTGTGTGTGTGTGTGTGTGTGTGTGTGTGTATACACACACACACACACACACACACACACACACCCAGTCGGCCCTCAAATTACGAAGACCCCTGTGTACGAAATCCATGGATTACGAAAAACAATTTCCTGAGTTTCCGTCCCAGAGATACGAAACATCCCCTTCCTACAAAAAGAAATTCAAAATTCAAACACGCGAATCAAAATTTCACACGACACTTGAGTTGCTCTCTCATTGGCTGTCTCTCAACATCCCGCCCCGCTGGCCTCCCAGATAGAGACAGAAGGAAGCTTCACTCTTTAGTTTTTAGTTTAGTTTTGTAAGTTGTTTAATTCAGTAAATGTTTACTAAACGTGGGCGCATTTGAGCTCATCTGGAATTCCGATCCCTCAACGAATCAAATTAAAGTTGAGTTTGTCAAGGAATGCATTTTGAATTCACGTCACAATGGAAAAGTTCAACATTGACTACTCTACAAAGAACATCCCCCTGCCATCTAACAACAGCTACCTACAACGCCTAATCGAAAAAACCGAACAGTTCCTACGAGTTATGCGCTGGAAAGCCCACTTCTTCCTGAACCCCGACAAGACCCCAGACACCAAAGAGACATATGGCTTCAAATCCACAAAGAACCCTCCCCCGATAGACGAACTAAAGAGCTTTGAAAACGACATGATAACCATGATACAATCTACAAAATTCAAACTTGTAAGCAACCCCTTCCTGAAAAAGCTAAGAAACGACACCAAAAAAAATCCAGAATGAAAGAAAACTACGCCGCAGACAAAATGACAAACTTCTACAAACTGGAACCCGCAGCATACAACGATCTGCTACAAAGGAACATCACTAAATCCTATAAGAAGTCACAGCCCGAAATCACACGTGACATCCATAAAGAAAGCAAAAAAATCGCAACAGAACTCGGCATCAGTTACAGAGTCGACACCACAGCCCACAAAGAAGCGTTTATAACACTGAAAGACCACAAGCCCGACTTGCCGATTGATCAACCCTACAAAATCTGAAATAGGTAAAATCAGCTAAAGATTACTTGACAGAATCAACGATAAAATTGTAAAAAACAACCAAACTAAACCAGTGGAAAAACACAGCATTTGTGATCGAGTGGTTTTCAGGAATAAAGAACAAACAATCCCATCGGTTCATCTGCTTCGATATCATCGAATTTTACCCTTCCATAAGTGAAGCCCTACTAAACAAAACCCTTGACTTTGCTTCCGCTTATGACAACATCACCAAAGACGAGATAAACATCATTATGCATACCAAAAACTCTACTTTGGTGCATAAACAACAAACTTGGCAAAAGAAGGGAAACACCACATTCGACGTCACAATGGGGAGCCACGATGGCGCGGAAACCTGCGAGCTGGTAGGAAACTTCCTACTTTCCCAACTAACAAAACTCGACATCAACGTCGGACTTTACCGCAACGATGGTCTTGCCTGTTCTGACACCACACCCCATCTCATGGAAAAAATAAAAAAAGAAATATGCCGCATTTTCTCCAATAATGGTCTATGGATCTCTATAGAAGCCAACAAACAGATCACCAACTTCTTGGACGTCACCCTCAACCTGAATAGTGGCACCTCCCAGCCATTCACCAAACCGAACACCACACTGCTATACGTCCATCATGAGAGTAACCACCCACCCATCATAACTAAAAACATCCCCGCCGGCATCAACAAACGCCTATCATCACTTTCATCTGACAAGACAGCCTTCGAACAGGCGGCACCCCTTACCAGAAAGCACTACATGACAGTGGATACAACTATACATTACACTATGAACCAAACATAAGCAGCAATAAAAAAAACAGACAACGCAGCAACATCCTATGGTACAACCCGCCCTTCAGCAAAAACACCAGCACCAACATCGGACACAGATTCCTCACACTAATAGACAAGCACTTCACCAAGGACCACAAACTCTGGAAAATTTTCAACTGCAACACCCTCAAGATCAATTACAGCTGCATGAACAACACCAAACAAATAATAGACAATCACAACAAGCGCACTCTGGCTTTGCATGACAATGCCGACGACACTAACTCATCAAACAAAAGAACGCAATGCGACTGCAACAGAAAAACGCCTGCCCACTCAACGGGAACTGTCTACAACCATCAGTCATCTACCAGGCCACCGTCACACGTACAGACAATAATACAACAGAAACATACATCGGACTCACAGAAAACACTTTTAAAACCAGATACAGGAACCACACCGCATCCTTCCGCAACGAAAAAAGTAGAAACTCCACCGAACTCAGCAAGCACATCTGGACACTCAAAGACACGAACATTGATCACCAGATCTCATGGAGAATTTTATCATCACACCCGACATACAACAGCTTGAACAAAAGATGCAATTTATGCCTCAGGGAGAAGTTCCTCATTATATACAGACCCGAACTGTCTTCATTAAATAAAAGAAACGAACTCGTAACTTCATGCCGACACAGGAAAAAATCATTATTATGCAACACACCCCCTTAAGTACACTAAGTATTTGATTGTATCAATCTGTAACTAAACATTATATATATATATATATATATATATATATATATATATATATATATATATATATATATATATATACACACACACATGTTTATGTGTGTGTATGTGTATATGCACGTGAATGTACGTGTACATATACAGTAAAACCTCCGCTGACGAATGCTTAAGCTCACGAACTTTTCGCCTCAAGAACATTTTCGGCGGACGAATCAAACCACGCGGTCGAACAGCGCCACGGTGGCGGCCACGAGAAGCTGACGCACGCTCACGGCGTCACAGTTTGTCACACCCCTTTCTTTGAATGCAGAAGTGGTTTGTGTTTGCTAGACATTTTGGACCATATTGAGTGTACTTTTGCTATTATGGGACCGAAAAAGACCCCACCACAGGCGGAGATCATTGAAAAACACGAACGAGGTGTGCATTTGTGTGACTCAGCGTCCCAGTACCAGTACGCTAAGTCTACCATCATCCTTAAGAACAAGGAAGCTATTAAGGGTGCGTGTGTGGCTAAGGGTGTTTCCAAACAGTAGGCGTTTCCAAACACTCCTTCCAAACAGTAAGTCCCTCCCTCCCTCCCTCCCTCCCTCCTCCTCCTCCCACTCCATTCCATCAAGCCATCAACGACCATCACAAAGGTAAATAAAACGACTTTATTATACAGTACAATTTATTTCTTTAATTACAATACAATAGACATTTATTATACATAAAATAAGGTATATTTTTGTGTCGTTTTAAGGCTTATTTAGTAGAAAATTATGTTTTATGGGGACCTGGGAACGGATTATTCTCATTTTAATGGTTTCTTATGGGAAATAAATGTTCGGAAGACGAACTTTTCGCCTCACACACACTTTCTGGGAACCAATTATGTTCGTGAGCAGAGGTATCACTGTATATGTAGATATATGTATGTCTGTCTGTCTTCCTTTCGGCTTTTCCCTTTTACTCGGGAGTCGCCACAGCGAATCATCTGATTCGCACATTTGATTTGGCAGAGGTTTTTACGTTGGATGCCCTTCCTGTCACAACCCTTTTAGCAAGGGACAGAAACACGCTGACGACTTTGCAGCCTACTCTTTACGAAAGTCAGCAATGGTTCTTTTACATGCCTTTCACCATAGACAGTGAGAGACATGGCCTGCCTTTGATAACCCAGTTAGCTGCACTGGGGGATGTAGATATATGTATGTATATGTACTATATATATATATATATATATATATGCGTGTATGTAAGTGTGTATGTGTGGATACCTATATATATATATATATATATATATATATATATATATATATATATATATATATATATATATAATGTGTGTACATATATGAGTCCACGGGCATGTAAAAAATGTATGCACATATATGCATGTATTATCAATACCAATATTTCAGAGAACCCGCCCCCGAATACATAATGAACACCACCCCATCTAGAGGACGCCATGTTCATTGACATATTACCACCCCCAGCACTTTGTAATCATTCTTCTATAATCACCTGAAGAGAGAGGATGGTTTCACCACCCCTCGAAACAGATCTGTAGTGATAAATGGAGTTTCAATAGAAAGTCTTTGTCCTGTCCTTTTATATATATATATATATATATATATATATATATATATATATATATATATATATATATATATATATATATATTAATTAGATTGGCATCCGTCTGTCTCTAGAGACAATGGAGTCTGCACCTAGGCAGGTCTATCAATTAGCTGAGAGGCTGCAGCACTGGCTGTGGCTGAATAAGCCAATGCGGGAGATGCAGCTCCTACCACACTTGCTGCAAGTGTATTCTGCAGTAGGGATCGTGGGGCAGGCTGTGGCAGACAGAATTCTCTGCTGTTTGCGGTTCTTCTTCTCCTCATGCTGGATCTCGCTCTTCTCCTCGGCCTGCTGCACACCGGATTTTACCTTTCCACGCCAGCTAGAGCGGTCGGACCTCGCTGCCTCGAGATCTACTGGGTTGATGCTGCATGACTTCAGGTCCCTCTTGCAGACATCCTTGTAGCGCAGGGCGGGTTGTTCTGTTGGTCGTGTTCCTGAGGCGAGCTCGCCATAGAGGATGTCCTTTGGAATGCGGAATTCATCCATCCTGCATATGTGTCCGAGCCAGCGCAGGCGCTTCTGGGAGAGGATGGCGAACATGCTTGACATGCCTGCCTGGGCCAAGACGCGCGAGTTGGAGACACGATCCTGCCAGATAATGCCGAGGAGTCGTCTGAGGTTGCGCAGGTGAAAGGCGTTTAGTCTTCGCTCCTGGTGCATGTATAGGGTCCAGGCCTCACTGCCGTATAGAAGCGTGCTCAACACGCATGCTTGGTACACCTTCATCTTCGTGTTTAGGGTCAGCCTGGGATTGTTCCACACACGCTTCGCTAGGCGGGCCATGGATGTTGCTGCTTTGCCTATCCTTACGTTTAGCTCAGCATCCAGGGATAGGTTGCTGGAGATGGTGGAGCCAAGGTAGGTGAACTTGTCCACCACTTCCAGGGTGTAATCGCCGATGTTGATTGTGGGAGTTGTGCTGACATCCTGACCCATGATGTTGGTTTTCTTGAGGCTGATAGTGAGTCCAAACTCTGTGCATGCCTCCGCGAAGTGATTGATGAGTCGCTGAAGGGCGGCTTCAGAGTGAGCAGTGAGGGCAGCGTCGTCAGCAAAGAGCATATCCCGGATGAGGACCTTGCGCACCTTGGTCTTTGCCCTGAGGCGGGCGAGATTAAAGAGGTTCCCATCACTCCGTGTGTGGAGGAAGATGCCATCTTCGGACTCTCTGAATGCGTAGCGCAGGAGCAAAGAGAAAAATATGCCGAAAAGTGTCGGGGCCAGGACACACCCTTGTTTCACGCCGCTCTTGATTTGAAAGGGGTCTGATGATGTTCCGTTATAATGGACTGTGCCAGACGTGTTGTCGTGTATATATATATACATATATACATGTATGAGAGATGTAAGACAGTGGTGAGGTGTGCTGTCGGCGTGACCGACGAATTCAAGGTGGAGGTGGGACTGCATCAAGGGTCAGCTCTGAGCCCCTTCTTGTTTGCTATGGTGATGGACAAGCTGACAGTCGAGGTGAGACAAGAATCCCCATGGACTATGATGTTTGCAGATGACATTGTGATCTGTAGTGAGAGCAGAGAACAAGTGCAGGAAAATCTAGAGAGGTGGAGATATGCCCTGGAAAGGAGGGGAATGAAGGTTAGCCTCAGAAAATCAGAATACATGTGTGTGAATGAAATGGACCCAGGAGGAACGGTGATGTTACAGGGAGCAGAGATAACGAAGGTAGAGGATTTTAAGTACTTAGGCTCAACAATCCAGAGCAATGGAGAGTGTGGAAAAGAGGTGAAGAAGCGTGTGCAGGCAGGCTGGAATGGTTGGAGAAAAGTGTCCGGTGTGATGTGCGATAGGAGAGTGTCAGCAAGAATGAAAGGAAAAGTGTGCAAGATGGTGGTGAGGCCAGCGATGTTGTATGGTTTAGAAACAGTGGCGCTGAGGAAAAGACAGGAGGCAGAGCTGGAGGTCGCTAAGATGAAAATGTTGAGGTTCTCTCTGGGAGTAACGAGGATGGATAGAATCAGAAATGAGTACATCAGAGGGACAGCCCATGTAAGATGTTTTGGAGACAAAGTCAGAGAGGCTAGATTGAGATGGTTTGGACATGTACAGAGGAGGGATAGTGAGTATATTGGCAGTAGGATGCTGAGGTTGGAACTACCAGGCAGAAGGCCCAGAGGAAGACCAAAGAAGAGATTTATGGATGTGGTGAAGGAAGACATGAAAGTCGTTGGAGTCAGAAAAGAGGATGCAGAGGACAGGGTGAGATGGAGAAGGATGATTTGCTGTGGCGACCCCTGAAGGGAGCAGCCGAAAGGAAAAGAAGAATATACACACACACACACACACACACACACACACACATATATATATATATATATATATATATATATATATATATATATATATATATATACACATACAGTAAACTAATGCAGCCATGAGGTGGGGGGCACTAACCAGTGTCTCTCCCCCTCATGCCGGTCCCAAGCCCGGAGAAATGCAGAGGGTTGTGTCAGGAAGGGCATCCGACGTAAAACCAATGCCAATTATTGATGATGCAAATCAAAAGTATTACCTCCATACCGGATCGGTCGAGGCCCGGGTTAACAACGACCGCCATCAGTGCTGTCAATCAACAGGGTGCTGATGGAAATTGGACTACTGTTGGTCGAAGACGTCGAAGAAGGAGAGGTGGGAGGCGTGTCCGTAGGCAGAGAGAGAAGAGGAAAGGCATGAGTCTAGGACTGAGAGTGGGGACTTTGAATGTTGGAACTATGCACAGAAAAGGTAGAGAGCTGGTTGACATGATGCAGAGGAGGAAGGTGGACATACTGTGTGTTCAGGAGACCAGGTGGAAAAGTAGCAAAGCTAAAAGCTTAGGAGCAGGGTTTAAGCTATTTTATCACGGTGTGGATGGGAAGAGAAATGGAGTCGGAGTCATCTTGAAGGAGGAGTTTGTCAGGAATGTTCTAAAAGTGAAAAGAGTGTCAGACAGAGTGATGAATCTCAAGTTAGAAATTGAAGGTGTAATGCTCAATGTTGTTAGTGCTTATGCCCCACAGGCAGGATGTGAGCTAGAAGAGAAGGAGAGATTCTGGAGTGACTTAGATGAAGTGATGCAGAGTACCCCCAGAGGTGAAAGAGTGGTCATAGGTGCAGACTTCAATGGACATGTTGGGGCAGGCAACAGAGGGGACGAGGAAGTGATGGGCAGGTTTGGTATCCAGGACAGGAACGCAGAAGGACAGATGTTGATAGATTTTGCAAAAAGGATGGAAATGGCTGTGGTGAATACTTTCTTTGAGAAGAAACAGGAGCATAGGGTGACTTATGAAAGCAGAGGTAGGCGCACACAGGTAGACTACATCTTGTGTAGGCGATGTAATTTGAAGGAAGTCAGTGACTGCAAAGTCATCGTGGGTGAGAGTGTTGCCAAACAGCATAGGATGGTGGTGTGCAGGATGACTCTGATGGTGAGAAAGGTGAAAAGGCAAAGGCAGAGCAGAAGACAAAGTGGTGGAAGCTGAAAAAGGAAGAGTGTTGTGTTGTCTTCAAGGAGGAGTTGAAACAGGCTTTGGGTGGCCAGGAAGTGCTTCCAAATGACTGGACAACCACAGCAAATGTGATCAGGGACACAGGTAGGAGAGTACTTGGTGTGTCCTCTGGAAGGAAAGTAGATAAGGAGACTTGGTGGTGGAATGAGGAAGTGCAGGAGTGTGTACAAAGGAAAAGGTTAGCCAAGAAGAAGTGGGACATTGAGAGGGACCGAAGAGAGTAAACAGGAGTACAGGGAGACACAGCGTAAGGCGAAAGTAGCAGTGGCGAAGGCCAAACAGAGGGCGTATGATGACTTGTATGATAGGTTGGATAGTAAAGAGGGAGAAAATGATCTATACAGGTTGGCACAGCAGAGAAATAGAGATGGGAAGGACGTGCAGCAAGTTAGATTGATAAAGGACAGAGAGGGAACTGTATTGACTAATGACAGAAGTGTGCTGGGAAGATGGAAAGAGTACTTTGAAGAGCTGATGAATGAGGAAAATGAGAGAGAAAAAGAGTAGAAGAGGTAACCATTGAGGAGCAGGATGTAGCAAAGATCAGTAAGGGTGAAGTGAGAAGGGCATTGAAGAGGATGAAGAATGGAAAGGCAGTTGGTCCTGATGATATACCTGTGGAGGTATGGAAGTGTCTAGGAGAGGTAGCAGTAGATTTTCTGACAAGAACATTCAACAAGGTACTAGAGAGTGAGCAGATGCCGGAGGAGTGGAGGAGAAGTGTGCTGGTGCCCATTTTTAAGAACAAGGGAGACGTGCAGAGTTGCAGCAACTACAGAGGGATAAAGTTGATGAGCCATACGATGAAGTTATGGGAAAGAATAGTGGAAGCTAGACTAAGGGCAGAGGTCAGCATTTGTGAACAACAGTTTGGTTTCATGCCAAGAAAGAGCACCACAGATGCAATGTTTGCCTTGAGGATGTTAATAGAGAAGTACAGAGAAGGTCAGAGGGAGCTACATTGTGCCTTTGTGGATCTGGAAAAAGCATATGACAGGGTGCCAAGAGAAGAACTGTGGTATTGCATGAGGAAGTCTGGAGTGGCAGAGAAGTATGTTAGAGTGGTGCAGGACATGTATGAGAGATGTAAGACAGTGGTGAGGTGTGCTGTCGGTGTGACCGACGAATTCAAGGTGGAGGTGGGACTGCATCAAGGGTCAGCTCTGAGCCCCTTCTTGTTTGCTATGGTGATGGACAGGCTGACAGACGAGGTGAGACAAGAATCTCCATGGACTATGATGTTTGCAGATGACATCGTGATCTGTAGTGAGAGCAGAGAACAAGTGCAGGAAAATCTAGAGAGGTGGAGGTATGCCCTGGAAAGGAGAGGAATGAAGGTTAGCCTCAGAAAATCAGAATACATGTGTGTGAATGAGAAGGACCCAGGAGGAACGGTGATGTTACAGGGAGCAGAGATAACGTGAAGGTGGAGGATTTTAAGTACTTAGGCTCAACAATCCAGAGCAATGGAGAGTGTGGAAAAGAGGTGAAGAAGCGTGTGCAGGCAGGCTGGAATGGTTGGAGAAAAGTATCCGGTGTGATGTGCGATAGGAGAGTGTCAGCAAGAATGAAGGGAAAAGTGTACAAGATGGTGGTGAGGCCAGCGATGTTGTATGGCTTAGAAACAGTGGCGCTGAGGAAAAGGCAGGAGGCAGAGCTGGAGGTAGCGGAGATGAAAATGTTGAGGTTCTCCCTGGGAGTAACGAGGATGGATAGGATCAGAAATGAGTATATCAGAGGGACAGCCCATGTAAGATGTTTTGGAGACAAAGTCAGAGAGGCTAGATTGAGATGGTTTGGACATGTACAGAGGAGGGATTGTGAGTATATTGGCAGTAGGATGCTGAGGTTGGAACTACCAGGCAGACAGCCTCGAGGAAGACCGAAGAAGAGATTTATGGATGTGGTGAAGGAAGACATGAAGGTCGTTGGAGTCAGAAAAGAAGATGCGGAGGACAGGGTGAGGTGGAGGCGGATGATTTGCTGTGGCGACCCCTGAAGGGAGCAGCCGAAAGTAAAAGAAGAAGAAGATACACATACAGTAAACCCCTTTATTTCACGATTAATGGGGACCAGCCCTCTCCACGATATGTGAAAAAAACGCGAAATGACTTCTGCCACGTCTTAAGGACAACCACCTACCTATATACAGGAATACCTCAGCTTAAGTTGTTTCAAGTTCAGTCATTTTCGATTATACGTCTTCAAAAAAGTATAGAAAAAATTAATAAAAATAAAGTTTGATAAATAAAGTTTAATCAATAAAGTTTAATAAAATAGATTTTATTTGTTATGGTCTGTGCTGGCTGGAGGCGTTAACTGTCTCTTCATTCATTGCAAACGCTGGCGAGGGGCGTGGCTGCTACCTGCAGGCGAGGTCTAGAGAGCGCACCTGTTTCCATTCAGCAATCAGCAATCAGCGAGCTATAAATAGGAGCGGTGTGCTTACCTCCGAAGTCAGAAAATTGTCCTTCCCAGTGATTCCGTTTTCCTGCTGTCTCTCTGATATCCTGGTTCGTGCTTGACCAGTTTTCATTGTTTAATTATTTCCAGTGATTTAAATTTTCCAAAGTGAAAATAAAATCTTCTTCCATCGTCTCCTGCATCTTTGGGTCGGATGCATATGCTACAGGCACAACATTATTAACCATATTGAAAATTGCATTCATGAATAAAGTACAGAACTAGGAATGGTTATTTTCTGTTTAGTCTAGACAAGTAAATTTGGCGTAGCCTAGCCTAGGTTAGCATAGAGACAAGCTAATTCGACTTAAGTCATTTTTCGACTTAAGTCTTCTCTCCTGGAACCAATTAACGACGTAGGGTGAGGTAGACTTGTATTATATAAAATTTATATAGAAGTTAATTTTAAAGTGTTCTATGCATGTTAATGTCATACAGGCAATGTGTATTAATATATAAATAAATTATACAACTTATAATGACAATAAATATAAAAATAAGGGCAGTGGTGGTCTAGTGGATAGGGCGCAGGATCACTGATCCTTAGGTTGAGGGTTCGAGTCCCCACAAGGTTGTCACTGTCCCCCCCAGTGCAGCTAACTGGGTTATCAAAGGCGGGCCATGTCCCTCACTGTCTATGGTGAGAGGCATGTAAAAGATCCATTGCTGACTTTCAAAAAGAGGAGCTGCAAAGTCGTCAGCGTGTTTCTGTCCCTTGCTAAAAGGGTTGTGACAGGAAGGGCATCCGACCTAAAAACCTCTGCCAAATCAAACGTGTGAATCAGATGATCCGCTGTGGTGACTCCCAAGTAAAAGGGAAAAAGCCAAAAGGAAAACAAGATAATGACTATATATATATATACTGTATAACAAACCTTATAAGTAACAAATCCACAGCCATGTCAAGGAGGAGTCAACTGGCGGTACTGGTGCTTGATTGGGGCTCGTCAGCGGTTCCAGAGCGTTTGCTTTGCAGTAGTACGTATCATGTTACTGTCCAAACTCATTATTTTTCTGACAGTCCATAATCCACAACGATAAGGCATTTTCCATTTTCACAACAGCTTTATTGCGCTGTTACTGTTATGGTCTGTGCTAATTGGCGGTGTTTAACTTCTCTCTTTCGGCATATGCTGGTGAGGGGCGTGGCTGTTACCCGCAGGCGAAATGCAGAGGGCTCACCTGAATTGACTCAGCCATCAGTGCGCTAGAGGAGCTCCGTGCTCGACACCGTCCCCTCACCGCTACGGTGAACACGATTTTTCCTGCACACCAGTGCTTCCTGTGAGCTTAATAAAAGTCTTTGTTTCATTGTACTTGGTCTCCTCCATTTTTGGGTCTGACTGATATGTATGTATGATGTGTATTTTCTCTTCTTACCTCTTAATGCAGCACACAGTTGACTCGTTAATGATGTAATGGCGAGCCACAGACGCAAACCTTCACCCTTCTTTTAATAAATCGAGAAGCTTAACTGTCATTTTCCTTTTCTTTTTTGGTTCACTAGATGCTCTTCCTGTGACGCTGGGAGTGTCGGACCCTTGCCACGCCCCTCACCAGCACATGCAGAGAGCGAGCGAGAGAGAAACGCCATATTCGACAGTACTTAGCATCTACAACAGTACTTAGGAGTACAAAGAGAGAAAAACAGGCGCTTGGCTGGAGAACTGCTGATACATTGCGTAGACAAACTAACAATGCGGCTCGAGCACAAAGACAGCAAGCCCCATGGGGTTGGATACTGAGAAATATAATGTCGACCAATCAGCTTGCTGGATTCACAGCCAATCAGAGAACACTCAAGTCAAGCAGGAGAACGGAGCATGTTGGGTAGCGAAGTTGAATGTAGTGCGCGTGAATTTTGAATACTGTATTGTAATCTTTGATTTTTTTAAATTTCCCAATGGGAAAGCCGCAATATTGCGGGGACACGTAGTAGGAAACGCAAAATGGCGAGGGATTACTGTATCTATATAAAATAGTTTGTATATATACCCCTACTTGAATCGCCACCTTATCGTGGTGGAGGGGTTTGCGTGACCTAATGATCCTAGGAGCTATGTTGTCGGGGGCAAATGCCCCTGGTAGGGTCACCCAAGGCAAACAGGTCCGGGGTGAAGGTCCAGACAAAATGCGATTCAAAACAAACCCCTATGACACATGAGACAACACAGGAAGCAGTCTCCCTTGCCCGGACACGGGTCACCAGGGTTCCCTCCTGGAGCCAGGCCCAGGGGAGGGGCTCGAAGGCGAGCGCCTGGTGGTCGGGCTTATGCCCATGGAGCCTGGCCGGACCTAGCCCGAAAAGGAGACATGGGTCCGCCCTCCCATGGACCCACCACCCGTGGGAGGAGTTTTAGGGGTCGGGTGCAGTGTGAGTTGGGTGGCAGCAAAAGGCATGGATTCTGTCGGACCGATCCTCGGCAACTTACTCTGCCCCTCGGGACATGGAATGTCACCTCTCTGGCGGGAAAGGAGCCTGATTTGGTGCGTGAGGTGGAGAGATACCGACTAGATATAGTCGGGCTCACCTCAACGCATAGCTTGGGCTCTGGAACCATCCATCTCGAAAGAGGCTGGACCTTCTTCTATTCTGGAGTTGCTCATGGGGAGAGGCGGCGAGCCGGTGTGGGTATTCTTGTTGCCCCCCGTCTCGGTGCCCAAATGTTGGGATTCTCCCCGGTTGACGAAAGGGTAGCTTCCCTCCGTCTTCGGGTGGGGGGACGGGTCCTGACTGTTATTTGTGCTTATGCACCAAATGACAGTTCAGAGTACCCACCCTTTTTGGAGTCTTTGGGGAGGGTGTTGGAGAACGCTCCCTCGGGAGACTCGCTCGTTGTCTTGGGAGACTTCAACGCCCATGTGGGCAACGATAGTGTGACCTGGAAGGGTGTGATCGGTAGGTACAGCCTCTCCAGTCTGAATCCGAATGGTGTTTCGTTGTTGGACTTCTGTGCTCGTCATAGTTTGTCTATCACGAACACCATGTTCAAACATAAGGGTGTCCATAAGTGCACTTGGCACCAGGACACCCTAGGTCGCAGTTCGATGATTGACTTTGTAGTCGTGTCATCGGACTTGCGACCATATGTTCTGGACACTCGGGTGAAGAGAGGAGCTGAGCTGTCTACCGATCACTACCTGGTGGTGAGTTGGCTTTGGTGGTGTGGGAGGTTGCCTTCCAGACCTGGCAGGCCCAAGCGTGTAATCAGGGTCTGCTGGGAACGTTTGGCGGAGCCCCCTGTCCGAGAGGCCTTTAACTCCCACCTCCGGCAGAGCTACAACCACGTTTCGGAGGAGGCGGGGGACATGGAATCCGAATGGGCCATGTTTCATGCCTCCATTGCTGAGGCGGCAGCCCATAGCTGTGGCCGTAAGGTCGTCGGTGCTTGTCGTGGCGGCAATCCCCGAACCCGGTGGTGGACACCTGCGGTGAAGGGGGCCGTCCAGCTGAAGAAGGAGGCCTATCGGGTTTTATTAGCCTGTGGGACTCCTGAGGCAGCAAACGGGTACCGGCAGGCCAAGCGTGCTGCAGCCGAGGCTGTCGCAGATGCAAAATCTTGGGCATGGGAGGAGTTCAGTGAGGGCCTGGAGAGTGATTATCGGTTGGCCGCAAAAAGGTTCTGGGCCACCATGCGATGCCTCAGGAGGGGGAAGCAGTTCTTCACAAACACTGTTTACAGTGGAGGTGGGGAGCTGCTTACCTTGACTGGGGATGTTGTTGAGAGGTGGAGGGAATACTTTGAGGACCTTCTCAATCCCACCAACACGCCCTCCGTGGAAGAGGAAGACCCTGGGGGTTCCGGTGAGGGTCCACCCATCACTGGAGTGGAGGTCACTGAGGTTGTCAAAAAGCTCCTCGGTGGTCGAGCTCCGGGGTTGGACGAGATCCGCCCGGAATATCTCAGGGCTCTGGATGTTGTAGGACTGTCTTGGTTGACACGTCTTTGAAACATCGCGTGGTCATCAGGGGCTGTACCTCTGGATTGGCAAACTGGGGTGGTGGTCCCAATTTTTAAGAAGGGGGACCGGAGGGTGTGTTCCAATTATCGGGGAATTACACTCCTCAGCCTACCTGGGAAAGTCTATGCAGGGGTACTAGAGAGGAGGGTCCGACCGATAGTCGAACCTCGGATTCAGGAGGAACAATGTGGTTTTCGTCCTGGCCGCAGCACTCTTGACCAACTCTATATACTCCTCAGGATTCTGGAGGGGGCATGGGAGTTTGCCCAATCTGTCCACATGTGCTTTGTGGATTTGGAGAAGGCTTTCGACTGTGTCCCTCAAAAGATCTTGTGGGGCGTGCTCCGAGAGTACGGCGTTCTGGATCCGTTGCTACGAGCTATTCAGTCGCTGTATCACCGGAGCCAAAGTTTGGTCCGTATTGGTAACAGCAGGTCGGATTTGTTTCCAGTGGGAGTTGGAGTCCGCCAAGGCTGTCCTTTGTCACCGATTCTGTTCATAATTTTTATGGACAGAATTTCTAGGCGCAGTCGAGGCGATGAGGGGTTCTGGTTTGGTGGCCATCGGATATCGTCTCTGCTTTTTGTGGATGATGTTGTCCTTTTGGCTTCATCAAGTCGGGCCCTCCAGCTCTCATCGGAGCGATTCACAGCTGAGTGCGAAGCAGCCGGGATGAAGATCAGTACCTCCAAGTCTGAGGCCATGGTTCTCAGTCGGACAATGGTGGAATGCACCCTCCGGGTCGGGAATGAGGTCCTGCCCCAAGTGGAGGAGTTTAAGTATCTTGGGGTCTTGTTCACGAGTGAGGGAAGGATGGAGCGAGAGATCGACAGACGGATCGCTGCAGCCTCTGCTGTTAAGCGGTGCCTATACCGGTCCGTCGTGGTGAAGAATTTCTCAATTTACCAGTCGATCTACGTTCCAACCCTCACCTATGGTCACGAGCTTTGGGTAATGACCGAAAGAACAAGATCACGGATACAAGCGGCTGAAATGAGCTTCCTTCGCCGGGTGGCGGGGTTCTCCCTTAGAGATAAGGTGAGAAGCTCCGCCATCCGGGAGAGCTTCGAGTAGATCCGCTGCTCCTCCGCATTGAGAGGGGCCAGTTGAGGTGGCTCGGGCATCTGGTCAGAATGCCCCCCGGACGCCTCCCTGGTGTGGTGTTTCGGGCATGTCCAACCAGGAAGAGACCCTGGGGTCGACCTAGAACACGCCGGAGGGACTATGTCTCTCGGCTTGTCTGGGACCGCCTCGGTGTCCCCCTGGGAGAGTTGGAAGAAGTGGCTCGGAAGAGGGCCGTCTGGACCTCTTTGCTAAGGTTGCTGCCCCCGCGACCCGGCCCTGGACTAAGCGGAAAAAGATGATGATGATGATGATGATATATATAGTGTCTGTGTTTTTATAATTCCACCCAAATGAGGATGGGTTTTCATTTTGGGCCTGGTTCTTCTCAAGGTTTCTTCCTTACATCTGAGGGAGTTTTTCCTTGCCACTGTTGCCGCGGGTGACGCTCATTAAGGATATTTAGGGTAATAGGAAATGTTCAAATTCCTTTATACTTTATAAGTCCCTACTTTTATGATTTACTGTGTAAAGCTGCTTTGTGGCAATGTCAATTGTAAAAAGCCACATACAAATAAAACTGAATTGAATTGAATTACATCAAGATCTTCTCATCTACTTCTTTTCCTTTCGGCTTTTCCCTTCAGGGGTCGCCACAGCGAATCATCTGCCTCCATCTCACCCTATCCTTTGCATCTTCTTCTCTTATAATATACCTTCATGTCATCTTTCACCACATCCACTCTTTGGTCTTTCTTTAGGCCTTCTGCCTGGTAGGTCCAACCTCAGCATCCTACTACCAATATACTCACTATCCCTCCTCTGTCCATGTCCAAACCATCTCAATAGAGCCTCTTTGACTTTGTCCCCACAACGTCTTGCATGTCCCTGTGATGTGCTCATTCCTGATCCTATCCATTCTTGTTTCTCATTAAGAGAACCTCAACATTTTCATCTCTGCTACCTCCAGCTCTACCTCTTGTCTTTTCTCCAGGGCCACCGTTTCTAAACCATATAACATTGCTGGCCTCAACACCGTCTTGTACACTTTTCCTTTCATTCTTGCCGATACCCTCCTATCACACATCACACTGGACACTTTTCTCCAACCATTCCAACCAGCCTGCACACGCTTCTTCACCTCTTTTCCACACTCTCCACTGCTCTGGATTGTTGAGCCTGTCATCTCCCTCAAAAAGTCCCTGATTTTTCCTTCAGTCAGTGAATGAAGCCTTGGGATAATCATGGGCTGTCACATTTCCTCCTTTTATTTCTCTTAATCTTTATCAAACATGTCAATTCCTCTTGTTTAAAATCCTAAAATTTCAATAATTTCATTCTACTAAGGCGACTCAGACACTTGTCCCTTGCTATCTTAAGGCTGTATTCTGCAACTCTCGCCTTGCACGTCTGCTATTGCATCCATTCGATCCCTGCAACTTATCTAAAATGCAGGGGTGTAAATTGTTTTCAACTTTCGCACGTTCTACCCCATAACACCACTCTCTACTGGTTTCCTGTAGCTCATGAGAAACAAATCATTAATGTTTGCCGACAATGCAAAAAAATAGACCTGCACCCTCCTACCTCAAAGCACTTATTACATCCTTCAGCACTATTGGATACAGATACAGATACAGCTTTTATTAATCTCACAATGGAGAAATTCACTGTTACAGGCTCTTGAGGTACCATCAGTAAGGGGTGCAAAAATAGATACAAATACAAACATACACACATACATATATATTATATAAGTAAATAAATAGATACATAAATAGTATAAATTAATAAACAATAAAAGAAAAGAAGGGAACAACTTTGTAGACTGGCCTATATTCAAGTGTATATGTATCTGAGGGCAGAGTAGACGGGTTGATATGGTTCACAGTCAGTGGGGTAGATTGACTGGTCTCTCCCTCTACCAAGGGACAAGGAAATCAGACAGCTTAACTCTTCTCTGTTCTGGCAGCCAAGGTGTTGGAATGAACTTCCTCTTTATCAGACAGCTGAGTCACTGGTATCCTCAGACAACCATTGAAAACCTTTCAATTGTTAATAGGCTTTTTTTTAGGTAAAGGAGCAGATCTGGGTCTCAGGAATAGAAAGTTTTGGTAAACTGTGATGTTGGGATATCACTCCCTCACTCCACATGTTCACCCAGGTCCCTTGCCAGTATAGCGGTTGATAGCCCTGATGTCATAGGGTGTCCTCATGTCTGTTTTCTTTCTGGTTATCTCTTTTTTGCTATGATGTCATAGTGTGTCATGCCGGAGTTACTGCTTGCACTCAGCACTAAAACCTACACTCTCTTTTTTTAAGCATTACACTGTAATAAGCATACCTGACAACCTCTCTGTTCCTCTCTCTCCCTCTCTCTGACACACACAGTTTTTATGGAGGTACACTTGCTACTTCTGAGATTCCAGCAATTCTAATCCTTCTGCTCTCTGAATCCTGTGATCTGTCCTGATGTGCTACTATTGGTTGAAGTTCTGATCTTAGAAGCCCTTTGCTCCTGCTGATGAGCTGTATGAACCTAAATATCCACTCAGAACCTGTGAAGATGACTTTTCAGTGCTGCTGATATAAACTATTTTTAGTGAAATGATTTGGAGTATGATTCTCATTACAGTTATAAAATGACCACCAAGACTTCATGTTACACTGTAGTGAAGTTTCTGCTGCAAAGTTTATATTTTATCTGGTTTCACCCAAATGAGGATTGATTTCCCTTCTGAGTCTGGTTCCTGTCAGGGTTTCTTCCTTGTGTCGTCTGAGCAAGTTTTTCCGTCCACCGTTGCATGTCTTCATTAGGGATGTGTAATGTTTAAATTTTTTAATCAAATGCATTTATTATAAAAAGCTGCTTTGTTACAGTGTTAATTATAAGAAAATGTCTACTAATAAAACTAAACTGAACTGAGTCTCTCTCACTCTCTCTCTCTCTCTCTCTCTCTCTCTCTCTCTCTCTTTGTGTGTGTGTGTGTGTGTGTGTGTGTGTGGTGGCCTAGTGGTAAAGGGTGCTGAATCGCTGATCCTAAGGTTGGGGGTTTAAGTCCCACTCTCCACAAGGTTGTCACTGTCCCCCCCCAGTGCAGCTAACTGGGTTATCAAAAGCCAGCCACGTCTCTCACTGTCTATGGCGAGAAGCATGTAAAAGAACCATTGCTGACTTTCATAGAGAGTAGGCTGCATAGCCATCATCGTGTTTCTGTCCCTTGCTAAAAGATTGTGTCAGGAAGGGAATCTAATGTAAAAACCTCTGCCAAATCAAACTTGCGAATCAGATGATTTGCTGTGGCGACCCTTGAAAAAGGGAAAAAAGCCTAAAGGAAAAGATGATGATGAATGTCTGTGTGTGTGTGTGTGTGTGTGTGTGTGTGTGTGTGTGTGTGTATGTATATGTATATGTATATGTGTGTATATATATATATATATATATATATATATATATATATATATATATATATATATATATATATACAGTGATACCTCAGCTCACGAACATAATTGGTTCCCAGAAAGTGTGTGTGAGGCGAAAAGTTCGTCTTCCGAACATTTATTTCACATAAGAAACCATTAAAATGAGAATAATCCGTTCCCAGGTCCCCATAAAACATAATTTTCGACTAAATAAGCCTTAAAACTACACAAAAATATACCTTATTTTATGTATAATAAATGTCTATTGTATTGTAATTAAAGAAATAAACTGTACTGTATAATAAAGTCGTTTTATTTACCTTTGTGATGGTAGTTGATGGCTTGATGGAATGGAGTGGGAGCAGGAGGGAGGGAGGGACTTACTGTTTGGAAGGAGTGTTTGGAAACGCCTACTGTTTGGAAACGCCCTTAGCCACACACGCACCCTTAATAGCTTCCTTGTTCTTAAGGATGGTAGCAATGGTAGACTTAGCGTACTGGTACTGGGACGCGAAGTCACACAAACGCACACCTCATTCGTGTTTTTCAATGATCTCCGCCTGTGGTGGGGTCTTTTTCGGTCCCATAACAGCAAAAGTACACTCAATATGGTCCAAAATGTCTATCAAACACAAACCACTTCCGCACTCAAAGAAAGGGGGTGACGAAGTGTGACTCCGTGAGCGTGCGTCAGCTTCTCGTGGCCGCCACCGTGGCGCTGTTGGACCGCGTGGTTTGGTTCGTCTGCCGAAAACTAGTTCGTCAGCAGAGACTATATGCTCGCAAATTTAATGTTCTTGAGGCGAAAAGTTCGTGAGCTTAAGCGTTCGTCAGCGGAGGTTTTACTGTATATATATATATATATATATATATATATATATATATATATATATATATATATATATGTGTATGTATCGTCTTCTTCTTTTCCTTTCGGCTGTTCCCTTCAGGGGTTGCCACAGCAAATGAGCTGCCTCCATCTCACCCTATCCGCTGCATCTTCTACTCTTACTCCAAAGACCTTCATGTCCGCCTTCACCACATCCATAAATCTTCTCTTTGGTCTTCCTCTGGGCCTTCTGCCTGGTAGTTCCAACCTATCCCTCCTCTGTACATGTCCAAACCATCTCAATCTAGCCTCTCTGACAAAACATCTAACATGTGCTGTCCCTCTGATGTACTCATTCCTGATCCTATCCATCCTCGTTACTCCCAAAGAGAACCTCAACATTTTCATCTCTGCTACCTCCAACTCTGACTCCTGTCTTTTCCCCAGGGCCACTGTCTCTAAACCATACAACGTCGCTGGCCTCATCACCGTCTTGTACACTTTTCCCTTCATTCTTGCCGATACTCTCCGATCACACATCACACCGGACACTTTTCTCCATCCATTCCAACCTGCCTGCACGTGCTTCTTCACCTCTTTTCCACACTATCCATTGCTCTGGATTGTTGAGCCTAAGTACTTAAAATCCTCCACCTTCTTTATCTCTGCTCCCTGTAACCTCACCGTTCCTCTTGGGTCCTTGTCGTTCACACACATCTATTCTGTCTTACTTAGACTAACCTTCATTTCCCTCCTTTCCAGGGCATACCTCCACCTCTCTAGATTATCATCCACTTGTTCTCTGCTTTCACTACAGATCACGATGTCATTTGCAAACATCATAGTCCATGGAGATTCTTGTCTAACCTCGTCTGTCAGCCTCTCCATCACCATAGCAAACAAGAAGGGGCTCAGAGCTGACCCTTGATGCAGTCCCACCTCCACCTTGAACTGTTCTGTCACACCGACACCACAACTCACCACTGTCTTACATTTCTCATACATATCCTGCACCACTCTAACATACTTCTCTGCATCCTGTCATATGCTTTCTCCAGATCCACAAAGGCACAATGAAGCTCCTTCTGACCTTCTCTGTACTTCTCTATTAACATCCTCAAAGCAAACACTGCATCTGTGGTACTCTTTCTTGGCATGAAACCAAACTGTTGTTCACAAATGCTGACCTCTGCCCTTCGTCTAGCTTCCACGATTCTTTCCCATAACTTCATTGTATGGCTCATCAACTTTATCCCTCTGTAGTTCCCACAACTCTGTACATCTCCCTTGTTCTTAAAAATGGGCACAAGCACACTTCTCCTCTATTCCTCCGGCATCTGCTCACTTTCTAAGACCTTGTTGAATATTCTTGTCAGAAAATCTACTGCTACCTCCCTGAGACACTTCCACACCTCAACCGGTATGTCATCAGGACCAATTGCCTTTCCACTCTTCATCCTCTTCAATGCCCTCCTCACTTCACCCTTACTAATTTTTGCTACTTCCTGGTCTTCAATGGTCACCCCTTCTACTATTTTTTCTCTCTCATTTTCCTGATTCATCAGCTCTTCGAAGTACTCTTTCCATCTTCCCAGCACACTTCTGTCATCAGTCATGACATTTCCCTTTCTGTCCTTTATCACTCTAACTTGCTGCATGTCTTTTTCATCTCTATTTCTCTGCTGTGCTAACCTGTATAAATCATTTTCTGCCTCCTTACTGTCCAACCTATCATACAAGTCATCATACGCCCTCTGTTTGGCCTTTGACACCGCTACCTTCGCCTTATGCTGTGTCTCCCTGTACTCCTGTTTACTCTTTTCAGTCCTCTCTGTGTTTCACTTCTTCTTCGCTAATCTCTTCTTTTGTACACACTCCTGCACTTCCTCATTCCACCACCAAGTTGCCCTATCTACTTTCCTTCCAGAGGACACACCAAGTACTCTCCTACCGGTCTCCCTGATCACATTGGCTGTGGTTGTCCAGTCATCTGGAAGCACTTCCTGACTACCCAAAGCCTGTTTCAACTCCTCCTTGAAGACAACCCAACACTCTCCCTTTTTCAGCTTCCACCACTTTGTCTTCTGCTCTGCCTTTGCCTTTTTCACCTTCCTCACCATCAGTGTCATCCTGTACACCACCATCCTATGCTGTTTGGCAACACTCTCACCCACTACTACTTTGCAGTCACTGACTTCCTTCAAATTACATCGCCTACACAAGATGTAGTCTACCTGTGTGCTCTTACCTCCGCTTTCATAAGTCACCCTATGCTCCTGTTTCTTCTTGAAGAAAGTATTCACCACAGCCATTTCCATCCTGTTTGCAAAATCTATCAACATCTGTCCTTCTGTGTTCCTGGCCTGGATACCAAACCTGCCCATCACTTCCTCGTCCCCTCTGTTGCCTACACCAACATGTCCATTGAAGTCTGCACCAATGACCACTCTTTCACCTCTGGGGGTATTCCTCATCACTTCATCTAACTCACTCCAGAATCTCTCCTTCTCTTCTCGCTCACATCCTGCCTGTGGGGCATAAGCACTAATAACATTGACCATCACGCCTTCAACTTATAACTTGAGACTCATCACTCTGTCTGACACTCTTTTCACTTCTAGAACATTCCTGACAAACTCCTCCTTCAAGATGACTCCTACTCCATTTCTCTTCCCATCCACACTGTGATAAAACAGCTTAAACCCCGCTCCTAAGCTTCTAGCCTTGCTGCCTTTCCACCTGGTCTCCTGAACACACAGTATGTCCACCTTCCTCCTCTGCATCATGTCAGCCAGCTCTCTACCTTTTCCTGCCATAGTTCCAACATTCAAAGTCTTTACTCTCAGTCCTTGGCTCACGCAGTTCCTCTTCTCTCTCTGCCTACGGACACGCCTCACTCCTCTCCTTCTTCAACGTCTTCGACCAACAGTAGTCCAATTTCCATCAGCACCCTGTTGGTTGACCTCACTGATGGCAGTCATTGTTAACCCGGGCCTCGACCAATCCGGTATGAATTTTGTTTTGATCATTTGCATGAGAAATGTGGCAGAAGTTTTACTCCGGATGCCCTTCCTGTCGCAACCCTCTGCATTTATCCGGGCTTGGGACCGGTATGAGGGGGAGAGACACTGGTTAGTGCCCCCCCCCCCTCGTGGCTGCATATATATATATATATATATAAAAAATGTGTGTGTGTGTGGCCACCGGCTCCACTCCCCACTCTGCCAGAGAGTGAGAGACAGCAGCTGGCTGATTTGTTTGGTCTTCCTTCAGGCATGAGCATTTGAGATGTCCCTCCATCCCACACCTAAAACATTTCATATTCCTCGACGTTACATGTAAGGTGTAGACAAAGTTGTCTACTTTAAATTTCAAAGCCAAATTCAGCTCATCACTTACCGTCTGAAGGAAACAACATGTTTCAAGTGAGGGGACTTGCAGCTTAGAGATATCATTTTTATCGGTGATTAGAGCATACCAGGACATCGCCCTCTCCAGAACCTCGTTCTGCACGAATGGGGAAACATTTGCACTTGGCAGGGCTGATCAGAGAGAACGGGGCAAAAGTTCCCTGAACAACAATTCCATTCTCTACAACCCTATTCATGCTATCATCACCACACTGTTCATCATTTACGCTGATTTCACACTTTCAAAACCGACCAATTTAATGTCGTGCCGGAGAGGCAACTTCTCCAGCCCAGAGCCAACCAACATTTTCCCGGTGTACTGAGCACAACTGCTCACCTCCACCTTTGTTGACACCACACTCCGCCAACAAACATGCTCCTATGCACACTCCAAGCGTCCACCAAGAGAGAGAGGGCGGGAGGGGGACGGCAGTGAGAGAGTGTAAGAGAGAGAGGGGGGGTGGGGGGTGAGGCAGTGTTTGAGAGAAAGAGTGAGAGAGAAGAGCATGTGAGAGGGGGGATGAGAGAGTGTATGTGTGTGAGAGAGAAAAATGGTGAAAGTGTGTGTGTGTGTGTGTGTGTGTGTGTGTGTGTGTGTGTGTGTGTGTGTGTGTGTGTGTGTGTGTGTGTGTATGTGTGTGTGTGTGTATGTAAATGGTGGCTAAGAGAGAGAGAGAGAGAGAGTAGGGGTGAGAGATTCTGAGAGAGAGAGAGTGTGACAGTGAGAGAGTCTGTGAAAGAGATTGAGAGAGATGGAGACCAAAAGAGACAGTGAAGGAGTGTGTCTATGAGTGAGAGAAGCAGGGGTGGGTGGGAGAGCATGTGTGAGAGAGAGCGAGAGAGAGAGTGAGAGATGTAGTGAGATGGTGAGATAGAGAGAGAGAGAGAGAGAGAGAGAGAGACTGTGACAGTGAAAGACTGTGTGAGAGAGAGATTGTGAGGGAGAGTAGGGGTGAGAAAGTGTCTGAGAGAGAGAAAGAGAGGAGTTGGTGAGAAAGTGACAGAGTGTGTATGAAAGAAAGAGAGAGAGAGAGTGAGGCAGGGTGATAGAGTGAGATGGTTAGAGAGTGTGTTTGTGAAAGAGAGTGTGCCAGTGATACAGTGTGAGCAAAAGAGCGAGAGAGAGGAGGGGTGTGAAAGTTTGTGTTTGAAAAGTGAGAGCAAGAGAGTGTGAGTGTGACAGAGAGAAGGGGTGAGTATGTGTGTGTGTGTGTGTGTGGATTGTGTGTGTGTGTGTGTGAGAGAGAGAGACAGAGAGAGAGCGGGAAGAGGGCTGAGATAGTGTGAGAGAGAGTGAGACAGTGAGAGTGTGTGAGAGAGAGGTCAGGGTGAGTCAGTGTGAGAGAGTGAGAAATAGAGTGAGATAGTGAGTGTTTGAGAAAGAGCGTGTGAGAGCAAGAGAGAGGAGGAGAGAGCAAGAGAGAGGAGGGTTGAGGGAGTGAGTGTGGGGGAGAGACTGAGAGAGTCGAAGGGACGAGAGAAAGAAAGACTGTGATAGTGAGAGAGTGTGTGAGAGAGCAAGAATGAGAGAGGGGTGAGAGAGAGAGAGTGAGACTGTTGGTGAGGTAAATTCTTTAATTCTACCCATTAATAAATCAGGTTTTAGAGATTATCCTGATTTCATTGTAAATTCCATCTTCTGCACATTTTTAAATGTCAATCACATCTTTATTTTCAAATCATCCCCAGATGTGCATCAGTGCTGCTCGTCCTCTCTGATGTAGACTGACTCCATGGTGTGATGTACATTTTGTAGTTCATTCTCGATGGAGTGTGTAGATTTGCACAGGGTTGTGTTGTCTTATATTGAACACAGGAAGTTGTGCACTTACAGGAAATGATGAGTGCAAAATTCCAGCTTGATTGTCACGTCACACACCCACATATATCTGCTGGCTCTTTTTCATCATCTTTTTCTAAAATAACCGTATTTTAAATTTTTCTCTGACTGCAGCAATATTTCACACAAGGTATAAATTACATCATTGTGGATGCCATGCCCTTCCCAACTGGCTGAACATTCTGAACGTTTTGAGTTCATTGGCTGGGTTCACATTGTGCACCACATGTTCCTGAACTTCTCACACACTCACAAATAAAGACATCACATTAATATAAAACAGAAATATAAAATACAATACAATTGCAACATATTAAAAAAGCAAAAACAAAACAAACAAAACCTGTTGATATTTCATAATACAATGAATGAAGAAAATGAGAGAGAGAGAGAAAGAGTAGAAGAGGTGACTGTTGAGGACCAGGAAGTAGCAAAGATTAGTAAGGGTGAAGTGAGGAGGGCATTGAAGAGGATGAAGAATGGAAAGGCAGTTGGCCCTGATGACATATCGGTGGAGGTATGGAAGTGTCTAGGAGAGGTAGCAGTAGATTTTCTGACAAGAACATTCAACAAGGTCTTAGAGAGTTGAGAGGATGCCAGAGCAATGGAGGAGAAGTGTGCTGGTGCCCATTTTTAAGAACAAGGGAGACGTGCAGAGTTGTGGCAACTACAGAGGGATAAAGTTGATGAGCCATACGATGAAGTTATGGGAAAGAATAGTGGAAGCAAGACTAAGGGCAGAGGTCAGCATTTGTGAACAACAGTTTGGTTTCATGCCAAGAAAGAGCACCACAGATGCAATGTTTGCTTTAAGGATGTTAATAGAGAAGTACAGAGAAGGTCAGACGGAGCTGCATTGTGCCTTTGTGGATCTGGAGAAAGCATATGACAGGGTGCCAAGAGAGGAACTGTGGTATTGTATAAGGAAGTCTGGAGTGGCAGAGACAGTGTGGTTACAGTGGTAACAGTGTTAGAGTGGTGCAGGACATGTATAAGAGATGTAAGACAGTGGTGAGGTGTGCTGTTGGTGTGACAGAAGAGTTCAAGGTGGAGGTGGGACTGCATCAAGGGTCAGCTCTGAGCCCCTTCTTGTTTGCTATGGTGATGGACAGGCTGACAGACGAGGTTAGACAAGAATCTCCATGGACTATGATGTTTGCAGATGACATTGTGATCTGTAGTGAGAGCAGAGAACAAGTGCAAGGTTGGAACTACCAGGCAGAAGGCCCAGAGGAAGACCAAAGAGATGATTCATGGATGTAGTGAAGCAGAACATGAAGGTAGCTGGTATAAGAGAAGAAGATGAAGAGGATGGGGTGAGATGGAGGCAGATGATTCGCTGTGGCGACCCCTGAAGGGAAAAGCCGAAAGGAAAAGAAGAATATATATATATATATATATATATATATATATATATATATATATATATATATATATATATATATATATATATATATATATATATATATATATATACACACACACACACACACACAAAAGAAAGTAGAGTATTTACTCATCTGCCTTCACATGCAATTTAAGTAACATCCTGTTTTTTATCCATTTTTTATCCATATTACATCAGCCCACCCTTGGTAACCATATGTGGTGAGCTTTCCATGGGGTGTAGGAGAGTGTTCATGGAAATTTTTGAACATTCTTCCAGAAGCGCCTTGTGCCGTCAGACTCTGATGTTGTACGAGAAGGCCTGTCAGTCTTTCCCCAAGTTCCTCTCCAAGGGGTTCTATTGGATTGAGCTCAGGACTCACAGGCCAGTCACACCAAAATTGCTCATCTTTGTCTTTTTGGATGTTATGCCTGGAGTGTATGCGTAGGACCCAGAGATGCAGGAGACCAAAAGAAGGTTCGAATGATTTATTTAACACTAGGAACTGTCAATCACTGGGATACTAAGTCGAGAGAACTGGTCGAGCACGAAGCAAGAACCAGGGGTCAGAGAGAAAGCCGAGGAGCAGAGTCACGGGGAAACCAATCTTCTGACATCGGAGCACCGCACCCATTTATAGCTGGCTGCTATGCTGATTGCAGATTGGGACCAGGTGCGCTCAGCTCGGACTCTCCTACCAGCAATCACCACACCCCTCGCCAATGCCTGCAATGATTACGGAAGAGTTAGTTCCGCCAGACAGCACAGATCATAACATTGGACTTTCCTTTGTGCAGTGGTGCGCGTTCATGTTGGAACATGAAGGGGTGTTCCCAAACTGTTCCCTTAAAGTCAGGAGCATGAATTATCCAAAATCTCTTGGTATGCTGAAGAATTCAGAGGTCCTTTCTCTGGAACTACAGGGCCATGCCTCGCTGCTGAATAACAACCCCACACCATACCCTCACTTCCATCAAACTTTTACTAGGGACAATGCAGTCAGAGGGCAGAGTCTAGTGGTATAAGGCGCCGGATCGCTGATCCAAAGGTTGGGGGTTCGAGTCCCACTCTCCACAAGGTTATCACTGTCCTCCCAGTGCAGCTAACTGGGTTATCAAAGGCCGGCCATGTCTCTCACTGTCTCTGGTGTGAGGCATGTAAAAGAATCATTGCTGACTTTCGACAAGAGTAGGCTGCAAAGCCGTCAGCGTGTTTCCGCCCTGTGATGGCCTGGCGAGCTGTCCAGGGTGTACTCTGCCCTCGCCCTGAGGTGGCTGGGATGGGCACCAGCCTCCCCGCGACCCTAATTAGGATGAAGCGGTTACAGAAAATGAACTGAACAATGCAGTCAGACTAGTAGTGTTCCCCTATTAACCCAGACTCATCCATAAGAACCACAAATGAAGAAGCATGATTCATCATTCCAGAGAACACATCTCCACTGCTCTGGAGTCCAGTGCTTTACACTACTGCATCTGATGCTTTGCATTGCATATGGTGATGTTTGGCTTGGATGCAGCTGCTCGGCCATGGAAACCCATTCTACTTTGTATGAAGCTCTCTAAGCACTATTCTTGAGATAATCTGAAGGCCACATGAAGTTTAGAGGTCTGTAGTGACTGAGTCTTCTAAAACTTACTCACCTCTGCACACTATGAACCTAAGCATCCATTGACCTCACCAAGTTTCTGTTGTTGCCAATTGCTTCCATTTTCTTTTCATACCACTGACAGTTGACTGTGGAATATTTAGTGAGGAACTTTCATCACTGGACTTGATGCCATCCTATCACTGTACCACACTCTAATTCACTGAGTTCCTGAGAGCAACACATGCTTTTACAAATGTTCGTAGAAGCAGTCTGCTGTCCAGGTGCTTGGATTCATACACCTGTGGCTATAAGGGTGATTGGAACACCTGAATTCAATTATTTGGATGGACGAGTGAATACCTTTTGTTTCAGTATGTCTTATTCACCAGTCCTACATCATCTGAGTGTTTACAATAACAATAACAACAATAAAAGAACCATTGCTGACTTTCATAAAGAGTAACTGAGTAGCCGTCAGGCATGTCTCTGCCCTGCAATGGCCTGGTGAGCTGTCCAAGTTGTACTCCTTCCTTTCCCAGAGTCAGCTGAAATGCGTGCCAACTTCCCGTGACCCTAATTAGGATTAACTGGTTCAGAAAATGAATTGAATGAATGAGTGAATATGTTTTTTATCTAATCCATTTTTCTTTTTGTGTTAGTCTGTGATTGGTGGCCCATAAATACACATTTGAAGTATGAAGAGAAAACAAAACCTGGTGTTTATTATTATTATTTTAATATTATTATTTATTTTAATATTATTATTGTATCTATTTTTGCACCCCCTACTGATAGTACCTCAAGAGCCTGTAACAGTGAATTTCTCCATTGTGAGATTAATAAAGCTGTATCTTATCTTATCTTACCTTATTAGTGCTGAAGAAACAGGAATTTCATGTCTAACACTAGTGGGCAGTGGTGGCCTGGTGGTAAAAGGCGCAGGATCACTGCCCCCCCACCCCATGAAAGACTGGCTGTCTCTCACTGTCTATGGTGAGTTCATGTAAAAGAACCATTGCTGACTTTCGTAAAGAGTAGGCTGCATAGCCATCAGCATCAGCATGTTTGTGTCATTAAGGGACTCCGATGTAAAAACCTATACCAAATCAAAACACGTGAATCAGATAATTCGCTGTGGCAACCACTGGAAAAGGGAAAAAGAAGACACTACTGGATGCTCATTCTTCCCATTCCCTTTCTCTGCTTCAAAAACGCAGCTGGAGAAGAGAAGATGAGGGTAGTGTCTCTTCAGGAGGTCTAAAACACACACACACACACACACACACACACACACACACACACACACACACACACACACACACACACACTATGCATCATATTGCATGTGGTGCGAATAGAGCAGAGAGAGGGGGGAGAGAGAGAGAGAGAGAGAGAAGAGGGATCTCATTCTGTCTTCCATTTGTTTCTTCTCTTTTGTTTTGTGCTTGTTGGACATTTGAAATATGTT
The DNA here is from genome assembly GCA_024760905.1 of Plotosus lineatus. Lineage (NCBI taxonomy): Eukaryota > Metazoa > Chordata > Actinopteri > Siluriformes > Plotosidae > Plotosus > Plotosus lineatus. The sequence goes on from CM045749.1 coordinate 1,752,232, forward strand.
CTCCAGCTGCACACACACACCCACACACACACACACACACACACACACACACACACACACACACACACAGAAAGAGAGAGAGAGAGAGAGAGAGAGAGAGAGAGAGAGAGAGAGAGAGAGAATCAGCTATTCAGAGCTGAGGAACTCCAGTGTAAAAACTGACAACTCAGGTTGGATCCACACAAGGAAAAAACCTCATCTATCAGGTAAAATTCCCCACACAGGATTAAAAAGATCTGCATACGGCATGAAGAATCATAATTAAAAAAATTCTTAATGTGGTAAGGTCACCACCCCCTCCACACACACACACACACACACACACACACACACACACACACACACACACACACACACACACACACACACACATCAAGCATGTCTCAACAAAATAAAACACTCCATGGGGTAAAAAATCTCTTACAAGGAACCAACATCCACATCGAGCAAAACAACTGGAATTACTGCAGTTTATAAAGAAGATTGTGTAGTAAAGATAAAGAACATATATGTGTGTGTGTGTGTGTGTGTGTGTGTGTGTGTCTGTGTGTGTGTGTGTGTGTGTGTGTATGTGGTGTTTAATGGTGTATGTTTGGTTATTGGTGGTGTGTAATGGTGTAAGTCTTTGGATGGTGTCTAAAAGTGCATGTTTTAGTGTAAGGTGTTTGATGGTGTGTGCTTCTTTTTAATGGTGCTTGATGGTGTAGGTTTGGTGTTTGATGGTGTGTGTTTATTTTTTTGTGTTTATTAGTGCATGTTTGGCTTCTGACAATATGTATTTGATGGTGTTTCATGGTGTATGTTTGGCGTTTGGTGGCGTGTGTGTGTTTTTGATGGTGTATGTTTGTTTTTTTGATGGTGTACATTTAGTGTTTGAAGGTGTGTGTGTTTGTTTTTTTGCTGATGTTTGAGGGTATATATTTGATGATTGGTGGTGTACGTTTGGTTCTTCATAGTGTATATTTAGTGTTTGATGGTGTATATTTGGTGTGTGATGGTGTGTGTTTGGTGTTTGAAGGTATATATTTGGTGTTTGATGGTATCCCAGCTAACACGGTCACATTGTAACAATGTTGCTACAATGTTGCAATGAAATGTGGCAGACACGTAACTTTGTAGACTCCCCAAACCGTTGCTGCAACATTGTGAGTGACAGCTGTGATGAACGTGGCAGAAACGTTGCTGAAATGTCACAAGCGACGTGTGAAATTGGCAGAAACATTGCGAGTGACGTAGTGACGTGGCAGAAACGTGCTGCAACGTTGCAGGCGATGTTGTAGTGAACGCAGCAAAAATCTTGCTGCAACATTTCAGGTGATGTCATCAAGAACTTTGCAAAAATGTTGTGAAGGATGCAGCGAGAACTTATAGTAGTAACATTAATAAATATTTTATTAACCCAGAACATACTCGAAGCATCATGGGTAGCCCCAGCTTATACCCCTTACAAAATTTACAGTACACATCAATTTATTAATTATTAAAATTTGGGTCATCATCAGAGGTTCCATCCTTAGCACTTTCTGCAGTACTGGAGCTCACCTGGAAAAGAAAAAAAATAAAATAAGTAAAACGTACAGCAGATGTGGAAGTCAACTTTCCCCCGAGCCTAAAAGAATTTTATACTTAGAAGAAAAAAAACAGCTCAGAAGCAGGTCAAGTAGCTCACATTTTATTTATTTTTAATGTTATCCAGAAGTATTATTACAATGCTAGTTTGTGGCAATACAGAACTGGGGCAACACAATCAGCATAATCAAACTGTACTGCTTAAACATGCACAAAAGTGTAATAAGAAGCAGGCAGACTGCCCATGGTTAACTAAAAAAGCATCCACTAACCAAAATAATTTTATGGACGAATGAAATTACCTTATAATGGAAACGATCTTCCTTTCGTGGTTCATGTTTTAGGGTTCTCCCAATAGGCTCGTCCACGTCCTGCTGTGGAGTCCCCGGATGGCAGAGTGTTATGGTTCCTGTAAGAGAAAGTGACACAATTATGTATCACAAATCACAATTGTTATTCACAGCACTTTTCCTCATATTATGCTGAGTACAATTATATGTACAGTTATATCAAAAAACAATAGATGATTCAGGGATGACCGGGGTAGATGATTTGGGGATGACCAGGGCAGCTGGGGTAGTTGATCTAGCCCAGGGGTTGGGAACCTTTCGACTAAGAGAGCCAAAAAAAACAACAACATATTTTAAAATGTAATTCTCTTAGAGCCATATGGCTCATGAGCCAGATATGGCTCTTTTGATGACTGTATCTGGCTCTCAGATAAATCAGGTGGCCTTTCTTAATAGAATAATGATTACATAATTTCACTGTCATTTAAATAAAAATACAAAAAGCCATCAAATAAAACAAAAACAGATGAATAAATCTCATACATTTAAATATACTAGTTGTCGTCGGTGGCAAACCAAAGAGAAGATTTTATGGATGTGGTGAAGGCGGACATGAAGGTCGTTGGAGTAAGAGTAGAAGATGCAGAGGATAGGGAGAGATGGAGGCAGATCATTTGCTGTGGCGACCCCTGAAGGGAACAGCCGAAAGGAAAAGAAGAAGAAAGAAGAAGCTGTCGTCGGTGGCAGCCGTACGTCTCGAGAGAGGATGGTGTAGCGCTATGGTAGGCATTTGCGGTAGTGAAAGTTTCTTCAACAATTATTGCATACAAAAGGGCTTTGAGGAGCCATGGGGGCTGCCCTTTCTTTCCTCTTTGCTCTTTTCTCAGCTAGCTTGTTTATTCTGTTAGTTTCAGCTTTGTTGATCCCCTCGTTGACAGTGGTCTTCCAGAGCTGGCGTGTTTCAGCAGTGCCTTCCCAGGTGTTTATGTCGATGCAAGATAATTTCATGTCCCGCTTGCTCACGTCCTTGTACCGAAGCTGTGGTCTTCCTGTGCGGTGGGAGCCCTCACTCAGCTCTCCATACAACATGTCTTTAGGGATGCGCCCCTTGTCCATTCGCTGTACGTGACCCAACCACCTAAGTCGTCTCTGGCTCAGCAGTGCTAGCAGACTTGGCATGCCAGCACGCTGTAGTACCTCGGTGTTGGTTACTCTGTCTTGCCATTTTATATGGAGCAGATGCCTGAGACAGCGGAGGTGGAAGCTGTTGAGCTGCTTTTCCTGACCAGCGTACGTGAACCAGGCCTCACTGCAATAAAGGAGTGTGCTAAGTACACAGGCCTGGTAGACACGTAACTTGGTGTTCTCCGTTAGCTGGGTATTACTCCATACATGCTTGTTCAGTTTGGACATCACTGCGGCGGCTTTCCCAATTCTGCATGAGATCTCTATGTCAAGAGAGAGAGTGTTGGTGATAGTGGATCCCAGGTAGGTGAAGGAGTCCACGACCTCAAGCTGTGTGTTATTTATGTTGATGTTTGGGACTGTGTTTGTGCCCTGGGCCAGGATGTTTGTCTTCTTCAGGCTGATGGTCAGTCCGAATTCATTACAGGTATGGGACAGGCGATTGACTAGCTCTTGAAGACGAGCCTCAGTGTGGGACGTCAGTGCAGCATCATCCGCGAACAGCATCTCGCGGATGAGGACCTGCTTCACCTTCGTCTTAGCGCGCAGTCGAGCTATGTTAAACAATTTTCCATCTGACCTGGTGTGGATATGGAGCCCTTCCTCACTGTCAGAGAAGGCATAATGAAGAAGCATTGAGAAGAATATCCCAAAGAGTGTCGGAGCTAGGACGCAGCCTTGCTTCACACCACTGCTCACTGGGAAAGCTGCAGAAGTCCCACCATTGAAGCAGACTGTGCTGTGCATGTCCTCATGAAAGGAGGTCATGATTTGAAGTAACCTTTGAGGACATCCAATCTTCTGCAGGAGGCTGAAGAGTCCGCTTCTGCTGACCAGGTCGAATGCTTTAGTCAGGTCTATGAAAGCAATGTACAGGGGCTTCTGCTGCTCCCGACACTTCTCTTGCAGTTGACAAAGTGAGAAGATGATATCGACTGTGGATCGGCCTGCTCTGAAACCACACTGCGATTCTGGGTACACCCGGGAGGCAAGAATTTGAAGGCGAGTAAGGACAACACGAGCAAAGACTTTCCCGATGATGCTAAGGAGGGAGATGCCACGGTAGCTGTTACAGTCACTGCGGTCGCCCTTGTTTTTGTAGAGGGTTACAATGTTTGCATCGTGCATATCCTGGGGAATGAAACCTTCCTTCCAGCATAAACACAGCAGCTCATGGAGGTGCTGCAGGAGTGCTGGCTTGCCACTCTTCAAGACTTCAGGGGGGATGCCATCCTTTCCAGGGGCTTTTCCACAGGCCAGACAATTAATGGCTTTGCCCAGTTCGTCCACTGAAGGCAGGTAAGCCAGATCCTCCATGACAGGTAAGTTTGGCAGGGCATTTAATACTGCATCGGTCACCACATTCTTGGTTGCGTACAGCTCCAGGTAATGTTCCCCCCAGGGTTCAAGCTGCTTGCCTTGGTCCATGATCACCTCCCCGGTCTTGGTCTTGAGGGGTGCAGTCTGAATTGTGGTTGGGCCAGTAGCTGTCTTGATGCCATTGTACATGGCCATTGCGTTGCCAGTGTCAGCTGTCATTTGGATCTTGCTGCAGAGGTTCAGCCAGAAGTCGTTTGCACAGTGGCGGGCTGTCTGCTGGGCCTTGTTTCGTTCAGCTTTGAGGGTGTCCCGAGTACTGGTGCTGGGGTTTTGCTTGTATGCTAGGAGGGCTTCCCTCTAGGCTTCTGTCACAGGCTGCATCTCCTCCCAGTGAGCCTCGTCTTTGTTGTCAGCCTTATCCTGCTTCCAACGAGGGTGTGGTCTGTGTCGCAGTCTGCACTATGGAAACTTCTAGTGTGGAGAACGCTGCTCAGATCCGTGCGCCTGGTGAGGATAAGGTCTAGCTGGTGCCAGTGGCAAGATCTGGGGTGTCTCCAGGAAACTTTGTGGCGGTCTTTGCACTTGAAGTATGTATTTGTTACACATAGGCCATGATGGCAGCACAGTTCCAACAACCTCTGTCCATTCTCATTCATCCTGCCTATACCGTGGTGACCAAGGCAGGAAGGCCAGGTGTCACAGTCGGCGCCCACTCTAGCATTGAAGTCTCCTAGTGGGTAAAGTCCTTCAGTACTGTTGATCCTGGAAAGTGTATCATCCAGAGCCTTCTAAAACTGGTTCTTGGCCTCTGGGGTGGAACTGAGTGTTGGTGCATTGATGCTGAGGAGATTTAAAAAACCTGCAGTTGTAGAGAGGCGTAAAGGGAGGATTCTCTCTGATCCACTGGTAGGAGGTTCAATCGCCGTAGTCAACGAGTTCTTCACAGCGAACCCTACACCATGCAGTCTCGGGTCGTCTTGTGGCAGGCCCTGCCAGTAGAAGGTATAGTTGGCCTCTTTGATAGTACCACTGTCAGCCAGGCGTGTTTCCTGTAAACAAGCAATGTCGATATTCAGACGTGTCAGTTCATGGTCGATGACTGCAGTCTTGCGGGCATCGTCAATTTGCTATAGATCACTTGTCAGTCCAGGACACAGTCCGTATGTTCCAGCTTGCTATTCGAAGAGCTGGAGTCTTCGTACCTATCCGTTTTTGTCTGCCTGGTGCAGAATTTACAGCTTGCTTGTCGGGATGGTCAGTCCCTAAGCCCTATGCACCCAGCAAGGCAGGCGAGCTGTGGTGGGACAGCACCTTACTGGCTGGGGGCTGCCCAGCTTGGAGCAGGCGGTAGCTGTCCGGTGAGACACGATGGTCTCTCCCACTGTCGGAAGTAGCCCCAGGTCTTTAAGTATCTTAAGGGGATTAATAAAGTCAACTATGCCCGATTACTTAGGCCAAGTTCTGTAAGTAGAACTAGGGGTCATAAATGGAAGTTATTCAAGGGTAAATTTAGCACAAATATTAGGAAATATTTTTTCTCGCAGAGGGTAATTTCAGTGTGGAATAGATTGCCTAACCACGTTGTCGAAGCAGAAACCTTACAAGTCTTCAAAAGCAGACTTGATCTAGTGCTGGATACCATCTAGTCATGGTGCGTCTTTAAGGTTAGAGTCACTTTAGAATAGGACAATGGTGAGCTTAGTTGGGCTGAATGGCCTGTTCTCACCACTCATGTTATGTTATGTTATGTTATGTTATCACACATCATACCAGGCACTTTTCTCCAACCACTCTAACATACTTCTCTGCCACTTCAGACTTCCTCGTGCAATACCACAGTTCCTCTCTCGGCACCCTATCATATCCTTTTTCCACATCCACAAAGGCACAATGCAGCTCCATCTGACCTTCTCTGTACTTCTCTATTAACATCCTCAAAGCAAACACTGCATCTGTGGTGCTCTTTCTTGGCACGAAACCAAACTGTTGTTCATAAATGCTGACCTCTGCCCTTAGTGTAGCTTCCACTATTCTTTCCCATAACTTCATTGTATGGATCAGCAAATTTATCCCTCTGTAGTTGCCACAACTCTGCACATCTCCCTTACAAGTCATCATACGCCCTCTGTTTGGCCTTTGACACTGCTACTTTTGCCTTACGCTGTCTCCCTGTACTCCTGTTTACTCTCTTCGGTCCTCTCTATGTCCCACTTCTTCTTAGATAACCTCTTCCTTTGTACACACTCCTGAACTTCCTCATTCCACCACCAAGTCTCCTTCTCTACTCTCCTTCCAGATGACGCACCAAATAGTCTCCTACCTGTCTCCCTGATCACATTAGCTGTAGTTGTCCAGTCATCTGGAAGCATTTCCTGACCACCCAAAGCCAGTTTCAACTCCTCCTTGAAGACAACCTGACACTCTTCCTTTTTCAGCTTCCACCACTTTGTATTCTGCTCTGCCTATGCCTTCTTCACCTTCCTCACCATCAGCATCATGATGCACACCACCATCCTATGATGTTTGGCAACACTCTCACCCTCTATTACTTTGCATGTTGTCTTTGAGTAAAGAGATAAATTTCCTTGTTTTTGATCAGCTCATTTGCACAAAGCCAAGCACAGCTGGCAAGCAAATACAATCCGCAGACCAGCTTGATATGTAGTGAGGACTCGACATGACTCACAGTGTTTTTTGTGACAGGAAGCGCATCCCAAGTTTTGGCAATCAGCCGGTTTGTGGGTTGACGTTTTTCATGTCTGTCCATTTGTGTTTGCTTACCAGCTGTGCTTGGCTTCGTGCTAATAAGCTGATCAAAAACGAGGGAAATTTATCTCTTTACTCAAAAACAATACGCACAGTCTGTGGCTGTTGTTATAATCCAATAAAATTACAGTTTCAAGGTATCGGACCCGCCCACATACTGGAGTACAGAAAGGAGTGGCTCTTCGCTTCGTGCCACACTGACATGGCATTGGAAATAGATGACTAGATTTAAAATCGTGAGATTTATTCATCTGTTTTTGTTTTATTGGATGGCTTTTTTGTATTTTTATTTGAATGACAGTGAAATTATGTATTCGTTATTGTGTTAAGAAAGGCCACTTGATTTATCTGAGAGCCAGATACAGTCATCAAAAGAGCCACATCTGGCTATATATATATATATATATATATATATATATATATATATATATATATATATATATATATATATATATATATATTCTTGTGATTTGTGAGAGGATGCCAGAAGAATGGAAGAGAAGTGTGATGGTGCCCATTTTTAAGAACAAGGGAGACGTGCAGAGTTGTCAGGGCAGAGGTCAGCATTTGTGAACAACAATTTGGTTTCATGCCAAGTAAGAGCACCACAGATGCAGTGTTTGCCTTGAGTATGTTAATGGAGAAGTACAGAGAAGGTCATACGGAGCTGCATTGTGTCTTTGTGGATCTGGAGAAAGCATATGACAGGGTGCCGAGAGAAGAACTGTGGTATTGTATGAGGAAGTCTGGAGTGACAGAGAAGTATGTTAGAGTGGTGCAGGACATGTATAAGAGATGTAAGACAGTGGTGAGGTGTGCTGTCGGTGTGGCAGAAGAGTTCAAGGTGGCGGTGGGACTGCATCAAGGGTCAGCTCTGAGCCCCTTCTTGTTTGCTATGATGATGGAGAGGCTGACAGACGAGGTTAGACAAGAATCTCCATGGACTATGATGTTTGCAGATGACATTGTGATCTGTAGTGAGAGCACAGAACAAGTGCAGGAAAATATAGAGAGGTGGAGGTATGCCCTGGAAAGGAGGGGAATGAAGGTTAGCCTCAGTAAGACAGAATACATGTGCATGAATGACAAGGATCCCAGAGGAACAGTGAGATAAGGAAGGTGGAGGATTTTAAGTACTTAGGCTCAACAATCCAGAGCAATGGATAGTGTGGAAAAGAGGTGAAGAAGCGCGTGCAGGCAGGTTGGAATGGATGGAGAAAAGTGTCCGGTGTGATGTGTGATCGGAGAGTATCGGCAAGAATGAAGGGAAAAGTGTACAAGACGGTGATGAGGCCAGCGATATTGTATGGTTTAGAGACAGTGGCCCTGGGGAAAAGACAGGAGTCAAAGTTGGAGGTAGAAGAGATGAAAATGTTGAGGTTCTCTTTGGGAGTAACGAGGATGGATAGGATGAGGAATGAGCACAACAGAGGGATAGCACATGTAAGACGTTTTGGAGACAAAGTCAGAGAGGCTAGATTGAGATGGTTTGGACATGTACAGAGGAGGGATAGTGAGTATATTAGTAGTAGGATGCTGAGGCTGGAACTACCAGGCAGAAGGCCTAGAGGAAGACCAAAGAGACGATTCATGGATGTGGTGAAGGAGGACATGAAGGTCGTTGGTGTAAGAGAAGAAGATACAAAGGATAGGGTGAGATAGAGGCAGATGATTCGCTGTGGTGACCCCTGAAGGGAAAAGCTGAAAGGAAAAGAAGAAGAAGGAGATGACAAGATCTTGATGTAATTCAATTCAGATTTATTTGTATGTAGCTTTTACTACTACTGTGTGTGTATATATATATATATATATATATATATATATATATATATATATATATATATATATATATATATATATATATATATATCTCAAAAAATAAAAGGACAGGACAAAGACTTTCTATTGAAACTCCATTTATCACTACAGATCTGTTTCGAGGGGTGGTGAAACCATCCTCTCTCTTCAGGTGATTATAGAAGAACTTCAAAAAAGTATTGAGCACTCTCCTACGGAAGGATCTACTCAGAAAATCCTCTATATGTATATATAACTGACCCCTGATATATATATATATATATATATATATATATATATAATCTTAACATCCTGCTCAGGGACATGCGGAGAGAAGATTTTCTGTACAAAATCATGTAGCTTTAGAATTGTACATATTTTATTGTGACAGTTACTTATGTAGTGTGTCACAAATGGCGGTGTGATGCATCTTGTGTGCTGTAGCTGCAGAGAATGTGCTTATCACCTCTCGCTTCCACCGTTGGAACGGTGCACCGTTGGCTAGTTTTTGCGAAAAGAGGAGCCGTGTGCGTAAGTCTCCTTCTGCCAGTACATAGCCTCTCCATTGCCAAGCCCTATGTTGTGCCTCCTCGCGGTGACACATGGTAACTGAGCACCTTGTAGACTCAGGCTAAACTACAAGGGACTCGCAGGAGGTTTGGCCCCCAGACGTGAGGTTTGCAGGCCCACCGGTGTGTGGACACGCCCTGAAGCCCATGAACCAAACCCCCAGCTATGGGTCAAATAGTTCCATTGCCTTGTGGATATCTCAGGAGAGTTTAAGGCTAAGGGAAGAAACCCTGACAGCAAATCAGGAGATGGAGTCACGAAAGGCTTTTCGATGCTGTACTCAGCCCGACTTGGCAACTCCTGCGACGGTGTGAAAACCATTTGTACTGGCATTTTCCTTTCCACTGGACCTTTTCTACAACGTGGAGAGGGGGATTCTACTGCATGGGGAACAGTTCTTTCTCCATATACTAGTACACATACCCAGGCCCTTGCACACTGGAAAGGACACTCCAGCTTCACTACACAGTGTCGATACAACATGGGAAGCAGCAGTCTAATTGATTTAAGTCATCAGCTTGATTGGGGTAGAGCTAGATGCCAGGGGTTGCTTCCGATGGTATAAGAGGCCATTGTGTTTCATTGGGCAGCTACCACCTGCCTCAAGCTGGGCAGCCCCCAGCCAATAAGGTGTTGCCTCGCCACGGTCCATTAACCTCACTGGGTGCGTGGAGTTTAGGGTGAAAACCGACAAGCGGATCGACAACGTGTGCACCAAACGACTACTTGAATAAGAAAACAAAATCTTTGAGAAAGGAAAAGTCAAAGCACTCTATTTTAAAACTGGGCACCTGGAATGTGAGGACAATGACACTTGGTTTCATTGACAGCCTTGAAGAAATCAATGACACCCAGAAAATAGCTATCATTGACTGGGAACTGAACAGGCTGTTGCCCTCCAGGAAACTAGACTCCCAGAGACAGGCTCTGTGAGAGAGAAAGACTTCACCTTCTTCTGGAAAGGGAAGAGACCCGACCAAGTGAGGGAACATGGAGTGGGTTTTGCAGTCCATAACACCCTGCTGGGATCTATCATCTCACCCACAGAAGGATCTGAAATAATTCTGTCCCTACAGCTCCACACTTTGGAAAGAGACAGACGCCTTACATACACACAGCTACATCCACACACCCACACACATGTAGACACTCACACATTCAGAGACAAATACACACACACGTGCGCACACACACACACGTGCGCACACACACACACACACACACACACACACCCACACACACACACACACACACACACACTCACACACACACACACAGGCTACAGATGTTTCACAGTTGGGCAAATATAAGCCTTTAATTATAACCTCTCACTTCTTATACTTGCTCCTCTCTCTCTCTCTCTCTCTTTCTCTCTCTCTCTCTCTCACACCATTTTTCCCTATCCCTCCCGTTCTGTCTCTCCCTCTCTCTCCATTCCTTTCTCCCTCTTCCTTTCTGTCTCCTTCAATCCATTAACTAATTAACTTACTTTGGTGATTAGTCATTTCTAAATGATTCTTCCAGTGATTCATTTATGTTGTAAACATCTCTCTCTCTCTCTCTCTCTCTCTCTCTCTCTCTCATTCTCTCTCTGTCTAGCTAGGAAGTGAATAAAATGTAACCTTGTAACCAATCATTGAGAATCTGACAGCCTCATCAGTTCATGTCAGCATTCATGGATCACATTTCACAATAAATATCATCAGAAAAATACTTTACAGAAAAGATATGTCTATATTGATTAGTTAACAGAAAATTAGTTTAACCTGAAATATCAACATGCGTGCACGTGTGCACACTCTCCCTCTCTCTCTTTCTCTCTCTCTCTCACACTCTCACACACACACACACACACACACACACACACACACACACACACACACACACACACACACACACACACACACACACAGTCCTATGCTTTAATTCCAGACCTTTCTGCCATATTGTATTTCCTGTTTCTGCATTGTCTGGAAGTCATTAACGCTCTGTAGTGCACACACGCACACACACACACACACACACACACACACACACACACACACACACACACACACACACACAGTTTCCCAATTGATGACATCATGCGTATGACCTCATCGCCCCAGTGGTGTAGAGTGTAAATACAACAAAGAAGGTGTTGCCATAACAGAGAGAGAAGGAGACAGACACACACACACACACACACACACACAGAGAGAGAGAGAGAGAGAGAGAGAGAGAGAGAGAGAGAGAGAGAGATCACTTTTTTTTTATTGTTGGGCTCTGTGGTGTTTTCCTCTGAGTGTTCTGGATGTTTTCTAAAGTATGAACTGGGAGCCTCGATGGTGCTCCTTTGCTCCTGAATATAGTGGTTGAGTTGAAACAGAACTATGGTCTGGTCCAGATGATGTGTCGAAATGCTATACTGTCAGTGATTCATAAAGTAACATTGTTGGTCAATATATCAGTTTTTTTCCCGTTTAATATTCTGTGATTGTGGTGAAAATATTGTTAGTCATTGGATGAGTGAAAGATAAAGAGAGAGGTTGATACGTAAAGAGAGAGAGAGAGAGAGAGAGAGAGAGAGAGAGGGAGAGAGAGAGTCTTACTGATGTATTGAAAGGAGCTTCTAACACTGAACTATTGCAGACAGACAGTGTATGTTTTGAGTTTACTGTGAGGCATTAAAGTAATACTGCAGTGCTAGTTGTACTAGCTGCAGCCTGCCTTTAGCCTCAAACCAGTTCTGACCCGTTTCCTTTATTTATTGGCAAATGTGAACTTTAGGATGTAAGTTTAAATGAAATGAAAATCCCCCTGACCACTGCAGCTAACATTTTAGTTAGGTATTAAAGTATAGCTTTAATTAAAACCTTCATTCATTCATTCGTTTTCTATAACCACTTAATCCTAATTATGGTCGCAGGGAGGCTGGCACCCATCCCAGCCGACTGTGTGCGAGGGCAGAATACACACTGGACAGCTCGCCAGGCCATCACAGGGCAGAGACATGCTGACGGCTATGTAGCTACTCTTGTCGAAAGTCAGCAATGTTTCTTTTACATGAATCTCAAACCACAGACAGTGAGAGACATGGCTGGCCTTTGATAACCCAGTTAGTGCAGTGGGGGGGGGGGCAGTGAGAACCTGTTGAGGGTGTGGCTTGAACCCCCAACCTGAGGCTGAGTGATCCAGCACCTTTACCACCAGCCCACCACTGCTCTCGATTAAAACATGTATAGTACTGACGTTTACAGCGATGGTTCACAAAATAAAAAAGAACCCAAAACCTCCCATCAAAACTAGTTACATTTTTGTGAGGTGTGCATCTGAGTGCATGCACGTGCGCGTCTGTATGTGGGTGTATTTATATTTTATTTACATCTTATGCATTATTTTTAATGTTTAATTTTTATTATAAGCATTTGTAGCATTGAATATGTATTTCTTGATATATATACATATACATGTATGTATACCAGGGATTTAGCTCAGTTGGTAGAGCATCCACTTTATCCTTTGGGAGGTCGGGGTTCGAATCCCGGCTGCGTCATGCCAAAAGACATTAAAATTTGGTAGTTGTTGCTTCCTGCTTGGTGCTCAGCATCAAAAAGGAGAGAACAACAAAATAACTGGTGCTGCACAGTGGTGACAGGTGCTCAGAGCAAAAATCAAATTTCAATGCACATTGACAATAAAGAGTTGTTTAGGTTTAGTTTAGTATACGTCAGTCGGGGATGGGGTGATCCTACTTCATGAAATTCGATGGTCGCGGGGGGGATCTTGGTCCCAATTAACCGCGTAAAGTGAGGGATCCCTATACACACACACACACACACATATATATATATATATATATATATATATATATATAGTGTGTGTGTGTTCTTTGTTGCCTCAGTTTCTGTTTTCTCATTTTCACCCATACACTGAGACCACCTTTCAAACATTCATTTAGTGTGTGTGTGTGTGTGTGTGTGTGTGTGTGTGTGTGTGTGTGTGTGTTGTATTTAGTCTGAACTGTAATAAATATTTTCATTATGAGTAAAATACACAGGGCGTGGGAGGGTTTGTACACACACACACACACACACACACACACACACACACACACACACACACACACACACACACACACACACAAAACAGCATTCCATGTCACATGACAGTACAAACTGTAATTCCTACATTCCAAGTTGAAAGAATGTTGATGTGAATCTGGAATTTTGGAGACGCTTTGGATGTCTTTATCTTATTTGGCTCTGGTGTCGGTAAACCAATGAGTTTCCCGATTCTCAGCACGCCTGTTTCATGTAAGGACGAATTTATTTAGGATCTGAGGTTTGGGGTCAGTTGTGACGGGGACTCTAAAGTCCTGCAGGTCACTAATGCTGAAACTTTGAGATCTTGATCCAACCAGAGGTCAGACAGACCCTCAGCACGGTATCTTGCATGAGCCCACTTACACCAAAGTTCCATATCCTCCATGTTGAGAGCAGAATACCATGCTGAGGTTTCTCTAAAGAAGTTTTAGGTGTAATGAATCCTGAAATGCTCGCTGAGAAGGACAAAACAGGGGTTGTTGATGAATTGTTGATGAAATGAAAATCACGGAAAGATGAGTTCCAGTTCGTCACATGTTCCACAATCCACTGTACCTATCAGAGGATGTAGAGGCATCTTATGTAAATTAATAAACTAAAATAAATATAAATCCAAAAGACATGAAAGGAGAGGCACAGTGGTATAGTGGGTATCATATTGGACTCACGGCTAGAAGGTCCTGAGTCGAATCTTTCACAGGAAAGTAAAGACATGGGAACATGTTCATAAACATGGCAACGAGGTCTTATTTAGGAGTGGGTGAGTAACAGCACCTGAAGAGAAATAAAAGAGACGCCACACAAGTGAAATTGAATTGAATTGCATCACTGAGACACACATGAGATTGTTTTGTACAGACGGAGCAGGTGAGGTTAATGAGTGGTTTTATCTCATTACAGAACTACCTGCTAGGCAGTATGATGTATTATACAGTTGCGAAATTGGTGTGTTGGCAAAAGAAGAAAGAAGTGCATGTGAGGGTACGTCGGTAGTCTCAGGACTCTAGTTATCACTCACTCATTCACACACTAACTCAATCACGCACCCACTCACTCATTCATTCACTCATTCGCACACTCATTCACTCACACACTCATTCACACATTCACTCACTTATACACTCATTCACTCATCCACTCAGTCATTCACTCACCCATTCACTGACTCATTCACACACTCACTCACTCATTCATACATTCACTCACTCACACACTCACCCACTCAGTCATTCTCTCTCTCTCTCGCTCTCTCTCTCTCTCTCTCTCTCTCTCTCTCTCTCTCTCTCATGCTGTCTCTTTCTCTTGCCCCCCCTCCTTCTTTATCTCTCTCTCTCTCTCTCACACTCTTGGATCTCTGTGGAAAAACACACATGTGGAAACAGTTTTGTCGAGAGAAAGAGTGCTGCTGTTTTATAGATTTGTTCTGCATGGAGGAAACAATTCCAGCCAAAATTCATACACACACACACACACACACACACACACACACATATATATATATATATATATATATATATATATATATATATATATATATATATATATATATATATATATATATATATATATATATATATATATATATATATATATATCTGTGTGTGTGTGTGTGTGTGTGTGTGTGTGTGTGTGAGAGAGAGAGAGAGATAGAGATGTACAGGCACCTCTCTAAGCCAGAACATCGGCCATACATGATTTATGCATCTGCATATTCCACATAATGATAAGATATTTACAATGTTTGATTTATGATAAAACCATTTACTGATTTTTTTCTTTCAACCTTTGACTTTAATTAAATTACGAGGGAAAATATGAACTATTGTACCCCAAATGTTGCTGATAAAGTTGTTTATAGTTTGTGAAGTTTGACAAAAGAAGAGGATTTCAGTTTAGCATTTGAAGAACATGCTGGAAAATATGCTGGGATTAAATATCACATTCAGCATTTCTTTTCTCCTGCTCTTCAGAACACATCGGTTCTGCCGCTTCTCCAGCTCTTCTACAGCTCTCTTGATTCTACAACACTCAACTTTGATTCAATTTATTAATCTCAGTAGACATATAAAAAAAAAAAACAATTATATTATATAATATATAATATATAATTATAGACTTCTGACAATGCAGCCATGAGGTGGGGGGGCACTAACCAATGTCTCTCCCCCTCATGCCGGTCCCAAGCCCGGAGAAATGCAGAGGGTTGTGTCAGGAAGGGCATCCGACGTAATACCAATGGCAAACTTTTATGATGCAAATCAGAAGTATTACCCCCATACCGGATCGGTCGAGGCCCGGGTTAACAACGACCGCCATCAGTGCTGTCAATCAACAGGGTGCTGATGGAAATTGGTCGAAGACGTCGAAAAAGGAGAGATGGGAGGCGTGTCCATAGGCAGAGAGAGAAGAGGAAGGGCATGAGTCTAGGACTGAGAGTGGGGACATTGAATGTTGGAACTATGGCAGGAAAAGGTAGAGAGCTGGCTGACATGATGCAGAGGAGGAAGGTGGACATACTGTGTGTTCAAGAGACCAGGTGGAAAGGTAGCAAAGCTAAAAGCTTAGGAGCAGGGTTAAAGCGATTTTATCATGGTGTGGATGGGAAGAGAAATGGAGTAGGAGTCATCTTGAAGGAGGGGTTTGTCAGGAACGTTCTAGAAGTGAAAAGAGTGTCAGACAGAGTGACGAGTCTCAAGTTAGAAATTGAAGGTGTGATGTTCAATGTTGTTAGTGCTTATGCCCCACAGACAGGATGTGAGCTATCAGAGAAGGAGAGATTCAGGAGTGACTTGGATGAAGTGATGCAGAGTACCCCCAGAGGTGAAAGAGTGGTCATTGGTGCAGACTTCAATGGACATGTTGGTGCACACAACAGAGGGGACGAGGAAGTGATGGGCAGGTTTGGTATCCAGGACAGGAACGCAGAAGGACAGATGTTGATTGATTTTGCAAAAAGGATGGACATGGCTGTGGTGAATACTTTCTTCCAGAAGAGACAGGAGCATAGGGTGACTTATAAAAGCGGAGGTAGGAGCACACAGGTAGACTACATCTTGTGTAGGCGATGTAATTAAAAGGAAGTCAGTGACTGCAAAGTAGTAGTGGGTGAGAGTGTTGCCAAACAGCATAGGATGGTGGTATGCAGGATGACGCTGATGGTGAGGAAGGTGAAGAAGGCAAAGGCAGAGCAGAAGACAAAGTGGTGGAAGTTGAAAAAGGAAGAGTGTTGTGTTGTCTTCAAGGAGGAGTTGAAACAGGCTTTGGGTGGTCAGGAAGTGCTTATAGATGACTAGACAACTACAGCTAATGTGATCAGGGAGACCGGTAGGATAATACTTGGTGTGTCATCTGGAAGGAAAGTAGATAAGGAGACTTGGTGGTGGAATGAGGAAGTGCAGGAGTGTGTACAAAGGAAGACGTTAGCTAAGAAAAAGTGGGACATAGATAGTACCGAAGAGAGTAAACAGGAGTACAGGGAAACACAGCATAAGGTGAAAGTAGCAGTGGCTAAGGCCAAACAGAGGGCATATGATGACTTGTATGATAGGTTGGACAGTAAAGAGGGAGAAAATGATTTATACAGGTTGGCACAGCAGAGAAATAGAGAAGGGAAGGATGTGCAGCAAGTTAGATTGATAAAGGACAGAGAGGGAAATGTATTGACTGATGACAGAAGTGTGCTGGGAAGATGGAGAGTACTTTGAAGAGCTGATGACTGAGGAAAATGAGAGAGAGAAAGAATAGAAGAGGACCAGGAAGAAGCAAAGATTAGTAAGGGTGTAGTGAGGAGGGCATTGAAGAGGATGAGGAGTGGAAAGGCAGTTGGTCCTGATGACATACTGGTGGAGCGATGGAAGTGTCTAGAAAAGGTAGCAGTAGATTTTCTGACAAGAACATTCAACAAAGTCTTAGAGAGTGAGAGGATGCCGGAGGAATGGAAAAGTGTGCTTGTGCCCATTTTTAAGAACAAGGGAGCTGTGCAGAGTTGTGGCAACTACAGAGGGATAAAGTTGATGAGTCATACGCTGAAGTTATGGGAATGAATAGTGGAAGCGAGACTAAGAGCAGGTCAGCGTTTGTGTACAACAGTTTAGTTTCATGCCAAGAAAGAGCACCACAGATGCAGTGTTTGCTTTGAAGATGTTAATAGAGAAGTACAGAGAAGGTCAGCAGGAGCTGCATTGTGCCTTTGTGTATCTGGAGAAAGCATATGGCAGGGTGCCGAGAGAGGAACTGTGGTATTGCATGAGGAAGTCTGGAGTGGCAGAGAAGTATGTTAGAGTGGTGCAGGACATGTATGAGAGATGTGAGACAGTGGTTAGGTGTCCAGTCGGCGTGACCAAAGAATTCAAGGTGGAGGTGGGACTGCATCAAGGGTCAGCTCTGAGCCCCTTCTTGTTTGCTATGGTGATGGACAGGCTGACAGACGAGGTTAGACAAGAATCTCCATACCTTCCTATCACACATCACACCAGGCACTTTTCTCCAACCATTCCAACCTGCCTGCACATGCATCGTCACCTCTTTTCCACACTCTCAATTGCTCTGGATTGTTGAGTCTAAGTACTTAAAATCCTCTTTATCTCTGCTCCCTGTAACCTCACCGTTCCTCTTGGGTCCTTTTCGTTCACACACATGTATTCTTTTTTACTGAGGCTAACCTTCATTCCTCTCCTTTCCAGAGCATACCTCCACCTGTCAAAATTTCCTTCTACTTGTTCTCTGCTCTCTCTCCAGATCATAATGTGATCTGCAAACATCATAGTCCATGGAGATTCTTGACTAACCTTGTCTGTTTGACTAATCCTATCCATTATCATATGAAACAAGAAGGGGCTCAGAGCTGATTCTTGACTACTCTCAATCCTAGACTCATGCTTTTCCTCTTCTCTCTCCTCTTCTCCTTCTTCGACCAACAGTAGTCCAATTTCCACCAGCAAGCTGTTGGTTAACAACACTGCTTGTTGCGATTGTTGTTAACCAAGGCCTCGACCCATCCTGTATTGAGGTAATAATGAATGCAAATTTATTCTCAGCTTTACACTGCCCTTATCTATACATAACTGCTCACATAACTTATTTATACATAATCTCTATGTGAATATTGTCACATTTTACATTGCCTTTGTCTGTACATAACTGTTCCTAACTGTACATACTGAACATACTGCATATATTGCAGTTGCTGCTCTCTGCATTTCTGATTGGATGCAAAACTTTATTATGTTACCCTATATTTGTACATGTGTCATTATAATAAAGTTGAATCAAATTATATCTAATCAATATACGAGCTGGCAGTGATGGCCTGTTGATAAGGTGCTGGATCAGTGATCCCAAGGTTGGGGGTTCAATCCCCACTCTTATCGGGTTGTCACTATCCCCTCAGTGCTGCTAACTGGGTATTAAATGGAGGCCATATCTCTCACTGTTGAACCATTCCTGACTTTCAACAAGAGTAGGCTGCATAGCAATCAGCATGTTTCTGTCCTGCAATGGCCCAGTGAGCTGTCCAGGGTGCACTCTGCCCTCACCCAGAGTCAGCTGAGATGGGCACCAGCCTCCCCACAACCCTTATTAGGATTAAGCGGTTCAGAAAATGAATGAATGAATATACAAGCTGAAAAATACAATACATTGTAAAGGTTTTAATGAACCAAGATGTTTCAGCAGATTAAATAAAAGGAAAGACGAAATGAAATTCCAGATGAAAGTACAACATAAAAGTCAAATTTCCGGATGTTTTCTAAAGGTGTTTTGGCAAAAATACCGAGATGTTTGGTTGACTCGATTTTATATTAAATATCTTAATTACATTGAATAGTGACAGGACCGTGGTGGTCCTCGGGCAATGGTGGTCTAATGGTTAGGGCGCAGGATCGCTGATCCTAAGGTTCGGGGTTCAAGTTTCCACAAGGTTGCCACTGTCCCCCAAGTGCAGCTAACTGGGTTATCAAAGGCCAGCCATGTCTCTCACTGTCTATGGTGAGAGGCATGTAAAGAGAACCATTGCTGACTTAGGCTGCAAAGCCATTAGCGTGTTTCTGTCCCTTGTTAAAAGGGTTGTGTCAGGAAGGGCATCCGACATAAAAACCTATGCCAAATCAAATGTGCGAATCAGATGATTCGCTGTGGCGACCGCTGAGAAAGGGAAAAAGCCGAAAGGATAGAAGAAGTGACAGGACCGTCATACTAATAATCATATGGCTCATGATTGAAACTTACGAATGAGGTTTATCTTGGTGTTCACAGGGTGCGGAGGTGGTTCTGTGTGTGTGTGTGTGTGTGTGTGTGTGTGTGTGAAATAATATCCTCAGATTTTGGGAGCTGTAGATCAAGGTGTGCTGTTTAAAATTCACAACATCCTCTGGGTATGAACTGAAACAGGCATACTGAAGGTTTTCATAATGAACTGAGTGTTAGATCATAGTATGTTTCTGCACAGCAACATGAATGTACAGATCTACCAATCATGTTTTCACAGAAACACAGCATGGAGCAGTCCTGTAGCGTGAAGCTCGTCCATCTTGTTTTACAGGGACTGAACATTTTCAAGCAGTATGACCGGTAGTGCTAACCTTTTACTTATAACCAAGCGCCGGAGACTCCGAGAACTCCACCTGAGCTTATTGTTAGCCAGGGTGTGGCTAGCAGTGAGCTACCATAGCGTCTTAGCTCATGATAGGAAGGTGCTAAACTTCATAAGACTCTGATCTCATAGCTGTAGTAGGGTCGACCGGTCATAGACGAGCATAGGGCAAAACATGGACAAACAAAACAAAAAATAAAACAAATTAAAACGAACAAAGAAACAATTTGACTTTGAGAACTCTGCGAAGTTGCCCTCTCGGCAGCGCCATCCAGGAGACGTCACTCCAAGTTGAATGTAAAAGGACATGAAGTGTAATAAAGTTTATCCTTTTGGTATCATTTGTTAAACATTCTATAGAACATAAAATCTCATGCACAAACATTCTGAACATTAACTTAGATACTGTACTGGGACAATAATTGAAAAAGACTTTAATAGAACAGTTCAGAGGAAACTGTCGTGTCTTCAGGAGAAAGTCAAATTTCTTCAGAAGAGACATCCAGCATTTTCTATCGCTTAGCCAGAGAAGACATACAGCGTTTGAGTGGCATCATAGAGCTTAACTGGTCATTAAAACACACAAAAAAAAGAGGCTCATTGACAACTTGTGCGCGAATGAGTCAAAAGGGGCGTTACATCATCTCAACCAATCAGCAGGAAGGAGGACAGCCATTGGCTGAATTCGAGTGACATGTCAGTTGCTTGGCAGTCCGCGAATACTCAAACCGTGAGTGCAAAACAGCGAATAGTCAAAGGCCTTCATATCGTACTTCATATCGTTTTCTCGGTGCGAAAAACCCCTACACCATCGCGTGACAGTGAGAGTGCAACTGCCAACTACTGTAGTGGATGCTTTATTTCCATGTTTCCCAGGGTCATACATGCCCCCGTGGCATCACACTACGCCCCCCAAGAGGAGCTCTCCCCACTATTTGAGAAGCACTGCTTTACACACACCATCACACTCTTACACTCACCAATACAACACTCACCATTACACACTACACTCACCATCTCACCCTTTACTCACCATCTCACTCTGCACTCAGCATCCCTACACTCAAAATCACACTCTACACCCACCATCACTACACTCACCATCACATTCTACACTTACAACCACACTAGTCCACTCACAATCCCAACAATCATCATTACACTCATAGACTCACCATGACCACACTCACCATCACACTCTACAATCCCCATCAGAGTCTACACTCTCTCTAATACTCCAACTCACCACCACTATTCTGTCCATCATGCTCTACACACGCCTTCACACTCCTACACTCACTATGACACTCTCCACTCACCATCACAACACTCACCATGACACTAGTACACTCACCCTCACACTCTACACTCATTGTAAACACTCCAAGACTCACCATCACAAAGGTCACTATCACACTCTACACTCAATGTAACACTCCAACACTCACAATCACAATACTCAACACCACATTCTACAATCACCACCAGACAAGGACATCCCTACACCATCTCTATGCCATCCCTACACTTACCGTAACACTCTACACTCACCTTCCCACTCCTACACTCACCATGACAACACTCACCATAACACCAATACATTCACCATCACACTCTACACTCACTGTAACAGTCCAACACTCAATCACAATACTCAACATCACATTCTACAATCACCACAACACAAGGACATACACCATCCCTACACTCATCATAACACTCCTGCACTCACCATCACACTCCTACATTCACCACCACTACTACACTCATCTTAATGCTATACACTCACTGTAACACTCTACACTCACCGTAACACTGTATAATCACTGTAACTCTCCACACTCACTGTAATACTTCATACTCACCATAACACTCACATCACACTCTACACTCGCCATTACACTCTACACTCACAATCCCACTCGTACACTCACCATCACAATGTGGACTCACTGTAATCCTCCCAAACTCACCATCACACTCTAGATTCCCCATCTCACTCGTACACTCACCATAGCACTACAGTCAGCATCACACCAGAATTCTCATCATCCCTACACTCACCATCATACTCCTACACTCAAAATCACACTCTATAATCATCAACACACTCTACACTCACTGCAACTGCACTCACAATCACACTTTACACTTACCATGAGATGCAACACTCACCATCTCACTCCTACTCTCATCATCTGCCTCTACACTCACCATCACACTCTACACTCACCACCACACTACTACACTCACCATCACTACATTCACCATCACACTCTGCAATGACAATCACACTCTGCACTCACCACAACACATTACACACAAAGTCACAACAATCATCATCATGCTCTACAGTCACCATCACACTATATACTCAAACGCACTACACTTGCCATCACACTCTTGACTCATCATCACTACACTCACCATCACACTCTACACTCACCATCACACTCTACACTGACCGTAGCACTCCAACATTCACAATCACAATGCTCACCATCACAGTTTTCAATCACTACCACACTAGTCCACTCAAAATCCCTACACTCACCATAACAATCTATAGTCACCATCACACTCTACACTCACCGTCACGACTCTCAGAAGCACACAAGTACACTCTGTTGGGCTTTTTACACTTGAGCCATGGTGGCTCATCAGGCCGGTGCTTATCCCCAGTTTCCATAGTGTGAAGCAACTAGGAGTTCAACTCCTCCTGGCTGGGACGCTAGTCTATTGCAGGATACCTTCCCAGTATATTTTTACTGGTACCAATTCATACTGCTGGGTGAAGAGCGGCACACTTGTGATTAAGACCTTGTCCAGGGGTCTTAGCACAGAAGGGGTCTAACTAGGATTTGAACACACAACCTGGAGATCATGAGCATAGCACCCTAACCACTACGCCACCAGCCCCTAACTAGTACACTCACCATCAATAAAATAACCATCACATTCGATCACACGCTACACTCACAATCACACTCTACACTAACCATGACACTCTTACACTCTCCATCATACTCTTACACTCACAATCACTACACCCACCATTAA
The DNA here is from genome assembly GCA_024760905.1 of Plotosus lineatus. Taxonomy (NCBI): domain Eukaryota; kingdom Metazoa; phylum Chordata; class Actinopteri; order Siluriformes; family Plotosidae; genus Plotosus; species Plotosus lineatus. Next base: position 1,775,463 of record CM045749.1, read on the forward strand.
AATCTACAGTCACCATCACACTTTACAATGATCATCATGATGCTCACCATCACAATGTACACACACTGTAATTCTTCAAAACTCACCATCACACTCTACACTCACCATCACATTCCCACCCTCACCATAACTCTCTACACTCACTATCGCACTCAACACTTACAACCACACTAGTACACTCATCATCCCTACATTTGCCATCACACTGCAATCACCATCGCATTCTACACTCACTGTAACACTCCAACACTCACCATAACTATTCTGACCATTACAACACTCATCACAATAGTCACCATCACAAGTTACACTCACTGTAATACTTCAAAACTCACCATTACACTCCTACCCTCACCATAATTCTCTACACACACTACCACACTCTACACTTACAACCACATTAGTACACTCACCATACCTATACTCAGCATCACACTCTGCACTCACCATCACTACACTCACCATCCCACTTCTGCAATCACTGTAACACTCCTACACTCACCATCACTAGACTCACCATCACACTTTACACTCACTGTAACAGTCCAACACTCACTATCACAATACTCACCATCACAAGCTACACTCACTGGAACACTCCAATACTTACCATTGCTATTCTGACCATCACACTCTACTCTTATCTTCACACTCCTACACTCACCATAACAACGCTCACCATCACTAGACTCATCATCACACTTCACACTCACCATAACACTCCAACGCTCACCATCATCACACTCTGCACTCAATGTAACTCTCCAACATTCAACATTACAATACTCACCATCACACTCCTACATTCAGCATAACACTCTACAGGTACCATCACACTCCTACACTCACCGCCAAATTCCTACACTCACTGTCACAGTCCTACACTTACCACTACAGTCTACACTCACCATCACAGTCTACACTCACCGTCACAGTCTATACTCGCCATCACTCACTACATTCACCATCAAACTACTTTACTCATCATCAAAGCACTCAATATCACACTCTTAGACTCCCCCTTCGCGCTCTACACTCACCATCAGTACACTCACCATCACACTCTACACTCACCAACATGCTCCTACTGTACTCACCTTCACTCTCTACATGCACCATCAAACAATTTAACTCACCATCACATTCCTACACTTAGTTTCACACTCTGCACTCACCATCACTACACTCACCATCACTATGGTACCCTCACACTCCTATATTTACCAATACACACTCCACTCATCATCACACTCCTCCTCTTACCATCTCTGCACTCACCATCACAATGTACACTCACCATCACAATACTAACAATTACACTCCTACACTCACCATCACACTTCTACAATCACCATCACACTCTATACTCACTGGAACACTCAAACACTCAGCATCACTATTCTGACCATCACACTCTCCACTCACTATCACACTCCTACACTCACCATCAAGAGACTCACCATCGCAATCTACATGCACCGTAACAGTCCAACACTCACCATCACTATGCTCACCATCATCTACACTCACTGTAACACTCCAAGATTCACAATCAACACACTCACCATTACACTCTACAATCACCACCACACAAGTACGTTCACAATCTGTACACTCACCATCACACTCCTACATTCACTGTCACTACACTAACAATTACACTCTCCACTTACCATGACACTCTACACTCAAAATCACACTCTACAATCACCACCACACAAGTGCACTTTCCATACCTACACTCACCATATCACTCCTGCACTCATCATCACACTCTATAGTCACCATCACACTCTGCACTCAGCATCACACTCCTACAATGAACTTAACACTCTACACTCACCTTTAAACTCAACACTCTTCAACACACCATCACTACACTCACCATGAAAATATACCCTCACCATCACACTCTACACTCACCATCACACTCTACACTCACCATCACTATACTCACCACCACAATGTATACTCACTGTAATCCTGCAACAGTCCACATCACACCCTAACACTCAACATTACTCTCTACACTCATCATCACAACACTCACCGTCACTAGACTCACCATCACACTCTTGCACTAACCACAACACTTCTACACTCGACATCACACTTCTGCACTCACCATCACTACACTCACCATCACAATCCTACACATGTTAACTACATTCACAGCTCATTGTACACTTAGCATCACATTCTTACACTCATCATCAGTATACTCACCATGACACTATACTCATCATCGCATCCCTCCTCTCACCATCTCACTACTACACTCACAATCACACTCTACACTCACTGTAACACTCTACACTCACCATCACATTCTAAACTCACCATCACTACACTCACCATATCACGCTACACACACACACACACACCATTACACTCTTATTATCACAATCTACACTCACCATTACACTTTACACTCAATGTAACATGCAAACACTCACCATCACTATTCTGACAATTACAGTGTACAATCACCTTCACATTCCTACATTCACCTTAACAACAATCACCATCACCCTCACTCACTATCACACTCTACACCAGGGGTATATAATTTTATTCGCAAAGGGTTGGTGTGGGTGCAGGTTTTCACTTCAACCAAGCAGTAGTCACACCTTCAATGTGTTTCAACCACTGTTCTCCAAAAACAAAAAGAAAAAAAGGTTGAAGCCACTAGATTGAACATTAGTGTTTGAATTTTGAAGCCGGATAGCAGATATCTTAGTGATGTCACTTTATTGTTAAAAGTCAATGTCAAATAGCATAAAAATATGTGATAAAGTAAATAATTACATCCACAATGTACATTTCATTTTCCGTTCAGTTCATTTTCTGTAACCGCTTAATCCTAATTCGGGTTGCAGGAAGGCTGGCGCACATCCCAACCGACTCCGGGAGAGGGCAGAGTACACCCTGCACAGCTCACCAGGCCATCACAGGGAGGAAACACGCTGACGGCTTTGCAGCCTACCTTTGTCGAAAGTCAGCAATGGTTCTTTTACATGAACCTCACATCATAGACAGTAAGAGACATGGCCAGCCTTTGATAACCCAGTTAGCTACACTGGGGGGTGGGGGTGGGGGCTGTGACAACCTTGTGGAGAGTTGGATTTGAACCCCCAACCTTAGGATCAGCAATGCAGAGCCCTATACCACTAGGCCACCACTGCCCACATTTCATGTTAAAACATTTTTTGCCAAAATTTAGCTAGGCAGAACTCTTTTTTTTATTATTCAATTAAATACAATTATCAGTGTAATTGTAGGTAAAGTTGAATGAACTAAAGGCATTCTAACCACCAGATGTAAAATTTTCCTGGCTGTTGAGCTGTGACGTTTTGAGCTTCCACCGCTCCATTTTGAGATCTTAAAGCAAGGTGATCTCACCAAGATGGCCCCACTTCATATCTGAAAAACTAATGTGCAATCTATTTTTTTCTTATCTTTTCTTTTTATGATTGGTGATTCAAACAGGTGGAAGGTGTGGCTACTGCATGGTTGAAATGAAAACCTGTACCCACACCGACCCTTTGTGGATAAGATTGGACACCCCTGCTCTACAACCACAATGTACCATCCAGCACTTACCATCAAAATACTCACCATCGCATGCTACACTCACTGTAACACTCCAACACTCACAATCACACTCCTACACTCATCATCACTACACTCACGATCTCCCTCTACACACATCATCATACTCTACACTAACCATCACTTCAGTCCCCATCACACTCTACGCACACCATCACACTCCAGCACTTACCATCACTCTCCTACACTCAGCATTACACTACTACAATCAGCATTACACTCTACACTTACCAACACGCCATCACACTCACAATCACCATCACATTTAATCCAAGATGGCACTCCCTAGAGGGCGACGTCACAGAGTTCTCTGAGTCAAATTGTTTCTTGGTTTTAATTTGTTTTGTATGTTGTTTGTTTTTGGCACTATGCTCGTCTTTGACCGGGTGACCCTACTACAGCTATGAGAGTGCAGCCCTTTCAGACATTTAGAACTGCGCACACTCAACTCCTATCCTGAGCTAATATGCTACCGCAGCTCAATGCTAGCCGCACCTCGGATAACAATAAACCCAGGCAGAGACACGGCAGACGGGGAGGAGCTAAACGATGACTTTGGTGCTTGGTAAGCAGTGGAAGGTTAGCACTCCCGGTCACACTGCTTGGAAACATTCAGTCTCTGTGAAACAAGATGGATAAGCATCATGCTCAGCTTGCATGGCAGATGGATCTACAGGACTGCTCCATGCTGTGTTTCTGTGAAACATGGCTCGAGGAGAGTACACCGGACGAGGCGACTACACCAGCCGGCTACACATACATACATACATACATACATACAAATACTAGTATTTATATAGCGCTAATTCTGACACATGCTACTCAAAAGTGCTGGGGGTGAGTCTGAGAACTTATTGATAGGCATGGTAGGCAAGTGTGAACAGATGTGTTTTAAGTTGTGACTTGAACGTGTTTATGTTCACTTGGGATCTGACATGGATCGGTAGACTGTTCCACAGTATTGGACCCACTTTCTCAAATGAACGGTCACCAAACGTGTGCATTCGGGTAGCTGGTACCTCCAGGAGATTCGTTGAGTTTGATTGGAGATATCTGAATGGCTGGTACTCTCGAAGAAGATTGGCGAGGTAGTTAGGGGCAAGATCTTTCATGCACTTGAACACAAGGAGCATTATCTTATACTGAATCCTGTATCTGACTGGCAGCCAATGTAAGCTGTGTAGTACAGGAGTAATGTGATCACACTTCTGGTGACGTGTGATGACCCTCACTGCAGTGTTCTGCACACGTTAAAGCTTGTCAAGTACATCCTCGGATGTTCCAAATAGCAGAGAGTTTTTTTTAGCAACTATTTATTGCAATAGTTGAGTCTCGACATGATGAACGCTTGGACGAGAGCTGAAGTGGACTTCACATCAAGATATCGCCTGATATTGCTGATGTTGTGAATGTGATAATATGCACGCTTTTAAATGCTGTTGATGTGGGATTCCATACTGAGGTGGGAGTCAAATATTACACCAAGATTCCGGGATTATTTGCTCACAGAGATCACACAATCACCAATGCAGAATTCTGGAATGGTGAGAGAATTTCGAATTCGTTTTGAACTGAAAACTAGAATCTCAGTTTTGTCATCATTCAGCTTCAGAAAGTTGGAGGACATCCAATTTCTCCCTTTATTACATGAAAGAATGTCAGAAGGTGAATATGCATAAAAAATTAGTAAGAGCCATGCACAAAATCCAAGCACAGAGTTCATGATGGTCAGCAATCAGCAGGCTTGTAGTCAAAGTAGTTGTACTGAGGCTTGATAGCCTGATTACACAACTCTTGTCGTGTAACACAACCAAGAACAACACCCTGCACAGCTTTCAATCAGCTTAGCTTAACTTAGCTTCGCTTGGGTTCAGATACATGCTACAAAAAGTAGGTCAAAATTTCTGAAAATGCATCAAAGATTTGAAACCAGAACAACACAATACCCTAATGTACCAAACCTGAGGTGGTAGAGAAAGGTACAACCTGAGAACTTCAATATTATTCTCAAAGCTCATGTGAGGTGCAACCTGCTGGTGCAACACTCCTCCCACACACATACATGGCCTTCAGGGAGGACTGGAGGGCATCTGCTAGCAACAAGACCCGCGACGGAAGAATGGCAGATTCTTGCTCAATAAACCTGGTGTACTGACTGTAGATTATTTATAAATCTTGCATTGAGAATGTGGAACATCTAACTTTGAAGTTGCGGACATTTTGTTTAACCAAAGAACTGTTCATTTTTTCAAAACAAAACAATGGGAATAGTGGAATATAAATTAATATGATATAATACAATATAATATAGTGCAATTTCATTTATTGCTCTTATCAAATGATTTATTTATTTATTGTATTATTATTATTACTATTAATAATAATAATGCAGCCATGAGGAGGGATGCAAGCCAGTGTTCACCCTCATGCCTTTCCCAAGCCCGGAAAAATGCAGAGGGTTGTTTCAGAAAGGGCATCCAGCTTAAAACCAATGCCACATAAATGATGCGAGTCAAAAATACAAATACCATAACGGATTGGTTGAGGCCCAGGTTAACAACGAACGCCATCAGTGCTGTTAACTAACATGGATGCTGGTAGAAATTGGATTACTGTTAGTCGAAGGAGAGGTCAAAGAAGGAGAGGTGGGAGGCATGTCCAGAGGCAGAGGAAAGGAATGAGTCTAGGACTGAGAGTAGGGACTTTGAATGTTGGAACTATGACAGGAAAAGCCAGAGAGCTGGCAGACATGATGCAGAGGAGGAAGGTAGACATACTGTGTTCAGGAGCCCACATAGAAAGATAACAAGGCTAGAAGTTTAGGAGCAGGGTTGAAGCTGTTTTTTCATGGTGTGGATGGGAAGAGAAATGGAGTAGGACTCATCTTGAAGGAGGAGTTTGTCAGGAATGTTCTAGAAGTGAAAAGAGTGTCAGACACAGTCATGAGTCTCAAGTGCTGTTCAATGTTGTTAGTGCTTCTCGTGACACTGACAACTTTCTTAAAATCTGTGATGTTAAAGACGACCTAATCTTTGATCATTTGACTGTGAACTGTGTTCTTAATACTGTTATACCTGGCCACCAACTAAAATCTGTTTCCTATAGGAAAACCAGGCGTGATGTTCAATGTTGTTAGTGTTTATGCCCCACAGGCAGGACGTGAGCTAGAACAAAAGGAGGGTTTCTGGAGTGAGTTAGATGAGTTGATGCAGAGTACACCCAGAGGTGAAAGAGTGCTCATTGGTGTAGACTTCAATGGACATGTTAGTGCAGGCAACAGAGGGAACGAGGAAGTGATGGGCAGGTTTGGTATCCAGAACAGGAATACAGAAGGACAGATGTTGATAGATTTTGCAAAAAGGATGGAAATGGCTGTGGTGAATACTTTTTTCCAGAAGAGACAGGAGCATAGGGTGACTTATAAAAGCAGAGGTAGGAGCACTCAGGCAGACTACATTTTATGTAGTCGATGTAATTTGAAGGAAGTCAGTGACTGCAAAGTCATAGTGGGTGAGAGTGTTGCCAAACAGCATGGGATGGTGGTGTGCAGGATGACGCTGATGATGAGGAAGGTGAAGAAGGCAAAGGCAGAGCAGAAGACAAAGTGGTGGAAGCTGAAAAAGGAAGAGTGTTGTGTTGTCTTCAAGGAGGAGTTGAAACAGGCTTTGGGTGGTCAGGAAGTGCTTCCAGATGACTGGACAACTATAGCTAATGTGATCCGAGAGACATGTAGAAGAGTACTTGGTGTGTCATCTGGAATGAAAGTAGATAAGGAGACTTGGTGGTGGAATTAGGAAGTGCAGGAGTGTGTACAAAGGAAGACAATAGCTAAGAAGAAGTTGGACATAGAGGGGACCGAAGAGAGTAAACTAGAGTACAGGGAGACACAGCGTAAGGCGAAGGTAGCGGTGTCAAAGGCCAAACAGGGTGTATGAGGACTTGTATGCTAGGCTGGACAGTAAAGAGGGAGAAAATGATTTATACAGGTTGGCACAGCAGAGAACTAGAGATGGAAAGGACATGCAGCAAGTTAGAGTGATAAAGGACAGAGAGGGAAATGTATTGACTGATGACAGAAGTGTGCTGGGAAGATGGAAAGAGTACAGTCGGTCCCTTACTTACAAAACCCCCTGTGTAGGAACACTCTGGCATTTTCCTAAGTTTTCGTCCCATGTATACGAAAACAACCTCCTCTTCCGAAAAGCGCCAAACTCACCAATCAAAATTTCACACGATGCGAGAGTTGCTCTCTCATTGGCTGTCTCCCAACATCCCACCCCACTGGCCTCCCATTGGCCTCCCATTGGCCAGGAGGGAGCTGAATCTCCAGAGTACTGCACCCATAAAACTTGTTTGTCACACGCATGAGGAAAGTTAAACAGGACTGTTGCTTGATTTGAGATCATTGCAGTGTTATATTTCATTATAGCTGAAACCTATCTACAATCGGGATAATATTGAAGCAGAAGGAGACTTTAAAGTGGAATCACAGTGACAGAGGCGATTATTTCGACACGATATTGAGCAGAGTGCTCCGTGAAACAAGACCTCCAATCTAGCAAGGAAGCAAGTTAATATTAAATCAGGACCTCTGATCTTTCAAACAGGGACTGTAATTCTGCTTTAAATACAACATCCCATCCATTTAAACATTTAAATAGAATTGTTCCGTAAGCTGCACGTTGCGTGTGGACAGAGCCCGCATTCGGCAAAACATACCATAAAGACAGTTTTGTGTGTCTGTGTGTGTGTGTGTGTGTGTGTGTAAGAGAGAGAGAGAGAGAGAGAGAGTGTGTGTGCTTGTAGCAAGGCATGTGTGAGTGTGTGTGTGTGTGTGTGTGTGTGTGTGTGTGAGAGAGAGAGAGAGAGAGAGAGAGAGACTGCCTACAGAGTCAGTCAGAGATGAAAGGAGGCCCATCTGGACCTCCAATCCCTCAAGAAATCAAATTAAAGTTTAGTTTGGACCTCCGATCTGACAAGCAGGGAATGTGCTTTGAATTCCCCATCTTAAAATGCTCCGGCATCCTGTCTATGGCGGAGCCCACATTCAGCAGAAAGTGCAATGTGTATTCTGTCTGTGTATTCTGCATGTGTATTCCGTGTGTGTGTGTGTGTGTGTGTGTGTGTGTGTGCGAGAGAGAGAGTGAGAAACAGAGAGACAGACAGAGAGAGAGAGTGATAGAGAGTTGTGTGTGTGCATTTGCATTAATAAAATGTTTAAGAATGGTTGAATGAATAAAAATGTTAATCTTCTTCTTCTTCTTTTCCTTTCGGCTGTTCCCTTCAGGGGTCGCCACAGCAAATGATCTGCCTCCATCTCTCCCTATCCTCTGCATCTTCTACTCTTACTCCAATGACCTTCATGTCCGCCTTCACCGCATCCATAAATCTTCTCTTTGGTCTTCCTCTGGGCCTTTTGCCTGGTAGTTCCAACCTCAGCATCCTACTACCAATATATTCACTATCCCTCCTCTGTACATGTCCAAACCATCTCAATCTAGCCTCTCTGACTTTGTCTCCAAAACATCTAACATGTGCTGTCCCTCTGATGTACTCATTTCTGATCCTATCCATCCTCGTTACTCCTGAAGAGAACCTCAACATTTTCATCTCTGCTACCTCCAACTCTGACTCCTGTCTTTTCCCCAGAGCCACTGTCTCTAAACCATACAACATTGCTGGCCTCATCACCGTCTTGTACACTTTTCCCTTCATTCTTGCCGATACTGTCCTATCACACATCACACTTTTCTCCATCCATTCCAACCTGCCTGCACGCGCTTCTTCACCTCTTTTCCACACTCTCCATTGCTCTGGATTGTTGAGCCTAAGTACTTAAGATAAGATAAGATACAGCTTTATTAATCTCACAATGGAGAAATTCACTGTTACAGGCTCTTGAGGTACCATCAGTAGGGGGTGCAAAAATAGATACAAATACAAACATACACACATACATATATATTATATAAGTAAATAAATAAAATAGATACATAAATAGTATAAATTAAAAACAATAAAATAAAAGAAGGGAATGACTTTATAGACTGGCCTATATTAAAGTGTAATGTATCTGAGTGCAGAGTAGATGGGTTGATATGGTTTACAGTCAGTGGGGTAGATGTGGTTGATTAAAGTGCACAGGGTTTTTATTGCACATAACCGGTATTTTCACAGACAGTTACAAAGTGGCGTTGTACAGTCTGACAGCGGTGGGAATGAACGACCTGCGGTAGCGCTCCTTCCTGCACTGAGGATGCCTCAGTCGTCCACTGAAGGAGCTGCTCAGCTCCTCTACAGTCTGGTGCAATGGGTGAGAGCTGTTGAACAGGATGGATGTGAGCTTTGCTACCATCCTCCTCTCACTCACCTCCTCCACAGAGTCCAGTGGGCAGCCGAGGACAGAGCTGGCCCTCCTGACCAGCTTGTTCAGTCTCTTCCTGTCCCGCTCTGTGCTGCCTGGGGCCCAGCAGATGGCAGCGTAGAGGATTGCAGAGGCTACCACAGAGTCATAAAAAGTCCTGAGCAGAGGTCTGCATACTCCGAAGGACCTGAGTCTCCTCAGAAGGTGGAGGCGACTCTGGCCCTTCTTGTACAGGGCGTTGGTGTTGTGGGACCAGTCCAGTTTATTGTTAAGGTGAACACCCAGGTACTTGAAACTGTCCACTGCCTCAATGTCCTGTCCCTGGATGTTCACTAGTAAGTGTGTGTGTGTGTGTGTGTGTGTGTGTACGAGTGCTTCTCCTGAAGTCGACCACCATCTCCTTCGTCTTCCTCGTGTTCAAGCACAGGTGGTTGCGCTCACACCAGTCCACGAAGTCAACGATGACCGACCGGTACTCCAGCTCGTTCCCCTCTGACACACGGCCCACGATGGCGGAGTGGTCCGAGAACTTCTGGAGGTGGCAGCTGTTTGTGTTATATATGAAGTCCGAGGTATAGATGTGTAGTAAGACTAACCTTCAATCCCCTCCTTTCCAGGGCATACCTCCACCTCTCTAGATTTTCCTCCACTTGATCTCTGCTCTCACTACAGATCACGATGTCATCTGCAAACATCATAGTCCATGGAGATTCTTGTCTAACCTCGTCTGTTAGCCTGTCCATCACCATAGCAAACAAGAAGGGGCTGAGAGCTGACCCTTGATGCAGTCCCACCTCCACCTTGAACTCTTCTGTCACACCGACAGCACACCTCACCACTGTCTTATATCTCTCATACATGTCCTGCACCACTCTAACATACTTCTGTCACTCCAGACTTCCTCATGCAATACCACAGTTCTTCTCTCGGCACCCTGTCATATGCTTTCTCCAGATCCACAAAGGCACAATGCAGCTCCTTCTGACCTTCTCTGTACTTCTCTATTAACATCCTCAAAGCAAACACTGCATCTGTGGTGCTCTTTCTTGGCATGAAACCAAACTGTTGTTCACAAATGCTGACCTCTGCCCTTCGTCTTGCTTCCACTATTCTTTCCCATAACTTCATTGTATGGCTCATCAACTTTATCCCCCTGTAGTTGCCACAACTCTGTACATCTCCCTTGTTCTTAAAAATGGGCACAAGCACACTTCTCCTCCATTCCTCTGGCATCTGCTCACTTTCTAAGACCTTGTTGAATATTCTTGTCAGAAAATCTACTGCTACCTCTCCTAGACACTTCCATACCTCAACTGGTATGTCATCAGGGCCAACTGCCTTTCCATTCTTCATCCTCTTCAATGCCCTCCTCACTTCTCCCTTACTAATCTTTGCTACTTCCTGCTCCTCAACAGTCACCTCTTCTACTCTTTTTTCTCTCTCATTTTCCTCATTCATCAGCTCTTCAAAGTACTCTTTCCATCTTCCCAGCACACTTCTGTCATCAGTCAATACATTTCCCTCTCTGTCCTTTATCACTCTAACTTGCTGCATGTCTTTCCCATCTCTATTTCTCTGCTGTGCTAACCTGTATAGATCATTTTCTCCCTCCTTACTGTTCAACCTATCATACAAGTCATCATACACCCTCTGTTTGGCCTTTTACACTGCTACCTTCGCCTTACGCTGTGTCTCCCTGTACTCCTGTTTACTCTCTTCGGTCCTCTCAATGTCCCACTTCTTCTTGGCTAACCTCTTCCTTTTGTACACACTCCTGCACTTCCTCATTCCACCACCAAGTTTCCTTATCTACTTTCCTTCCAGAGGACACACCAAGTACTCTCCTACCGGTCTCCCTGATCACATTGGCTGTGGTTGTCCAGTCCTCTGGAAGCACTTCCTGACTACCCAAAGCCTGTTTCAACTCCTCCTTGAAGACAACACGACACTCTTCCTTTTTCAGCTTCCACCACTTTGTCTTCTGCTCTGCCTTTGCCTTTTTCACCTTTCTCACCATCAGTGTCATCCTGCACACCACCATCCTATGCTGTTTGGCAACTACTACTACTACTTTGTAGTCACTGACTTCCTTCAAATTACATCGCCTTCACAAGATGTAGTTTACCTGTGTGCTCTTACCTCCGCTTTCATAAGTCACCCTATGCTTCTGTTTCTTCTTGAAGAAAGTATTCACCACAGCCATTTCCATCCTTTTTGCAAAATCGGTCAACATCTGTCCTTCTGTGTTCCTGTCCTGGATACCAAACCTGCCCATCACTTCCTCATCCCCTCTGTTGACTGCACCAACATGTCCATTGAAGTCTGCTCCAATGACCACTCTTTCACCTCTCGGGGGTACTCTGCATCACTTCATCTAACTCCCTCCAGAATCTCTCCTTCTCTTCTAGCTTACATTCTGCCTGTGGGGCATAAGCACTAACAACATTGACCATCACGCCTTCAATTTCTAACTTCAGACTCATCACTCTGTCTGACACTCTTTTCACTTCTAGAACATTCCTGACAAACCCCCTCCTTCAAGATGACTCCTACTCCATTTCTCTTCCCATCCACACCATTATAAAACAGTTTAAACCCTGCTCCTAAGCTTCTAGCCTTTCTACCTTTCCACCTTGTCTCCTGAACACACAGTATGTCTACCTTCCTCCTCTGCATCATGTCAGCCAGCTCTCTGTCTTTTCCTTGCATAGTTCCAACATTCAAAGTCCCTACTCTCAGTCCTAGGCTCACGCATTTCCTCTTCTCTCTCTGCCTACGGACACGCCTCCCGCCTCTCCTTCTTTGACGTCTTCAACCAACAGTAGTCCAATTTCCATCAGCACCCTGTTGGTTGACATCACTGATGGCGGTCGTTGTTAACCCGGGCCTCGACCGATCCGGTATGAATTCTGTATTGATCATTTGCATTTTTAAATGTGGCAGAAGTTTTACGCCGGATGCCCTTCCTGTCGCAACTCTCTGCATTTATCCGGGCTTGGGACCGGCATAAGGGGGAGAGACACTGGTTAGTGCCCCCCCCCACCCCCCCGCCTCATGGCTGCATTTAATAAAAATGTTAATAAAATGCTTTAATATGTTCATATATATTTAAATGGTTTAATAAATATTTTCTTTTACTTTTAACACATATTTCGTGCATATCTCATACAAAATTGGTGTACTTTTATCATTTTTAAAGGGTTTATGGGGTAGTCTTGGGAGCCTTGGAACGAATCAGGCGTTTTACATGTAAAATGCGCTTCTACTTACGAAACTTCTGCGTTACGAAAAAGGCGCTGGAACAGATTCATTTCATAAGTAGGGGGCCGGCTGTACTTTCAAGAGCTGATGAATGAGGAAAATGAGAGAGAGAAAAAAGAATAGAGGAGATGACCACTGAGGAGCAGGAAGTAGCAAAGATTAGTAAGGGTGAAGGGAGGAAGAAGAGATAGCAGTAGATTTTCTGACAAGAACATTCAACAAGGTCTTAGAGACTGAGAGAATGCCAGTGGAATGGAGGAGAAGTGTGCTGGTGCCCATTTTTAAGAACAAGGGAGATGTGCAGAGTTGTGGCAACTACAGAGGGATAAAGTTTATATGATGAAGTTATGGGAAAGAATAGTGGAAGCTAGACTAAGGGCAGAGGTCAGCATTTGTGAACAACAGTTTGGTTTCATGCCAAGAAAGGGTACCGCATATACGGTGTTTGCTTTGAGGATGTTCATAGAGAAGTACAGAGAAGGTCAGAAGGAGCTGCATTGTGCCTTTGTGGATCTGGAGAAAGCATATGACAGGGTGCCGAGAGAGGAAGTGTGGTATTGCATGAGGAAGTCTGGAGTGGCAGAGAAGTATGTTAGAGTGGTGCAGGACATGTATGAGAGATATAAGACAATGGTGAGGATTGCTGTCGGTGTGACAGAAGAGTTCAAGGTGGAGGTGGGCAGCATCAAGGGTCAGCTCTCAAGGGCAAAGGCTGGTCTGACCATTGGGGGGGGGGGACACATCTTGGTTGACCGGAAACTTGAGTTCCAGGGACTATAGACCTAAGCCTTAAGGGATTATCGAGAAACAAAAGAACAAATTGAACACCCGACTGTTTTAATTACATACATCATTTGGGTCGTAATTAAAATTGCCATAGAGGTCTTATAAATTATGTTATAAATTACAATTATACAACACTAATGAATCTCAATGCAGTAGAGTTACACTGCAATTTAACAAAGATGTATTTACAGTTCAATTACAAAAACAATTAAACAAATCAAATGTGCGAATCGGATGATTTGCTGTGGCAACCCCTGATAAAGGGAAAAAGCCGAAAGGAAAAGAAAAATATTTTATAGCACTTTGTGTGTTGTTGATTTGAGCCTTCTTTTCTGATTGTAACGTGAATCCTTGAACAACCACACAAGAATTCCGATGTGTGTAAAAGCACAAATGGCGATTGAGAATCCTGAATTCCTAGACCCACCATCACTACACTCAACAGCTAACTCTACACACATCGCACTCTACAATCATCATCACAGTCCTACACTTACCTTCACAGTCCTACACTCACCATCATACTCCACATTCACTGTAAGACTCCAACAGTCACCATCACTTCACTTCCTACCACACACACACACACACATGTGTGTGGGTGTGTGTGTGTGTGTGTTTGTGTATATGATGAACATGTGTGTGTGTGGGGGGGGGCGGGGGGGTTGATGCATGTGGGCTTCAGTGTTTGTGTGTGAATGTATGTGTGAGTGTGATTGTGTTTGTTTGTACGATTGTGTGTGTGAGTGTAATGGCTGTGTGTGATTGTGTGTTTTCAGTTAAACTGAAACCTCGAAGCCAGTGGTTCTTAACCTGGGTTCGATCGAACCCTAGGGGTTCGCTGAGTCAGTCTCAGAGGTTTGGCGGAGGTCAAGACACACACCCGGCTCATATTCATGACGACACGCCCCGCTTGGCCATCATTAGCTGCAGGTGATCATGCTACATTGCTTGGCCAATCTGTGCCGCAGGAAATTTGGTGTGCTCAGTAGTCGACTTGTGACTGTTGTGATGGTATGTCGTGTGATTTTTTCCTTAGTGTTTTAATCTATACTATGTTGAGCAAAAAAAGAAAGTGGTCAGACAAATATGTACAAAATGGATTCACATACTAGTCCATACCTGTCAAGTTGTACGGTTTTGGCGTAATTTGTACAAGTGAGCACTGATTTTTAAATGTGTACGCCGTACGTCCGAAATCTGTACGTTTTTCGATCATTTCGTCTTTTTTTTTTAACTCCGTTTTTTGTGTCACCGTTTCGGTAAAGAGACGATACGCCGAATTGGTCTGTCGCCGTTTTCTCGCGAGAATCGCGTGTTGCGTTTATCGTCTGCTATCGTCTGCTCTTTCCGACCACGTGACCGCACTTTCACTTCCGCCATCATTCAAGTCAAACTTAATTGCGAGCTCAAGTGCCATGAAGTGAAGCCATCAAAAGAAATGATTGAAAGTGCCAAAAGTGCTACATATAGTTATAATAAAGATCACTGTTAAATTTTCTTAATCATGCAGCTGAAGATATTACTCTTTTATTTGATTGCACCAGGTTATATGTTACAACATTACCAATAAATTCATATTATATTAAAAATAGAGTTTAATTTTTGTTTCATATTGCACGCGATAATAAGACGCGTAAGATTAGTTGCTATTTTGTAAGGGCATAAGTAGCCATTTGTAAGATCGCCAACGGCCTAGGGTTGACAGGTATGCTAGTCCTTCTAAAAAAAATAGAATATTGTGATCAAGTTCATTATTTTCTGTAATGTACTGATAAAAATTAAACTTTCATATATTTTAGATTCATTGCACACCAACTGAAATATTTCAGGTCTTTGATTGTTTTAATTCTGATGATTTTGGCATACAGCTCATGAAAACCCAAAATTCCTATCTCAAAAAATTAGCATATCATGGAAAGGTAGTCTAAACGAGCTATTAACCTAATCATCTGAATCAACCAATTAACTCTAAACACCTGCAAAAGATTCCTGAGGCTTTTAAAAACTCCCAGCCTGGTTCATTACTCAAAACCGCAATCATGGGTAAGACTGCCGACCTGACTGCTGTCCCGAAGGCCATCATTGACAACCTCAAGCAAGAGGGTAAGACACAGAAAGAAATCTCTGAGCGAATAGGCTGTTCCCAGAGTGCTGTATCAAGGTGCCTCAGTGGGACGTCTGTGCGAAGGAAAAAGTGTCTCAGAAAACGCTGCACAACCAGAAGAGGTGACCGAACCCTGAGGAAGATTGTGGAGAAGGGTCGATTCCAGACCATGGGGGACCTCTGGAAGCAGTGGACTGGGCTACAGGTGCCGCATTCCCCAGGTCAAGCCACTTTTGAACCAGAAACAGCGGCAGAAGCGCCTGACCTGGGCGACAGAGAAGCAGCACTGGACTGTTGCTCAATGGTCCAAAGTACTTTATTCGGATGAAAGCAAATTTTGCATGTCATTCGGAAATCAAGGTGCCAGAGTCTGGAGGAAGACTGGGGAGAAGGAAATGCCTGAAGTCCAGTGTCAAGTACCCACAGTCAGTGATGGTCTGGGGTGCCATGTCAGCTGCTGGTGTTGGTCCACTGTGTTTTATCAAGGGCAGGATCAATGCAGCTAGCTATCAGGAGATTTTGGAACACTTCATGCTTCCATCTGCTGAAAAGCTTTATGGAGATGAAGATTTCATTTTTCAGCACGACCTGGCACCTGCTCACAGTGCCAAAACCACTGCTAAATGGTTTACTGACCATGGTATTACTGTGCTCAATTGGCCTGCCAACTCTCCTGACCTGAAGCCCATAGAGAATCCGTGGGATATTGTGAAGAGAAAGTTGAGAGACACCAGACCCAACACTGTGGATGAGCTTAAGGCCACTATCGAAGCATCATGGACCTCTGTAACACCTCAGCAGTGCCACAGGCTGATTGCCTCCATGCCACGCCGCACTGAAGCAGTCATTTCTGCAAAAGGATTCCCGACCAAGTATTGAGTGCATAACTGAACATAATTATTTGAAGGTTGACTTTTTTTGTATTAAAAACACTTTTTTATTGGTCGGATGAAATATGCTAATTTTTTGAGATAGGAATTTTGGGTTTTCATGAGCTGTATGCCAAAATCATCAGTATTAAAACAATAAAAGACCTGAAATATTTCAGTTGGGGTGCAATAAATCTAAAATATATGAAAGTTTAATTTTTATCAGTACATTACAGAAAATAATGAACTTTATCACAATATGCTAATTTTTTGAGAAGGAATCTGCATGATTTGCGAAGTAGGATCAACCCCCCGCTGGCTGACATATACGTACACGTATATGTGTATATAATATCAATAAATACATATTCAATACTATAAAGGTTTATAATAACGATTAAACATTCAAAAATAATGCATAAGATGTAAATAAAACCAATACACACACATACATGTGCGTGCACGCACTCAGACACACACCTCACGTAAAAATGTAAGTAGCTGTGATGGGGAGTTCATGCATTGTATTGGTTTTGTTCTTTGAATATGATGATGTTACTGCACGGTTCATTTTGGTGCCCCAGTAAAAACATATACCTATGTCCTGAATTTGAAAAAAAAAAATCACATTTTATTTTTCAATAAAGGAGGGTTCGGTGAATAAGCATATGAGACTGGTGGGGTTCAGTATCGCCAACAAGGTTAAGAACCACGGCTCTAGGCATTAGTGTTGAAGATATACGGGTATGTTTCATGTCAATGTTTGGAGATATACACTGGTTTTCACTCAATGTTAGCGTGCTGTAGGGGAGACGCCTTTTGTGGCCGTCTTCATGAAGAACATTCTTGGAAAAGTTGATCAGCAGCCTTTGTCTTCTGTTTATTGCAATCCGTTTTACTTTGTGAAGCAACGTAAAATCAAAACCAGCTACTCTGTGATAACGAACAATTCGCTCCAGAGGAATCAGCATGTTTCACTGAATTGTAATTTTCTGTAAAAATGTGCTTTTTATTTGGAGCTCTGTTCAACTGGGACATGATAATATAAAACACTGCTTGCACTAAACCTTGTGGGGCTGAACACACACACACACGCACACACACACACACACCACAACATAGAGACCCTTTCAGTGTTACAGGGAGTGAGAGAGTAAAAAAATGTATATATTTCCCAGAATCCCCCCCCCCCCCCCCACACACACACACACACACACACACACACACATGCAAACACATACTAACCCCTCTTGATGATCAGGTCGTCATGCAAAATAAAGCCTCCAGGGCCAAGTTTGATCTGAGATGGAACTGAAAACAATCAGAACATTTTTCGTTTTTTTCACTGACATGTTTCAGAAAAACGTGAGATCAACATGGAGGAGAGCGTGTGAGAGGATGCAATTTACATTCATACAATTACTCAACTCTGAACAAAGTGTGTGTGTTTGGGGGGGGGTCCATATGTGTGTGTCTGTATGTGTGTGTGTGTGTGTGTATGGATGGGTGTGCATGAGTGTCCATGTTTGTGTGCGTGTGTATGTTTGTTTATGCATGGATTTTTTTAATGTGTAAGGGTGGGAAGGCAATTGTGTATGGATGGGTGGTGTTTGTTTGTATGTAACTGGTGCATGTGTGTGTGTGTGTATGTATGTATGTGTGTGTGGGGGGCTGTCTCAGGTGGGGGGCAAGTATGGATGGGTGTGCTGGATGTCCGTATTTGTGTATATATGTGTGCATGTTTGTAAGGTGTGTGTGTGTGTGTGTGTGTGTGTGTGTGTGTGTGTGTGGATGGGTGTCTTTGATTGTATGTATATGTATGTATGTTAGGGTGCATGTGTGTGGGGAGTCTCTAGGTTTGTGCATGAGTGTGTGTTTGTGCTTGTCTGAATGTGTATGGGTGTTTGTATGCAGAGTGTATGTGTATGAGTGTGTAAGGGATGCATGTTTGTAAATGTGTGTGTGTCTGGGCGGGGGTGTCAATGGATGAGTGTGTGTGTATGTATGTGTGTGTTTGTGAATAAGTGATCCATGTGTGTGAGGAGTGGGCGATGTGCGTGTTTGTCTGTGCTTGTGTGTGTGTGTGTGTGTGTGTGTGTGTGGTGGGGGGGTGGGGGGGAGTAAATGGGTGTCTGTGTTTGTGCATGCATGTGTTTGTGTGTTTGTGTGAAAGGGGTGCATGTGTGTGTGTGTGTGTGTGTGTGTGTGTGTGTGTGTGTCTTCGCGTGTGCATGTATGGATAGGTGTACTTGTGTCCGTGTTGGATTGGCTGTGCAAAACTCCTTTCTGTCCTCTGTTGAACCACTGTCTCAGGCACTCTGGGAGTCCTTTCTCTCGTTCTCACAACCTCCTCCGGACCTGCCACCATCCTTAATGCCTATGCTCCGACGCTCTACTCCTCAGCTGAAATGAATGATGTCCATGTTTGTGTATATATGTGTGCTTGTTTGGAAGGTGTGCGTGTGTGTGTGTGTACGGGTGTCTTTGATTGTATGTATATGTATGTATGTTGGGGTGCATGTGTGGGGGGAGGGTCTCTATGAGGCACTTGAAGCCAGGATCCAGCAGATCTTTGCCAAGGAGCACCTGTTTCTGCTCAGTGACTTTAATGCACGGATAAGTGCAGATCATGATTCCTGGCCCTGCTGCATTGGTTGCTTTGGCATTGGCAAGCTAAACAAGAATGTCCAACGCCTTCTTGCCCTCTGCTCCTTTCATGACCTATGTCTGACCAACACATTCTTCTCCACCAAGCCCTATAACTGAGTGTCCTGAAGACACCCAAGGTCTCACCACTGGCATCAGCTGGATGTTGTCATGACCAGGGGATCCCTGCTGAACCAAGTGCTGGTCAAGCATAGTTTCCACAGTGCTGGCTGTGACACCAACCATTCTCTGGTCGCCATCAAGGCACGTCTCTGCCTCAGACACGTCAATCGCTCCTAGCAAAAACCCCAGCCCCGCATCAATACAGCTATGATTGCAGTGCCTGAACTGTAGGAATGCTATGCTGAAGCCATAAATGTAGCCCTGGCAGACTCCCCCACTGACTGTGCTACTGCAAGGTGGAACCACATCCACGAGGCTGTGTTTGAGACTGCCATAGGCACTTCTGAGAGGAAGGTGGGGAAGAATGCAGATTGGTTTGAAGTAGGAGCCGCTGAGATGGAACATACCATTGCTACCAAGTGTGCAGCCCTAATCGCTCACAAGAAGGATCTCTCTGTGCAAATGCTTGCTGCACTGCATGCTGCGAGGAATAATGCACAAAAGATTGCAAGGCCAACAACTACTGCCTTAACTGCTACTTGCTGCACTGCAACAACTACCTTGCTGCATTGCGTGCTGTGAAGAATAATGCACAAAAGATTGCAAGGCCAAAAACTACTGGCTTAACCTCTGCCAGGACATACGGCTTTCTGCAAATTTTGGAAACATGTGCAAAATGTACGAAGGCGTGAAGAAGGCTTTCGGTCCCAGTGCCATTAAGACCGCCCCACTGAAATCAGCTACAGGAGATGTCATCAAGGATCGTGGCAAACAAATGGAGAGATGGACTGAGCACTACCAAGAGCTGTACTCTAGAGAAACCACCATCTCGAACACAGCACTTGAGAACATCCCTCCACTGTTTGTTATGGATGAGCTTGATGCTCCACCGACCATCGAGGGGCTCAGCAAGGCGATAGACTCCATCTCAAGTAGCAAGGCTCCAGGCAGTGACAATATCCTGCCTGAAATCATCAAGACGTCAAAGGAGAGCTCGCTCGTGAAATACCTCCATGAGCTCCTGCTGTAGTGCTGGGAGAAAGGAACTGTTCCCCAAGACATGCGTGATGCCAAAATCATCACCCTCTAATGAAGCAATTGCAACAACTATCATGGCATCTCACTGCTAAGCATAGTTGACAAAGCCTTTACCCATGTCGTCCTCAACAGGCTCCAACTACTTGTCGAATGTGTGTATCCAGAGGCGCAGTGTGGATTCCAAGAAGATAGGTTAACCATAGATACGGTCTTCTCTGTGAGGCAGCTGCAAGAGAAGTGCCGGGAGCAGAGACAACCGCTCTATTTGGCCTTCATCTACCTTACAAAGGCTTTTGACTTGGTCAGCAGGGATGATCTGTTTGCCCTCCTCCAGCGAATTGAATGCCCCTCAAGCTTTTGAGCATGATCAGGTCATTCCACCAGGACATAAACGGTATCCTCCAGTTTGATGGATCATCCTCAGACCCTTTTCCAATCAAGAATGGTGTGAAGCAGGGTTGTGTCCTTGCTCCACCCTTTTTGACATATTTTTCTTCCTGCTCCTGTGCTATGCCTTCGGGGACTCAGAAAATGGTGTCTACCTCCATGCCAGAAGCGATGGAGGCCTCGTTAACCCGGCATGCCTCAGAGCAAATACCAAGATGCGGAGCATTCTCATCAGGGAGCTGCTATTTGCTGCTGATGCAGGTCTTGTTGTTCATACCAAGAAAGTGCTTTAGTGTCTCATCAACTGCTTTGCTGGTGCCTGCTCTGAGTTTGGCCTCACCATCAGCTTTAATAAGACCGGGGTCATGGGCTAGGATGTCAGCAGTACTCCTAGTATCAACATCGGCGACCACACCCTTGAGGTGGTGCAGAAGTTCACCTACCTCAGATCGATCATCTTCAGAAACCTCTCTCTAGATGCCTAACTGAATGCCTGTATAGGCAAGGCATCGAGAGTGATGGCCCGTCTGGCGAAGCAAGTCTGGGACATCTCTATGCTAACCACGGACACCAAGATAAGAGTCTACAAGGTTGTGTACTGAGTACTCTCCTTTATGGCAGTGAAGCATGGACCCTCTACTCCTGCCAGGAAAGCTGGCTGAATGCTTTTGTGCATATGTGTATACGTTTGTTTGTATGTAATGGGTGCATGTGTGTGGAGAGGAGGATCTCCGTGCATGAGTGTGTGTTTGAGATTGTCTGAATGTGTATGTGTGTTTGTAGAGGACGAGGTTGCCAAGGCAATCAAGCAGATGTCGACTGGGAAAGCTCCCGGCTCTGATGCCATCCCTGCTGAAGTATTCAAGTCAGGCAGCCCTTCTGTCTTACACAAACTAACCGCGCTATTTCAATTGTTTTGGGAAAGTGAGACCCTCCCGCAAGATTTTAAAGATGCCACAATCGCTCACATCTACAAGAGAAAGGGCAACAAATGATTGTGTGACAAACACAGAAGGATATCACTTCTCTCTCTATTGCCGGCAAGATCTTTGCCCGAGTGCTCCTCAATCATCTCCTGAAATATCTCGAGCAAGGTCATCTCTCTGAGAGCCAATGCGGATTCCGCGTTGGTTGAGGGACTATTGATATGATCTTTGTTGCCCGTCAGCTCCAGGAGAAAAGTGTGGAACAAAGTCAAGATCTCTATATAATTTTCGTAGATCTAACAAAAGCCTTTGACACTGTGAGCAGAGAGGGACTGTGGAAGATCATGTTGAAGTTTGGCTGCCCGGACAGGTTTGTGAAGATTTGTCAAACAATTTCACGATGGGATGATGGCCCATGTTCTTGATGATGGAAATGCCTCCAATCCGTTTCAGGTGTCAAATGGAGTTAAACAAGGCTGTGTCCTTGCCCCTACACTGTTCAGTTTGATGTTTTCGGCGATGCTGACCGATGCCTTTAGGGAGACTCCCCTCGGCATCCCCATCAAGTACAGGTGCGACGGAAAGCTGTTCAACCTCCGACGTCTGCAGGCTGTCACTAAAGTCAAAGAGACTGTGATTCGTGATCTGCTCTTTGCTGATGACTGTGCACTCAGTGCCATCAATAAGCAAGAAATGCAACAGGAAATGGACGCATTCTCGTCTGCCTGTGTCAACTTCGGCCTCAACGTTAGCATCAAGAAGACTGAAGTGTTGTATCAGCCCACCCCAGGAAAACTATATCAGGAACCAAACATCACAGTGAAGGGACAGCGACTTCAAGATGTGGAAAACTTCACCTACCTCAGCAGCACTCTCTCTCGCTACACCAACATCGATGCTGAAGTCAGCAAACGCATTGTGAAGGCAAGCGGCGCTTTTGGGAGTTTGAAGAAGTTAGTCTGGGAATGAAGAGGCATCTCACAATACATCAAGATCAAAGTGTACAGAGCAGTCATCTTAACTATACTTCTTTATGGCTGTGAATCTTGGACCATCTACAGAAGACAAGCAGTTCCATCTTCGTTGTCTCCGAAACATTGTTGATATTCCCTGGTAAGATAGGATCACAAACACCGAGATTCTGGAGAGAGCAGACCTCCCCAGCGTTATTACCATCATGCGCAAAGCTCAGACACGATGGGCAGGACATGTCTGCCGTATGTCAGACTCCAGGATACCCAAGCAGTTACTGTACAGTGAACTCAGTCGTGGTAGCAGGAAAGCAAGAGGCCAGCGCAAACGCTACAAAGACACCATCAAAGCACACCTGAAGGACTTCAATGTCGATTTTGCAACATGGGAAACTGCAGCATTTGACAGACCGGCTTGGCGCAGCCTGATTCACAAAGGTGCCATCCACTCAGAAAATAAACGTTCAAACCAGCCCAAGATAAACGTCAAACACGCAAGGCTCGAGCTAACCAATCTACCAACACGACCCCTTCTCACTGGTGTCCAACTTGTGGGAGGGGTTTCCAAGCCCGTATTGGCCTTACAAACCACCTGCTGACACATCACCTCGCCTCTTAGACACTGTGTTGTTTGTGTTGCTATGGTCATACTCGATACCGAGTTGACGAACGAACACTGTGTGTGTGTGAATGTTTGGATGGGTGTGTCTGGGTGTCCATGTTTGTGTGTATGTTTATTTGTATTTATGTATGGGACTGTGTGTGTGTGCACGTGTGACTGGTGGCTGTGCGTAGGTGTCAGTGTTTGTGTGAGTGTGGGTTTGTATGGGTGTACATGAGTGTCCGAGTTTGTATGAGCATGTATGTGTCTGTTTGTGTGTAAAAGGGTGCATGTGTACTTGGTGGGTATGTCTAGGGGCATGTGGCTGTGCATTAGTTTCAAGATGGCGCCGGGTGACCTGCAGCCAGTTACAGGAGCTCTTCAGTTTATTTTTCTTTTTTTTCTCTTTTCTATTGTATATAGGCGTGTTTCTTTATCTTTTTTCAAATTTTCTTTTTCTTTCTTCAATCCTGCATCTGGAAAACATACTTTCATGATGCTTTTGTTCTTCTGTGCACTTTTATTTTCACTTTTTGGATCGGCGTCAGGAAACTCATTCACCGACGGCTCTGAGCAACGCAGGTCTTACACACGTGAGACCCTCCTCGGCCTGCGCGCCCCCGCCCTCCTTCATGCGGAAAAGCCCGTTGTTCCTTTGGAAATACGGAGGAAAAGGAGAGGCTGCAGAGGGGGACGAAAGACGCGGAGGACATGTGTTCCCTCTGTCATCATGGGAAATGTCCGCGCGATCGCCAACAAGACGGAGGAGCTGGCGGCGCTGACCCGGCAGCAGAGGCAGTACCGGGACTGCAGCCTCATGTGTTTCTCGGAGACGTGGCTGAATGAACTCACACCGGACTCTGTGGTTTCTCTTAACGGATTTACACTCGCGCGTGCAGATCGGAGTGTAACGGAGAGCGGTAAGAAGAAAGGAGGGGGCGTGGCGGTCTATGTGAATGAACGATGGTGCCACCCGGCAAACGTGCACGTGAAGGAGCAGCTGTGCACGCGGGACCTAGAGCTGCTTGCGGTAAGCGCGCGGCCATATTATCTACCGAGGGAGTTTTCACACGTGATTGTGTTTTGCGTGTACATTCCGCCCTCGGCTGATGCGGCGGCCGCGTGTGAGCGTCTACACAGCGCCGTTAATCAGACACAGACTCGTCACCCCCGCGCCATGATTCTGATCAGCGGGGACTTTAACCACGCCTCTCTCCGCCTCTCTTCCGACGTTCACGCACACGTGAAGTGCGCCACAAGAGACAATAAAACACTGGACTTACTGTATGCAAATGTGAAGGACGCTTACAGCTCCTCCCCTCCCCACTGGGACGCTCAGACCACAACCTGGTCTACCTGCTCCCCCAATACACACCCAGGGTGCGAAAGGAACCTGCACTGAAGAGGTCTGTGAAAGTGTGGACCGAGGAGACCAACGAGAGGCTTAGGGACTGTTTCCAGACCACAGACTGGAGCATGCTCTGTGACTCCTTTGGTGATGACATCGACGGCCTCACACACTGTATCACCGACTACATGAACTTCTGCGTGGACAGCACCGTGCCAACACGGAGAGTACGGTGCTTCTCCAACAACCACCCATGGGTCACCCCTGAGCTCAAAGTCCTCCTGAACCAGAAAAAGAGGGCTTTCATCTCGGGGGACAGAGAGGAGGAGAAGAAGGGCCAGCGTGAGCTCCAGTGGAGGATCAGGAGGGCAAAGAAGGACTATGGGAAGAAGTTGGAGGAGAAGCTGGCTCAGAACAACGTGCGGGACGTCTGGAGAGGACTAAAGACCATGTCTGGATTTGGGCAGAGTGTCAGAGGGACAGCTGATGGTGACCAGCGCTGGGCGGATGAACTAAACTGTTACTTCAACAGGTTTGATTCTCCCCCTCCCCTCTGCACCCCTCCCCATTCCCCTCCCTCTTCACACGTCTCCAGACCAGCTGACACCTCCCCCTCCCCAGGCCAACTTCACTTGACTGCTACAGCCCGACAGACACATCCCCTCCCTCTGCAGCCCACCCCAGCCCCCTCTCCCTCACATCAGACCAGGTGAGGAGACAGCTGAGGCGACTAAATCAGAGGAAATCTGAAGGACCTGATGGCATCAGTCCCAGGCTGCTGAGGACCTGCGCAGACCAGCTCTGTGTGGTACTATGCTACCTGTACAACCTGAGCCTCAGCCTGGAGAAGGTTCCAGTCCTCTGGAAGACCTCCTGTGTGGTTCCGGTTCCCAAAACAGCACAAGCGAAGGAACCAGCCCACTACAGACCTGTCGCCCTGACCTCCCACCTCATTAAGATCATGGAAAGGCTCCTCCTTGAACACCTCCGCTCTATGGTGAGCCCCACCCTAGACCCGCTGCAGTTTGCCTACAGGCCCAACATCGGAGTAGAAGACGCCGTCATCTACCTTCTGCAGCGGGCACTCACCCACCTGGAGATCGCCGGCAGCGCTGTGAGGGTCATGTTCTTTGACTTCTCCAGCGCCTTCAACACCATCAGGCCAGCGGCGCCTGCGGGGAAGCTGGAGGACGTGGGAGTGGACGGGCATCTTGCTGCCTGGATTATTGACTACCTTACTAACCGTCCACAGTACGTGCGGCTGCGGCTGTAAGTCAAAGGTGGTAGTCTGTAGCACGGGGCACCGCAGGGCACCGCCCTCTCACCCTTCCTTTTAACATCTATACCTCGGACTTCATATATAACACAAACAGCTGCCACCTCCAGAAGTTCTCGGACGACTCCGCCATCGTGGGCCGTGTGTCAGAGGGGAACGAGCTGGAGTACCGGTCGGTCATCGTCGACTTCGTGGACTGGTGTGAGCGCAACCACCTGTGCTTGAACACTAGGAAGGCGAAGGAGATGGTGGTCGACTTCAGGAGAAGCACTCAAACACACACACACACACATTTACTAGTGAACATCCAGGGACAGGACATTGAGACAGTGGACAGTTTCAAGTACCTGGGTGTTCACCTTAACAATAAACTGGACTGGTCCCACAACACCAACGCCCTGTACAAGAAGGGCCAGAGTCGCCTCCACCTTCTGAGGAGACTCAGGTCCTTCGGCATATGCAGACCTCTGCTCAGGACATTTTATGACTCTGTGGTAGCCTCTGCAATCCTCTACGCTGCCATCTGCTGGGCCCCGGGCAGCACAGAGCGGGACAGGAAGAGACTGAACAAGCTGGTCAGGAGGGCCAGCTCTGTCCTCGGCTGCCCACTGGACTCTGTGGAGGAGGTGAGTGAGAGGAGGATGGTAGCAAAGCTCACATCCATCCTGTTCAACAGCTCTCACCCACTTCACCAGACTGTAGAGGAGCTGAGCAGCTCCTTCAGTGGACGACTGAGGCATCCTCAGTGCAGGAAGGAGCGCTACAAGAGGTCGTTCATTCCCACCGCTGTCAGACTGTACAACGCCACTTTGTAACTGTCTGTGAAAATACCGGTTATGTGCAATAAAAACCCCCGCGCACTTTAATCAACCACATCTAACCCACTGACTGTGAACCATATCAACCCATCTACTCCGCACTCAGATACATTACACTTTAATATAGGCCAATCTATAAAGTTGCTCCATTCTTTTCTTTTCTTTTATTGTTTAGTAATTTATACTATTTATGTATCTATTTATTTATTTACTTATATAATATATATGTATGTGTGTATGTTCGTACTTGTATCTATTTTTGCACCCCCTACTGATAGTACCTCAAGAGCCTGTAACAGTGAATTTCTCCATTGTGAGATTAATAAAGCTGTATCTTATCTTATCTTATCTTATCTTATCTTATCTGTGTGTGTGTGTGTGTAAGTGTATTTGTGTGGGGTGTTTGTGCATGACCATGTGTGTTTGAATGTAAGTGATGCATGTGTGTGTTTGTTTGTAAGGGATGTGTGTGTGTGTGTGTGTGTGTGTGTGTGTGTGTGTGTGTGTGTGTGGGAATGGATGTACTGGGTGTCAACGTATGTATGGGTGTGTATGTACGTTTCTGTGAGTGTGTGTGTGTGTGTGTGTGTGCACGTTTGTGCGTGTTTTGTTTGTGTGCATGTATCAATAGGTGTACTGATATCTTTGTCTGTGTGTTTGTCAGTGTGTATGAATGTGTGTGTTTATATATGTGAGTGTGTTTGAGTGTAAGGTGTGAATGTATGTGTATTGATGTGTTAATGTGTAGGAGGAGCATATATTGGGGGCTGTTTGTGCATGACTGTGTGTTTGTGTGTATGTGTGTACTTGTGTGTGGGAATGGATGGGTGGATGTACGGGTGTCAACATTTGTGTGTGTTCATGTGCAAGGGCTGCATGTGTTATGCGAATGTGTGTGTATGTGTGTGTTGGGGGGGGTGTGTGGATCGCTTGGTGTACTGAGTGTCCAGGTTTGTGTGTGTGTGTGTGTGTGTGGGGGGGGGGGGGGTGCAATTGCAGGGTGTTCATGTTTGTGTACGTGTTTGTATCTTGTATGTAACTTGTCTCATCTCATCTCATCTTCTTCCGCTTAGTCCGGGGTCGGGTCGCGGGGGCAGCAACCTTAGCAAAGAGGTCCAGACATCCCTCTCCCGAGCCACTTCCTCCAACTCTCCCGGGGGGACACCGAGGCGGTCCCAGACAAGCCGAGAGACATAGTCCCTCCAGCGTGTTCTAGGTCGACCCCGGGGTCTCTTCCCGGTTGGACATGCCCGAAACACCACACCAGAGAGGCGTCCGGGGGGCATTCTAACCAGATGTCCGAGCCACCTCAACTGGCCCCTCTCAATGCAGAGGAGCAGCGGATCTACTCCGAGCTCTCCCCGGATGGCGGAGCTTCTCACCCTATCTCTAAGGGAGAACCCCGCCACCCGGCGAAGAAAGCTCATTTCAGCCGCTTGTATCCGTGATCTTGTTCTTTCGGTCATTACCCAAAGCTCGTGACCATAGGTGAGGGTTGGAACGTAGATCGACTGGTAAATTGAGAGCTTCGCCTTGCGGCTCAGCTCCTTTTTCACCACGACGGACCGGTACAGGCACCGCTTAACAGCAGAGGCTGCAGTGATCCGTCTGTCGATCTCTCGCTCCATCCTTCCTCACTCGTAAACAAGACCCCAAGATACTTAAACTCCTCCACTTGGGGCAGGACCTCATCCCGAACCAGAGGGTGCATTCCACCATTGTCCGACTGAGAACCATGGCCTCGGACTTGGAGGTACTGATCTTCATCCCGGCTGCTTCGCACTCAGCTGCGAATCGCTCAATGAGAGCTAGAGGGCCCGACTTGATGAAGCCAAAAGGACAACATCATCCGCAAAAAGCAGAGACGATATCCGATGGCCACCAAACCAGAACCCCTCATCGCCTCGACTGCGCCTAGAAATTCTGTCCATAAAAATTATGAACAGAATCGGTGACAAAGGACAGCCTTGGCGGACTCCAACTCCCACCGGAAACGAATCTGAGCTGCTGTTACCAATACGGACCAAACTCTGGCTCCGGTGATACAGCGACCGAATAGCTCGTAGCAATGGATCCGGAACGCCGTACTCTCGGAGCACGCCCCACAAGATCTTTCGAGGGACACGGTCGAAAGCCTTCTCCAAATCCACAAAGCACATGTGGACAGATTGGGCAAACTCCCATGCCCCCTCCAGAATCCTGTGGAGCGTATAGAGTTGGTCAAGAGTGCTGCGGCCAGGACGAAAACCACATTGTTCCTCCTGAATCCGAGGTTCGACTATCGGTCGGATCCTCCTCTCTAGTACCCCTGTATGTAAGTATGTAACTTGTGTGTTTGTGTATTTATATGTTGGTCCATGCTTGTGCATTTGAGGGTGTGTGTGTGTGTGTGTGTGTGTGTGTGTGTGTGTGTGTGTGTGTGTCTAAAAGTTTCTGTGCGGGTGGGTGATGTATAGGTTTGTCCGAGCTTGTGTGTGTTGTTTGAGTGGGTGTGGTTGTATGTGTTTGTGTGTGAGTGTGTATTAGTGTTTGTCTTGTTGTGTATGTGTGTTTGTATGTATGGTGTGTGTTTGTTTGTGTATGGATGAATATATAGGTGTACGTGTGTACACTTGTATGTAATAAGTGCATGTGTCTCTGTATGTGTGTGCTTGTGTATAAAGGGTGCATGTGTGGGAGTGGGCGACGGAGGCCTCGTTAACCCGGCACGCCTCAGAGCAAATACCAAGATGCGGCGCATTCTCATCAGGGAGCTGCTATTTGCTGCTGATGCAGGTCTTGTTGTTCATACCAAGAAAGTGCTTTAGTGTCTCATCAACTGCTTTGCTGGTGCCTGCTCTGAGTTTGGCCTCACCATCAGCTTTAATAAGACCGGGGTCATGGGCCAGGATGTCAGCAGTACTCCTAGTATCAACATCGGCGACCACACCCTTGAGGTGGTGGAAAAGTGCACCTCCCTCAGATTGATCATCTCCAGTAACCTCTCTCTAGACGCCAAACTGATTGCCCATGTCGGCAAGGCATCAACAGTGATGGCCCGTCTGGCGAAGCGAGTCTGGGACAACTCCATGCTAGCCCCCAACACCAAAATAAAAGACTACAAGGCCTACATACGGAGTACTCTCCTTTATGGCAGTGAAGCATGGAGCCTCTTCTACTGCCAGGAATGCCGGCTGAATGATTTCCACCAATGCTGCCTTTGCAGACTACTGGGCATCACTTGGCAGGACCATGTCTCCAACATCAATCTCCTGGCCAGAGCAGATGTGCCCTGTATGTTTGCCATCCTGACCCAGAGACGCTTGTGATAAATTGGCCACATAACCCGAATAGATGACGGCCACGTACCAAGAGTTACTCTACAGGGAGCTGGTTACTGGAACCAGCGCAAAGGGATGCCCAGCTCTCAGGTCCAAGGATGTCTGCAAGCGCGACCTCAAGGCTGGAGGCTTCACCCCTCCGACCTGGAGTCAGCCGCGTCCGACCGCTTGGACTGGCAGACCACCACCCAGGATGTCATCAGGACAGCAGAGGAGAGAAGAGACACCTACTGGGGGAGAAGAGACTATACAGTCAGCGGAGACTGGCCCCACCCCCACCACACTATGAGGACTTCATCTGCAGCAGCTGCGGCAGGATCTGCAGATCCCGTATCAGCCTCTACGCCCATGCCCGATGCGGCAGCTCCCTGACCAATGATCCACCGCACAAAATCCCCTCCATAATCTTTCGAGATCCATGGGGACAACAACAATATATAAATATATTATTTATAATAACATTACAGTGGTATGAAAAAGTATCTGAACCTTTTGGAATTTCTCACATTTCTGCATAAAATCAGTATCAAATGTGATCTGATCTTTGTCAAAATCACAGATGAAAAAATAGTGTCTGCTTTAACTAAAACCACCCAAACATTTATAGGTTTTCATATATTAATGAGGATAGCATGCAAACAATGACAGAAGGGGGAGGAATAAGTAACTGAATCCTCTGCCTAAGGAGACTTAAAGAGCAATTGAAACCAATTTTTACCAAACAATTTAAGTCAGGTGTGTGCCCAATCACTGATGAATGGCTTAAAGCTGCCCTGCCCACTATAAAACATACACTTGTTAAGAATAAACTTGGTGAGAAGCATTGTCTGATGTGCACCTTGGCTTGCTCAAAAGAGCTGTCTTGAAGACCTGCGATCAAGAATTGTTGATTTGTAGAAAGCTGGGAAAGCATACAAAACCGTCTCTAAAAGTCTGGATGTTCATCAATCGACAGTCAGAGAAGTTGTCTACAAATGGAGAGAGTTTGGCACTGTTACTTCTCTCCCAAGGAATGGCCGTCCACCAAAGATGAAGCCAAGAGTTCAGTGCAGAATACTCAGAGAGGTAAAAATACCCTGTGTCTGCTAAAGGCTTACAGAAATCACTGGCACAGTCCAATATCTCTGTGCATACATGAACTATATGTAAAACAATGGCCAAGAATGGTGTTCATGGGAGGACTCCAAGGAGGAAGCCACTGCTGTAAAAAAAAAACATTGCTGCTCGTTTAATGTTCGCAAAAAGGCACTTGGGCACTCCACAGAAGTTTTGGCAAAATATTTTGTGGACTGATGAAACCAAAGTTGAATTGTTTGGGAGGAACACAAAACGTCATGTCTGGAGGAAAAATGGAACAGCTCACCAACATCAACACCTCATCCCCACCGTGAAGCATGGTGGAGGGTGCATCATGGTTTGGGGCTGTTTTGCTGCCTCGGGGCCTGGACAACTTGCAATCATTAATGGAAAAATGAATATCAGGATGTTTTGCAGGAAAACCTGAGGCCGTCTGTCAAACAGTTGAAGCTAAAAAGAGGATGGATGCTGTAACAAGACAATGATCCAAAACACAGAAGTAAATCAACTTCAGAATGGTTTCAGAAGAACAAAATACACGTTCTGGAGTGGCCAAGTCAAAGTCCAGACTTGAACCCCATTGAGATGCTGTGGCTGGTTGAAGTTATTGCTGCCAAAGGGGGGCCACAAAATATTAAATGTGATGGTTCAGTTACTTATTCCTCCCCCTTCTGTCATTGTTTGCATGCTATCCTCATTAAAATATGAAAACCGAAAATGTTTGGGTGGTTTAAGTTAAAGCAGACACTGTTTTTACATCTGTGTGATTTTGACAAATATCAAATCACATTTGATATTGATTTTATGCAGAAATGTGAGAAATTCCAAAAAGGTTAAGATACTTTTTCATACCACTGTATTAATAATTTTAATTATTATAAATAATATAAAATTTTATGTTATTATAATATATTATTATATTCCCTTCCCTGAATCCCCACCTTATTGTGGTGGAGGGGTTTGTGTGACCAAATGATCCTAGGAGCTACGTTGTCAGGGGCATAATGCCCCTGGTATGGTCACCCAAGGCAAACAGGTCCTGGGTGACGGTCCAGACGAAGTGCGATTCAGAAGACCCCTATGCCATCTCAGATGAAACAATGGAAGCAGTCTCCCTTGCCCGGACGCGGATCACCGGGGTTCCCTCCTGGAGCCAGGCCCAGGGGAGGGGCTCGAAGGCGAGTGCCTGGTGGTCGGGCTTCTGCCCATGGAGCCTGGCCAGGCCGAGCACGAAAAGGAGACATGGGTCCGCCCTCCCATGGACCCACCACCCGTGGGAGGAGTTTTAGGGGTCGGGGGCAATGTGAGTTGGGTGGCAGCCAAAGGCATGGGTTCTGTCGGACCGATCCTCGGCTACTTACTCTGACCCTCGGGACATAGAATGTCACCTGTCTGGTGGGGAAGAAGCCTGATTTGGTGTGTGAGGTGGAGAGATACCGACTAGATATAGTCAGGCTCACCTCAATGCATAGCTTGGGCTCTGGAATCATCCATCTCAAAAGAGGCTGGATCTTATTCTATTCTGGAGTTGCTCATGGGGAGAGGCGGCGTGCCAGTGTGGGTATTCTTGTTGCCCCCGTCTCAGTGCCCAAATGTTGGGGTTCTCCCAGGTTGACGAAAGGGTAGCTTCCCTCCCTCTTCGGGCGGGGGGACAGGTCCTGACTGTTATTTGTGCTTATGCACCAAATGACAGTTCAGAGTACCCACCCTTTTTGGAGTCTTTGGGGGAGATGTTGGAGAACGCGCCCTCTGGAGACTCACTTGTTGTCTTGGGAGACTTCAACGCCCATGTGGGCAATGATAGTGTGACCTGGAAGGGTGTAATCGGTAGGTATGGCCTCTCCAGTCTTAACCCGAATGGTGTTTCGTTGTTGGACTTCTGTGCTCGTCACAGTTTGTCTATCACAAACACAATGTTTGAACATAAGTGTGCCCATAAGTGCACTTGGCACCAGGATGCCCTAGGTCGGAATTCGATGATTGACTTTGTAGTCGCGTCATCGGACTTGCGACCATATGTTCTGGACACTCGGGTGAAGAGAGGAGCTGAGTTGTCTTCCGATCACTACCTGGTGATGAGTTGGCTTCGGTGGTAGGGGAGGTTGCCTTCCAGACCTGGCAGGCCCAAGTGTGTAATCAAGGTCTGCTGGGAACGTTTGGTGGAGTCCCCTGTCTGAGAGGCCTTTAACTCCCACCTCTGGCAGAGTGGCGGGGACATGGAATCCGAATGGGCCATGTTTCGTGCCTCCATTGCTGAGGCGGCAGTCGATAGCTGTTGCCGTAAGGTCGTCGGTGCTTGTCATGGCGGTAATCCCCGAACCTGGTGGTGGACACCTGCAGTGAAGGGGGCCATCCAGCTGAAGAAGGAGGCCTATTGGGTTTTATTAGCCTGTGGGACTCCCGAGGCAGCAAAAAGGTACCAGCAGGCCAAACGTGCTGCAGCCGAGGCTGTCGCAGATGCAAAATCTTGGGCGTGGGAGGTGTTTGGTGAGGGCCTGGAGAGTGATTGTCAGTTGGCCTCAAATAGGTTCTGGACCGCCGTCCAATGCCGTGGAAGAGGAAGACCCTGGTGGTTCGGGTTCGGGTCCGCCCATCACTGGAGCGGAGGTCACTGAGGTTGTCAAAAAGCTCCTCGGTGGTCGAGCTCTGGGGTTGGACGAGATCCACCCGGAATATCTCAGGTCTCTGGATGTTGTAGGACTGTCTTGGTTGACACGTCTCTGCAACATTGCGTAGTCATTGGGGGCTGTACCTCTGGATTGGCAAACTGGGGTGGTGGTCCCGATTTTTAAGAAGGGGAACCGGAGGGTGTGTTCCAATTATTGGGGAATTACACTCCTCAGCCTACCTCGGGAAGTCTATGCAGGGGTACTAGAGAGGAGGATCCGACCGATAGTCGAACCTCGGATTCAGAAGGAAAAATGTGGTTTTCGTCCTGGCCGTAGCATTCTTAACCAACTCTATACGCTCCATCGGATTCTGGAGGGGGCATGGGAGTTTGCCCAATCTGACCACATGTGCTTTGTGGATTTGGAGAAGGCTTTTGACCGTGTCTCTCGATCGATCTTGCTCCGAGAGTACGACGTTCTGGACCCGTTGCTACAAGCTATTCGCTCACTGTATCACCGAAGCCATAGTTTGGTCTGTATTGGCAACAACGGGTTGACTTCATTTCTGGTGGGAGTTGGAGTCCGCCAAGGCTGTCCTTTGTCACCGATTCTGTTCATAATTTTTATGGACAGAATTTCTGGGCACAGTCAAGGCAATGAGGGGTTCTGATTTGGTGGCCATTGGATCTCTTCTCTGCTTTTTGCGGATGATGTTGTCCTTTTGGCTTCATCAAGTCGGGACCTCCATTTCTCATTGGAGCCGAGTGCGAAGCAGCCGGGATGAGGATCAGTACCTCCAAGTCTGAGGCCATGGTTTTCAGTCGGACAAGGGTGGAATGCACGCTCCGGGTCAGGAATGAGGTCCTGCCCCAAGTGGAGGAGTTTAAGTATCTTGGGGTCTTGTTCACGAGTGAGGGAAGGATGGAGCGAGAGATCGAAAGACGGATCGTTGCAGCCTCTGCTCTTAAGCGGTGCCTGTACCGGTCTGTCATGGTGAAAAAGGAGCTTAGCCACAAGGCGAAGCTCTCAATCTACCAGTCGATCTACGTTCCAACCCTCACCTATGGTCACGAGCTTTGGGTAATGACCAAAAGAACAAGATCACTGATATAAGCGGCTGAAATGAGCTTCCTTCGCCGGGTGGCGGGGTTCTCCCTTAGAGATAAAGTGAGAAGTGCCACCATCCGGGGAGAGCTTTGAGTAGAGCCGCTGCTCCTCCGCATTGAGAAGGGCCAGTTCAGGTGGCTCGGGCATCTCTGGTAAGAATGACCCCCCGGACACCTCCCTGATGTGATGTTTCGGGCATATCCAACCGGGAAGAGACCTCGGGGTCGACCTAGAACACGATGGAGGGACTATGTCTCTCGGCTTGTCTGGGACTGCCTCGGTGTCACCCCAGGAGAGTTGGAGAAAGTGGCTGGGGAGAGGGACATCTGGACCTCTTTGCTTAGGTTGCTGACCATGTGACCCGACCCTGGATGGGAAGCAGAAGATGATGATGAAGGTGATTATATTAATATTATTATAATTTATATATTATTATAAACAATATAATATATATGGTTGTTGTTGTTGTGTGTGTGTGTGTGTATATGTGTATGTGTGTGTGTTTGTGTGTGTGTGTGATATATGTGTGTCTGTGGGGTGTCAGTGCCTGTGTGTGTGTGTGTGTGAGAGAGAGAGAGAGAGAGCTTGTGTCTATATGTGTGCATGTGCTATGGGTGTGTGTGTGTGTGTGCATGGGTCTCTGTGTTTCTCCAGGTGTGCATGTTTCTGTTTATATGTGTGTGTGTATGTGTGTGTGTGTGTGTGTGTGTACCTATAGATATTCATGAATATCTATGTTTGCGTGATCGCTGTTGTGTGTCTGAGTGTGTTCGTGCGTGTATGTGGATGTATTCATGTATGCTTGGGTTAGTGTTGGTGTTTGCATTAATGACAGTGTGTGTGTGTGTGTGTGTGTGTGTGTGTGTGCATTTTTATGCATGTGTGTGCATGGGTGTCTGTGTGTGTGTGTTTGGCGTTTTTATTCGTGTCTCTATTCATGTATGTGTTTTATTGTCTCTGTATGTGTGTGTGCATGCATTAAATTGCGTGGGTGTGCATGTGTGTATGCATGCTGGTGGTTACGGTTGTCGGTGTGTGTATGTGTGTCTGTCAGTGTCGCTGAGTGTCTTTGAGAGTGTATGTGTGTGTTTTAATCTGTGTGTGTGTGTGTGTGTGTGTGTGTGTGTGCATGGATTTACGTGTCTGTAAATGTTTGTGTGTGTATGCGTGCTTTACTCGTGTGTTATTGGCACGTGCCTGTGTGTGTATGTGCATTGGTTAGTGTGGGTGTCTGCATGCATGAGTGTTAGGGTTGTGGGTTCGTGTTTGTGTGTCTTTGTCAGTATTTCTGAGTGTCTTTGAGTGTGTATGTGTGTGTTTGCTCATGTGTGTATTTGTGTGAGTGTCTGTATGTATGTGTGTCTGAGTCTCTCTTTGTGTGTGTATTTGTGAGTATGCATAGGTTTGCTTGTTTGTGAGTGCTTGTGTGTGTTGTGGTTGCGTGCGTGTGTTTGTGTGTGTGCCTCTGTGTGCATGAGTATGTGTGTGTGCTTTTGTATACATGTATGTGCATAGAGATCTGTGTTTGTGTGTGTGCTTTTGTGTAAGGTGTGGGTGTTTGTGTTTGTGTGTGTCTGTCTATGTGAGTGACTCTGTGCGGGGGGTCATATATGGATGGGAGTAAAGGGTGTCCATGTTTGTGTGTTTCGATATGTGTGCTCATGTGTAACATATGTGTGTGTTTGTGTTTGTGCGTGTGTGTGTGTGTGTGTGTGTGTTGTTTATGCATGTGTGTGCATTGGTGTCTGTGTTTGTGTGTGTGTGTGTGTGTGTGTGTGTGTGTGTGTGTGTT
>CM045749.1:1815000-1917500 GCA_024760905.1 Plotosus lineatus
CAGGCTAACAGATGAGGTGAGACAAGATTCCTCATGGACTATGCTGTTTGCCGATGACATTGTGATCTGTAGTGAGAGCAGAGAACAAGTGGAGGAAAATCTAGAGAAGTGGAGGTATGCCCTAGAAAGGTGAGGAATGACGGTAAACCTCAGTAAAACAGAATGCATGTGCGTGAACAAGAAGGACCCAGAGGAACAATGAGGTTACAGGGAGCAGAGAGGGATTTGAAGTACTTAGGCTCAACAATCCAGAGCAATGGAGAGTGTGGAAAAGAAGTGAAGAAGCGTGTGCAGGCAGTTTGGAATGGTTGGAGAAAAGTTTCCGGTGTGATGTGTCATAGGAGGGTATTGGCAAGAATGAAAGGAAAAGTGTTCAAGGTGGTGTTGAGGCCAGTGATGTTGTATGTTTTAGAAACAGTGGCACTGGGGAAAAGACAGGAGTCTGAGCTGGAGGTAGCAGAGATGAAAATGTCTCAACATTTTCTCTTTGGGAGTAACAAGGATGGATAGGATCAGGAATGAATACATCAGACAAGATCCAGATGAGGATAGCACATGTAAGAGGTTTTGGAGACAGTGTCAGAGAGGCTAGATTGAAATCTTTTATACATGTACAGAGGAGGGATAGTTAATATATTGGTAGCAGGATGCTGAGGTTGGAACTACCAGGCAGAAGGCATAGAGGAAGACCAAACAGAAGATTTATGGATGTGGTGGACGACATGGAGGTAGTTGGTGTTAGAGAAGAAGATGCAGAGGATAGGGTGAGATGGAGGCAGATGATTTGCTGTGGCGACCCCTGAAGGGAACAGCCGACAGGAAAAGAAGTGTGTCACACAGTGGTCTTGTGATGATCATGTCCGCTTCACAGCAAGAAGTCTTTTCGCTTGATTCTCATCTCCACTATTTCTGCGAGTTCACTTGTTTTCCTTGTGCTTACAAAGGTTGTTTCCCTTTGTCCAAGAACATGCACAGTAGGCTGATTGTCTGTTCCAAACCACTACTAGGTGTGATTTTGAATGAATGCGATCGTGTTGGATCTGCAATGGCCTGGTGAGGGTTTGCTGAGATGGCCACTAGCCTTACCACCACCCTAATTTGGATTAAACGGCTAAGAAAATGAATGAATGAATCGCACATGAGCCCATGATGTCACTGATGTTACAGCAGTGATAAGCACACCCTCCCCCTCCGCCTCTCTGAAATGTTTTTCTTATTTTGTGTGTGTGTGTGTGTGTGTGTGTGTGTGTGTGTGTGTGTGTGTGTGTGTGTGTGTGTGTGTGTGTGTGTGTGTGTGTGTGTGGGGCTCATACTTTAGTTCTGAACATGGAGAAAGAACATATACAGTTTCATTTTCACCTCAGACTTGAGATCACGTCAACGGCTCAACCAATTATTAATGCACTTCCGTGTGTGTGTGTGTGTGTGTGTGTGTGTGTGTGTGTGCGTGTGTGTAGGGGGGTGTTTTCCCCTCTATAACAAGCTGTACAAAACATTGTAACTTAATAATGAAGAGGAAAAATAATTTGAGAGAACATGGCCAGAGAAAAAGATTGTGTGCATCTCTCTTTGTGTGTGTGTGTGTGTGTGTGTGTGTGTGTGTGTGTGTGCACACTTCATAACTGTTCCTCCAACCCCTTCATCTGGTTTTTGTTAACATTCCATCTTACATAGACACAGCAATTACACTCTACAGCTCACCGTGTGTGTGTGTGTGTGTGTGTGTGTGTGTGTGTGTGTGTGTGTGTGTGTGTGTGTGTGTGTGTGTGTATTAGGGCACTCCCCCACTGCTCCTTCCCAAACATGCCACATTCCTTAATTTCAACCATCCATTTCTCCCCTCCCTCTTTTTCTTGAGTAAAAAAATGGGAAAAAGTGTGTGTGTCTGTGTGTGTGTGTGTGTGTGTGTGTGTATATATTGTGGATAGGGTGCAACATCCCTGATCCTAAGGTTGGGGTTTCGAGTCCCCACAAGGTTGTCACTGTCACCCCAGTGCAGCCAACTGGGTTGTCAAAGGTGGGCCATGTCTCTCACTGTCCATTGCTGACTTTCGAAAAGAGTAAGCTGCAAAGCAGGGTGTCCTATGGGAGAACCAATTCTTGAAGGTGTTGAAACTGCCATCAATAAACAGATATGCACAGCAGTCATCAGCTGGAAAGGCATTAGCTCCAAAATTATGTTTACCCATCTGTGCCTGAAGAAGAACTGCTTTGTCACAGTCATATCCATATCTGCTCCAACTGTCATACGCCCAGAGGAAGAGAAAACCCTATTGTACGAACAACTATCCGATGTCATTGCTGATGTACCAAGGAAAGACAGAATATTCTTGCTAGGTGACTTGAATGCCAACATAGGTCAAGATATAATGGCCTCACATGGCTTAGGCACATGCAACTCCCAGGGTTTCATGCTACTGGATCTGTGTTCTCGGTATGGTCTGGCCAACACACTGCTTGCACACCCTGCCATACACAAGCATACATGGTACCACCGATGTTCAAAGGCAAGGCTTGTCATCAATGTCATCATAATTAAGAAGCGTCATCAAAGTGACTTACAGGACTCGTGGACAGACCACAAAAATGATATGTGTCAGGACAAAGTTGAGGCTCCATCCTGTGAAAGCACACCACAACATAAAGTGTGTCCTACAACAGCCCTCAATACAGAAAAAGCTAGCATCAGCCTTTGAGACAACTTTACCAGAGGTAAACCTGAGGACTACAATGAACAGTGGCAGTCTGTCAAGACCACGGTGCACAATATGACTGAGTCAGTCTTAGGTATACAGAAACACAAGCTCAAAGATTGGATTGATGAGAACATCACCAACCTCTTGGAAAGGAAAGCTCCTTTCAATGCAATCCACACTTCAGAAACCCCTGAAAATAGGGTACACTACCATGAAGCCAGAGGCCAATGCCAATGGGAGATTAGGAAGATGCAGAACCAATGGCCCGGACAAAGCAAGGGAAATAGAGAACTACTCAGAATCGCATGACTCTCGAAGTTTCTTCAAGGCTGTAAAGTTAATACAACAAAGGAAGTCTACAGGGCTACACCCAGTAAACTCTGCTCCAGGGGCAAGACTCGCAGAAAGGGATGATATTCTGATGTGCTGGGAGGAATATTTTAAAACCCTCCTGAACCAGCACAGAGAGATAGATGGGTCAGTGATCGATGTAGTTGCCCTCGGAGCAGTCATACATACAAATATTTATATAGCACTAATTCTGGCACATGGGATCTGACATGGATCGGTAGACTATTCCAAAGTATTGGACCCGCTTTCTCAAATGAACGGTCACCAAATGTGTGCATTCGGGTGTCTGGTATCTCCAGGAGATTCTTTGAGTTTGATCGGAGATATCAGAGTGGCTGGTACTCTCGAAGAAGATTGGCGAGGTAGTTGGTGGCAAGATCTTTCATGCACTTGAACACAAGGAGCATTATCTTATACTGAATCCTGAATCTGACTGGCAGCCAGTGTAAGCTGTGTAGTACAGGAGTAATGTGATCATATTTCTGGTGACATGTTATGACCCTTGCTGCAGTGTTCTGCACACATTGAAGCTTGTCAAGTAGATACTCGGCTGTTCCAAATAGCAGAGAATTGCAATAGTCAAGTCTCAACGTGATGAATGCTTGGACGAGAGCTGAAGTGGACTTCACATCAAGATATTGCTGATGTTGTGAATGTGATAATATGCACTCTTGCAAATGCTGTTGATGTGGGATTCCATACTGAGGTGGGAGTCAAATATTACACCAAGATTCCGGGCTCCTTTGTTTTGTTGTTGAGATGACAATCACCAGTGCGGAATTCTGGAATGGTGAGAGAATTTCAAATTCGTTTTGAACTGAAAACTAGAATCTCAGTTTTGTCGTCATTCAGCTTCAGAAAGATGGAGGACATCCACGCCTTGATGCTACTGACACACCGTTGAACTAATTCAAAAGTGCGGTTGACTGATGACTGATCGAGGGGTTTAAATGTCATGTAGATTTGTGTATCATCCATATAAAGGTGCAGGTCCAATTGGAATGATCTCACAATAGCACCAAGAGGGAAAGTGTAGATAGTAAAGAGGAGTGGACCTACTACGGAACCCTGAGAGACTCCATATGTTAGGTCTTTGGTATTTGGCATATGTCCATCTATCATGACGGACTGTTGTCTGCCCGATATGTATGACTTCAACCATTTCAATGCTATTCCATTGATACCACAAATACATTCCAAAGTTGAAAGGAGTATCTTGTGGTCAATGGTATCAAATGCAGCTGAGAGGTCTAGGAGGACAAGGATAGCAGCTCCGTTTTCATCTACTCCTCTGAGAAGATCATTTTGAACCTTTGTCAGAGCTTTTTCCATGCTGTGGCAATCATT
Source organism: Plotosus lineatus (assembly GCA_024760905.1). Taxonomy (NCBI): domain Eukaryota; kingdom Metazoa; phylum Chordata; class Actinopteri; order Siluriformes; family Plotosidae; genus Plotosus; species Plotosus lineatus. The sequence goes on from CM045749.1 coordinate 1,819,395, forward strand.
TTGGGAAAGGTGGACCTTGAGTCGTATTACAACTGCTCGCTCTATCAGCTTTGAGACGAATGTGAGATTGGAAATGGGTCTGTAGTTTTTAAGCTGTTCAGGATCTAAGTTCTTCTTCTTGAGGAGAGTAGTGATGACTGCACACTTCAGATTGTTTGGCATGACCCCTTCGCTTAGAGATGCATTGACTATGCGCGTCAGCATTGGGAGCAGTGCGTGTAAGGTTTTCTTCACAAACCATGTGAAGAACCATGGAATAGGATCCAGTTTACAAGGTTTGGTTGGTGAATTAATGACAATTTTGGAAACTACTTCTTCTCTGACTTTTCTGAAGTGCGTCAGAGGTTGAGATATACCTTGAAATGGTGGTTGGATAAGACATTGCACTATTGTCTTATCCCTGTTATTTTATCATTGAAGAATGTGGAGAACCGGTTTGCAAGTTCATCCACAGATGAATGGGAAGGAAGTGCTGCACATTTTTGCTTAAACAAGAATTTATTGCCAATTGCGAATACTTCCTTCTGCCCATCAGCTGTTCCCAATCCTTGGTTATAATAAGCTGATTGTGCTGCTTCTGTAGCAGAGCACACAATATTCCTTTGACAGTCATGAATCTGTTTGTGGATCACTCATTTGGTTTTCTTGTAACGCCGTTCATATTTTCGATGCTTTCGTTTAGCGGTGCGTATATCCTCGTTGTACCAAGGGGGTTCCGGATGAGTAGTAATGGTAAAGGTGTATGTTCTTAGGGGAGTGTGGTGATCCATGATTTGGCGGATCTGTTTGTCATAATGCTCCACACTCTCAGTCACAGATGTGGTACTCTGAAATGGCAATGTCCTGGCTGAGGTTGTCAATACCAATTTTCTCCCATTTCCAGTATTCAATTTTCGTCCTGGGACTTTGATATTGACATCGAACAATACGCCACAGTAATCGGAGTTTACAGAATGATCACACTTGATGTTGTGTACATGCAACTCATTCTCCCTTGTGATGACTAAATCTATGGGGTGTCCACCAACATGCGTAGGTTCATCAACCAGCTGTACCAAGTTGTGTGAGTCCAAAATAGTGAGAAGCTTTTTGGCATTTGAATTTGTTTTGTTATCAATGTGGTAATTGAAATCTCCACACATCAAAAACCTGCCAGTATGCATTTCCAATTTGTTCAGTAATTCACCAAACTCTTCAAAGAAAACTGGTGTATTATTGGGGGTCTGTAGAGTATCAGCAGGTTCAGGCATTGATTATCAGTAGTGAGCTGAAGTGGTAAAAGTTCAAAAATTGTTTGGTCAGTCTCAATGTCTAGCAGTCAACAAAAGAGTATTTCATTGTATATTAAGCCGATACCTCCTCCACGTTGATGATGTCGGGTGATCTGTTTGAATTTGTAACCTGGAGGTACAAGTCTATCCACAGTAAGAGAATCAGTCTCACCTTGTCTCAGCCATGTCTCTGTGATTCCTAGAGCATCCAGCTTGTTGTCCTGTACCAGGCTACAGATTGCTTGAGCCTTGTTGTTATGATACTGGTTGGTTTTCACAGATCTTGCATTCTAAACACCCATTCGGATGTTGTGTTCTTTAAATGTGTGGCCATTTCTAAACAGGACGCAGAAGTGCAGGTGTTCTTTGGGCCAGGGACAATTTAAAATGGAGTGTGACAAAGTGGAAAACTGTTCTGTGGTCAGACGAATCACGATTCGAAGTGCTTCATGAAAAACTGGGACGACATGGCATCCGGACTAAAGAGGACAAGGACAACCCAAGTTGTTATCAGAGCTCATGTGACCAAATGACTTTCAGCCGGACCCAGAAATACAGGAGTCAGTGTAAGATGCCACAGAGCTGGTTTATTATTATTATAATGAGGAAAAACTCAAGCAGGATGCAAGCATGATAACTCTTAGAGACAAAGGAAAAACACAACAAACAAACAGAAACGTGAAATGAGGAACAATCTTCTGGGATATGAGCGCTGCACGTCCTTATAGCATGGAAGATTGGTGAGTAGGATCAGGTGTGCACATTGCAATCTGCTCGCATGTGTCAGCTATGTCCCTCTGCCGGAGCCTGAAGAGAGAGAAAGGGAGAGAGAGAAAGAGAGAGAGAGAGAGAGAGAGAGAGAGAGAGAGAGAGCCACTAAAGTCAAAGTCCCCCAACAACACAGACTATAACAGTACCCCCCCCCCCCTCTAAGGGGCGCCACCTGGCACCTGACCAAGCTTGTTCAGGAACCGGTGGTAGAACTCTGACAACAGGTCAGGATCGAGGATTAGGGACCAAGGGATCCAGGAGCATTCCTCAGGCCATACCCCTCCCAGTCCACCAGGTACTGGAAGCTGCAACCCTGCCTGCACATATTGAGTACGGTTAACTGTGTAGGCCTGTGCTGTGGGACCTCTGGTGACAATCGGCGAGCTGCTGACTTCTCCAGGGCGGAATGAGCTTCCTTCCGGGCCTGGCATGCTCTGCAGAAGTGTGCAGATGGGAAACTGTTCAGGTCGATTTTCTTCGGTGGGACAGGGGTTTGGTTGCCCTGGGAAGGAACAGCGGCCAGCAGGCAGTGTTGGTGGCAATAATCACTCCAGTTGTGGACAGTGAGAGTGGTGATATGGGGATATGGGGGATTATGGGCTCGTAACCAGGGCCTCCGCAACACCATGGGAGTGAATGGGGCCGAAATGATGAACAGTTCTACATACTCATGGTGTTACCCGATAGGGTGAGCTTGACGGGTTCTGTCTTCTGCATAACATGATCAATGAGTGGGCCGTCAATGGTTACCACCTTTTTAGGGTTTGCAACTTCATGCACTGGGAGATGAAGGAGCCTCACCCGCTCTGTGTCGATAAAGTTGTCATCAGCACCTGAGTCAATGGATAGAGTAACAAAGTGCATCCACTGTGCAAAGTGTAGGTTGCCCTTGATCTGGATGTGCTTCTGGGGATGAAAAGAAGATCAAACTGCCTCCGCCCTCCTCCCTACTGGTGGTCCCAACACTGTGGGACAATGGGCAAGGTAATGCCCCCTCCTGGCACAGTGAAGACAGAGGCGGTCATTCAGCCGGTGTCATCTTTCTTCCAGCACCAACTTGGTTCAGCCAAGCTGCATGGGCTCATGGTGGACACCATGGGCCAATGAGAAGGTGACCAAGGGGGTTGGGGATGAGGTGAGAGGAGTGGTGTTGGACATCGTGGAAATGTTCGGAGACAGGGCGACATGACCATCCCGCAAGTCTTAGGATCTTACCCTCCCTCTCTCACTCAGTCTATTGTCCAAGCGGATAGCAAGCGCAATCAGGTCCTCGAGTGTAGCTGACTCATCCCGTGCGGCTAGCTTGTCCTTGAGTTTGTCGTTCAAACCTTTTACGAATGTTCCTCGGAGTGAAAGGTCATTCCAGCCACTCTCGATGGCGAGGATCCGGATGACTATTGCGTATTCCGATACGGACTGAAAGGAACAGCTGGCTACTTGCCTCCTCCACTTTTGCAGGATGATCAAAACCCTCTTCATTTCCAGCATGAAATGGTCATAGTGTGAGCATAAATCTGGGGTATAGGTGCCGACTGCTAGCGCCCAAGAGGAGGCTTGATCCATGAGCAGGCTCATCACAAACATGGTCTTGGCTTGTTCCGTGCTGTAGGAGAGCAGCTGCTGACTCAAGACAAGCCAGCACTGGTGGATGAACTGAGCACATGTGCCGATTGTGCCTGAATACCTTGCCGGTGTGGGGATGAGCGGCTCTTGGCACGTGGTGAGGAAGGCTGGCGAAGCTGCTGATGTGGAGAGTGAAGGGTCAGTGGGCAAGGTCAGGGCGGTGAGTTGGGTAGCAATGGCATCCATCCCCTCCACCGAGCTGAACAATGCTGGTGGTCAATTTTTGGACGCTGTCCAAAACCTGGTACAGAGTGGAGTTGTGCTGGCCAAACAGGAGTCCCTGGCTGGACAATGATCTGCTCGGTCTCCACTGGGTCCATGTTGGCGAGAAGATTCTGTGACGAGATGACATTCAGCCGGACCCAGAAATGCAGGAGACAGTGTAAGATTCCACAGAGCTGATTTATTATTACAACGAAGAAAAACTCAAGTAGGATGCAAGCACGGTAACTTTTGGAGAAAAAGGGAAAAACATAACAAACATTAAACACTGAGAACTAGGCGTGGGTAACTGGTCGAGGTTGGAGCTGGAACCAGGAGCCAGAGAGATCACAGGAGAACAGAGACGTGAAACGAGGAACAATCTTCTAGCACCGGGATGAGCATGCTGCACATCTTTATAGCACAGTAGATTGGTGAGTGGGATCAGATGTGTGCATCGCGATCTGCCCATGTGTGTCAGCCACGCCCCTCTGCTTGAGCCTGAAGTGGTGAGAGAGAGAGAGAGTTAGAGCCACCACAGAGTCAAAGTCCCACAGCAACACAAACCATAACAGCTCAGTTCAGAAGCCTGCATCTGTGATGGTATGAAATTGCATGAGTGCATGTATCATGGGCAGCTTGTACATCTGGAAAGGCACCCACCATCAATGCAGAAAGGCATATTCAGGTTCTTGAATAACACATGCTCCTATCCACATGCCATCTCTTTCACAGAAGACCTTGCATTTTTCAGCATAATAATGCCAGACCACATGCAGTATTAATTACAACATCATGGTTGTGTAGGAAAAGACGCATCATAAAGAGGAAGGTGCATCAAAGAAGGCCCAAGACAGTTGAACAGTTTGAGGCCTGTGTTAGACAAGAATAAGACAGAATTCCTATTTCTGAATTTGAGAAACTTGTCTCCTTGGTCTCCAAACGTTTGCAGACTGTTGTAAGAAAAAGAGGGAATGCTTCACAGTGGTGGAAATGGCCTTGACCCAACTTTTCTGAGATTTGTTGACACCATAAAATTTAAAATCAACATTTTCCCCTGAAAATGAAACATTTTCTCAGTTTAAACTTTTGACCCTGTGATCTATGCTCTATTCAGAATAAAATATTGAATTTGACACTTCCACATCATTGCAGTCAGTTTTTGATTTCTTTGGAATCCAGTTTGTAAAAGCAGGTGGTTCAGCCCTGCGAAAAAAGTCTCCACCAACTTATCCTAACCATATGGAAGGGAGAATCCATCCCTCAGGACTACAAAGCTAACACTATAATAGCCCTTTTCAAGAAGTGTTGTTTCAGCTGTGGAAACTACAGGGGTATCACACTGCTGTCAGTCACTGGGAAAGTACTACTAAAGATTATCCTAAATAGGCTATAAGACCTTCTCTCAGAGGCTCACTGTGAATTCCTCCCTGGATGCTCAACAACAGATATGATGTTTGTGCTGAAACAGCTGCAGGAGAAATACAGAGAACAGAGGCAAGAACTACACATTATATTCATTGATCTTGTAAAGGCTTCTGACTCTGTAGGCCTGACTTGTAAACCACTGGAAAGAATGGGTGTGCCACCAAGCTGATCAACCTTATCTGTGGCTTCCTTGATGAAATGCATGCCAAGGTCTCCATAAACAAGGAAACAACCGGAAAATTATCTACCACTACTGTCTTCAAGAATGGTTGTATCCTTGAACAAACACTATTCATCTTGGTTTCCAGCTGTGTGATTGGCATGGATATGCACAGTTTACCGGGTTGTAGCATTGGATTACAGTACAGACTGGATGGTGGTTTGAACAATCTGCGTAGGCTGCAGTCAAACAAGGCCTTACTGGACATCATCCTGGCCCTACTGTATGTAGATGATGCTGGCTTTGTAAGCACAGTGAAGGATGCGATCCAGAAAAGTACTGCATCAGCCAAAACCAACAAGCAACATGGGCAAAATCATACTAGATGGGACCCCTTTAAAGTCAACAGACAATTTTTTCTACCTTGGACGATTGGTCACGGAGGATGCGAGCCTGGATGGTGAAATTCACAGGAGGATTTGCCTGGCCACTGGAACATTTGGCTCATTTCAGAGCTGTGTTTGGATACAAGCTGGTCTGTCTCTTGGAACAAAGCCAGCTGTGAACCAACACATAATACTAGTAGTTCTACTGTATGGCTCTGAACCTTGGACCACCCTTACGAGACATGTCCCTCAACTAGAGATGTTTATCAGAGATGTCTGTAGAAAATTATGTGCATTCGCAGGTGGCACAAAGTGACCAACAGAGGTTCTCCAACAGGCCAATCTTACAACAGCTAGCACAATGTGCGGAATGTGAGATGGCAGACTTCCCAAATGCATTCTGTTTGGTGAGCTAACTTCTGGCAACAACTGGTATAAACTCACACAATCCAGACCAGACTGGAGAGCAGTATTACACAGTGGTGCAGTATGGCACAAGACAAGCAGAAAAGACAATGATGACACAAACGATGCCAGTGTCCCCCATGACAAGGTGTGGGTAGAGAAGTCGAATATATATATATATTCGGGAGGAGTTCGGTGAGGGCCTGGAGAGTGATTATCGGTTGGCCTCAAAAAGGTTCTGGGCCACCATCCGACGCCTCAGGAGGGGGAAGCAGTTCTTCACAAACACTGTTTACGGTGGAGGTGGGGAGCTGCTTACCTTGACTGGGGATGTTGTTGAGAGGTGGAGGGAATACTTTGAGGACCTTCTCAATCCCACCAACACGCCCTCCGTGGAAGAGGAAGACCCTGGGGGTTCGGGTGAGGGTCCGCCCATCACTGGAGTGGAGGTCACTGAGGTTGTCAAAAATCTCCTCGGTGGTCGAGCTCCGGGGTTGGACGAGATCCGCCCGGAATATCTCGGGGCTCTGGATGTTGTAGGACTGTCTTGGTTGACACGTCTCTGCAACATCGCGTGGTCATCGGGGGCTGTACCTCTGGATTGGCAAACTGGGGTGGTGGTCCCAATTTTTAAGAAGGGGGACCGGAGGGTGTGTTCCAATTATCGGGGAATTACACTCCTCAGCCTACCTGGGAAAGTCTATGCAGGGGTACTAGAGAGGAGGATCCGACCGATAGTCGAACCTCGGATTCAGGAGGAACAATGTGGTTTTCGTCCTGGCCGCAGCACTCTTGACCAACTCTATATACTCCTCAGGATTCTGGAGGGGGCATGGGAGTTTGCCCAATCTGTCCACATGTGCTTTGTGGATTTGGAGAAGGCTTTCGACCGTGTCCCTCGAAAGATCTTGTGGGGCGTGCTCCGAGAATACGGCGTTCCGGATCCGTTGCTACGAGCTATTCGGTCGCTGTATCACCGGAGCCAGAGTTTGGTCCATATTGGTAACAGCAGGTCGGATTCGTTTTCAGTGGGAGTTGGAGTCCGCCAAGGCTGTCCTTTGTCACCGATTCTGTTCATAATTTTTATGGACAGAATTTCTAGGCGCAGTCGAGGTGATGAGGGGTTCTGGTTTGGTGGCCATCGGATATCGTCTCTGCTTTTTGCGGATGATGTTGTCCTTTTGGCTTCATCAAGTCGGGCCCTCCAGCTTTCATTGGAGCGATTCGCGGCTGAGTGCGAAGCAGCCGGGATGAAGATCAGTACCTCCAAGTCCGAGGCCATGGTTCTCAGTCGGACAATGGTGGAATGCACCCTCCGGGTCGGGAATGAGGTCCTGCCCCAAGTGGAGGAGTTTAAGTATCTTGGGGACTTGTTTACGAGTGAGGGAAGGATGGAGCGAGAGATCGACAGATGGATCGCTGCAGCCTCTGCTGTTAAGCAGTGCCTGTACCGGTCCGTTGTGGTGAAAAAGGAGCTGAGCCGCAAGGCGAAGCTCTCAATTTACCAGTCGATCTACGTTCCAACCCTCACCTATGGTCACGAGCTTTGGGTAATGACCGAAAGAACAAGATCACGGATACAAGCGGCTGAAATGAGCTTTCTTCGCCGGGTGGCGGGGTTCTCCCTTAGAGATGGGGTGAGAAGCTCCGCCATCCGGAGAGAGCTCGGAGTAGATCCGCTGCTCCTCCGCATTGAGAGGGGCCAGTTGAGGTGGCTCGGGCATCTGGTCAGAATGCCCCCCGGACGCCTCCCTGGTGTGGTGTTTCGGGCATGTCCAACCGGGAAGAGACCCCGGGGTCGACCTAGAACACGCTGGAGGGACTATGTCTCTCAGCTTGTCTGGGACCGCCTCGGTGTCCCCCCGGGAGAGTTGGAGGAAGTAGCTTGGGAGAGGGATGTCTGGACCTTTTTGCTAAGGTTGCTGCCCCCGCGACCCGACCCTGGACTAAGCGGAAGAAGATGATGATGATGATGATGATGATATATATATATATATAGTCGGCCCACTACTTATGAAACCCCCTGAGTACAAAATCCCTGGGTTACAAAGAACACTTTCCTAAGTTTTCGTCCCTGGGATATGAAAACAACTCCCTCTTACGAAAAGAAATTCAAACACGCCAATCAAAATTCCACATGATGCATGAGTTGCGCTTTCATTGGCTGTCTCTCAACATCCCGCCCCGCTGGCCTCCCATTATCTAGGAGGGATGACGCAGAACCAGAAGGAGACCTTAAAGCGGAAATACAGTGAGGACCTCTGATCTTTCAAACAGGTACTGTAATTCCGCTTTAAATAAAACATCCGTCCGTGTGTGTGTGTGTGTGTGTGTGTGTGTGTGTGTGTGTGTGTGTGTGATAGAGAGAGAGAGAAGGAAGCTTCACTCTTTAGTTTTTGGTTTAGTTTTTTAAGTTGTTTAATTCAGTAAATGTTTAATAAATGGGTGCATTTGAGCTCATCTGGAATTCCGATCCCTCAAGGAATCAAATTAAAGTTGAGTTTGGACCTCCGATCTGTCAAGCAGGGAATGCGCTTTGAATTCCACATCTTGCGAGTGTGGCCCACAGCGCTACAATAAGCATGTGTATACAATAGAGAGAGAGAGAGAGAGAGAGAGAGAGAGAGTGTGTGTGTGTGTTAATAAAAAATGTTTAATAATGGTTTAATTAATAAATATGTTAATTAAATGGTTTAATGTCGTGCCTTCCTTTCGGCTTTTTTCCATTTACTCGGGAGTCGCCACAACGAATCATCTGATTTGCACATTTGATTTGGCAGAGGTTTTTACGTCGGATGCCCTTCCTGTCACAACCCTTTTTAGCAAGGGACAGAAACAAGCTGACGACTTTGCAGTCTACTCTTTACGAAAGTCAGCAATGATTATTTTACATGTCTCTCACCATAGACAGTGAAAGACATGGCCCGCCTTTGATAACCCAGTTAGTTGCACTGGGATGGGGGGGGACAGTGACAACCTTGTGGAGAGTGGGACTCGAACCCCCAACCTTTGGCTCAGCGATCCAGCGCCCTATGCCACTAGGCATTTAATATGTTAATAAAATATTAAATGGTTTCATAAATAAGTTTCTTTTACTTTTAACACATATTTCATACAAAATTATGGGGTTTATCTAGTCCAAAGACTGGAGGCTTCGAACGAATCAGCGTTTAACATGTAAAATGTGAACCCTACTGATGAAATTCCCACGTTACGAAAAAGGCGTTGGAACGGATTAATTTTGTAAGTCGGGGGCCCGACTGTATGTATGTATAATATATACCTATATATCTATAATATATAGAATTCTTCTATAATCACCTGAAGAGAGAGGATGGTTTCACCACCCCTCGAAACAGATCTGTCGTGATAAATGGAGTTTCAATAGAAAGTCTTTGTCCTGTCCTTTTATTTTTGTGTATATATATATATATATATATATATATATATATATTATTTTATATATATATATATACATATTATATAATATTATATCTTCTTCTTTTACTTTCGGCTGCTCCCTTCAGGGGTCGCTACAGCAAATCATCCGCCTCCACCTCACCCTGTCCTCCGCATCTTCTTTTCTGACTCCAACGACCTTCATGTCTTCCTTCACCACATCCATAAATCTCTTCTTCGGTCTTCCTCGAGGCCTTCTGCCTGGTAGTTCCAACCTCAGCATCCTACTGCCAATATACTCACTATCCCTCCTCTGTACATGTCCAAACCATCTCAATCTAGCCTCTCTGACTTTGTCTCCAAAACATCTTACGTGGGCTGTCCCTCTGATATACTCATTTCTGATCCTATCCATCTTCGTTACTCCCAGGGAGAACCTCAACATTTTCATCTCCGCTACCTCCAGCTCGGCCTCCTGCCTTTTCCTCAGCGCCACTGTTTCTAAGCCATACAACATCGCTGGCCTCACCACCATCTTGTACATTTTTCCCTTCATTCTTGCTGACACTCTCCTATCGCACATCACACCGGATACTTTTCTCCAACCATTCCAGCCTGCCTGCACACGCTTCTTCACCTCTTTTCCACACTCTCCATTGCTCTGGATTGTTGAGCCTAAGTACTTAAAATCCTCCACCTTCGTTATCTCTGCTCCCTGTAACATCACCGTTCCTCCTGGGTCCTTCTCATTCACACACATGTATTCTGATTTTCTGAGGCTAACCTTCATTCCTCTCCTTTCCAGGGCATACCTCCACCTCTCTAGATTTTCCTGCACTTGTTCTCTGCTCTCACTACAGATCACGATGTCATCTGCAAACATCATAGTCCATGGAGATTCTTGTCTCACCTCGTCTGTCAGCCTGTCCATCACCATAGCAAACAAGAAGGGGCTCAGAGCTGACCCTTGATGCAGTCCCACCTCCACCTTGAATTAAATCGGTCACACCGACAGCACACCTCACCACTGTCTTACATCTCTCATACATGTCCTGCACCACTCTAACATACTTCTCTGCCACTCCAGACTTCCTCATGCAATACCACAGTTCTTCTCTTGGCACCCTGTCATATGCTTTTTCCAGATCCACAAAGGCACAATGTAGCTCCCTCTGACCTTCTCTGTACTTCTCTATTAACATCCTCAAGGCAAACATTGCATCTGTGGTGCTCTTTCTTGGCATGAAACCAAACTGTTGTTCACAAATGCTGACCTCTGCCCTTAGTCTAGCTTCCACTATTCTTTCCCATAACTTCATCGTATGGCTCATCAACTTTATCCCTCTGTAGTTGCTGCAACTCTGCACGTCTCCCTTGTTCTTAAAAATGGGCACCAGCACACTTCTCCTCCACTCCTCCGGCATCTGCTCACTCTCTAGTACCTTGTTGAATGTTCTTGTCAAAAACTCTACTGCTACCTCTCCTAGACACTTCCATACCTCCACAGGTATATCATCAGGACCAACTGCCTTTCCATTCTTCATCCTCTTCAATGCCCTTCTCACTTCACCCTTACTGATCTTTGCTACATCCTGCTCCTCAATGGTTACCTCTTCTACTCTTTTGTCTCTCTCATTTTCCTCATTCATCAGCTCTTCAAAGTACTCTTTCCATCTTCCCAGCACACTTCTGTCATTAGTCAATACAGTTCCCTCTCTGTCCTTTATCAATCTAACTTGCTGCACGTCCTTCCCATCTCTATTTCTCTGCTGTGCCAACCTGTATAGATCATTTTCTCCCTCTTTACTATCCAACCTCTCATACAAGTCATCATACGCCCTCTGTTTGGCCTTAGCCACTGCTACTTTCGCCTTATGCTGTGTCTCCCTGTACTCCTGTTTACTCTCTTCGGTCCTCTTAATGTCCCACTTCTTCTTGGCTAGCCTTTTCCTTTGTACACACTCCTGCACTTCCTCATTCCACCACCAAGTCTCCTTATCTACTTTCCTTCCAGAGGACACACCAAGTACTCTCCTACCTGTGTCCCTGATCACATTTGCTGTGGTTGTCCAGTCATTTGGAAGCACTTCCTGGCCACCCAAAGCCTGTTTCAACTCCTCCTTGAAGACAACCACGACCCTCTTCCTTTTTCAGCTTCCACCACTTTGTCTTCTCCTCTGCCTTTGCCTTTTCACCTTTCTCACCATCAGAGTCATCCTGCACACCACCATCCTATGCTGTTTGGCAACACTCTCACCCACGATGACTTTGCAGTCACTGACTTCCTTCAAATTACATCGCCTACACAAGATGTAGTCTACCTGTGTGCGCCTACCTCCGCTTTCATAAGTCACCCTATGCTCCTGTTTCTTCTCAAAGAAAGTATTCACCACAGCCATTTCCATCCTTTTTGCAAAATCTATCAACATCTGTCCTTCATGCGTTCCTGTCCTGGATACCAAACCTGCCCATCACTTCCTCGTCCCCTCTGTTGCCTGCCCCAACATGTCCATTGAAGTCTGCACCTATGACCACTCTTTCACCTCTGGGGTACTCTGCATCACTTCATCTAAGTCACTCCAGAATCTCTCCTTCTCTTCTAGCTCACATCCTGCCTGTGGGGCATAAGCACTAACAACATTGAGCATTACACCTTCAATTTCTAACTTGAGATTCATCACTCTGTCTGACACTCTTTTCACTTTTAGAACATTCCTGACAAACTCCTCCTTCAAGATGACTCCGACTCCATTTCTCTTCCCATCCACACCGTGATAAAATAGCTTAAACCCTGCTCCTAAGCTTTTAGCTTTGCTACCTTTCCACCTGGTCTCCTGAACACACAGTATGTCCACCTTCCTCCTCTGCATCATGTCAACCAGCTCTCTACCTTTTCTGTGCATAGTTCCAACATTCAAAGTCCCCACTCTCAGTCCTAGACTCATGCCTTTCCTCTTCTCTCTCTGCCTACGGACACGCCTCCCACCTCTCCTTCTTCGACGTCTTCGACCAACAGTAGTCCAATTTCCATCAGCACCCTGTTGATTGACAGCACTGATGGCGGTCGTTGTTAACCCGGGCCTCGACCGATCCGGTATGGAGGTAAGACTTTTGATTTGCATTTTAAGTAATTGGCATTGGTTTTACGTCGGATGCCCTTCCTGACACAACCCTCTGCATTTCTCCGGGCTTGGGACCGGCATGAGGGGGAGAGACACTGGTTAGTGCCCCCCCACCTCATGGCTGCATTATATTATATAATATTATATATATATATATATATATATATATATAATATTATTATATATATATTATGTATATTATTATATATATATATATATATAAAAAATACAAGGGTGGCACAGTGGCGTAGTGGTAGCACGTCTGCCTCACAACAAGAAGCTCTGGGTTCGATTCCCGGCCTGGGCATTTCTGTGAGGAGTTTACATGGTCTCCCCGTGCTTGTGTGGGTTTCCTCTGGGTTCTCCAGTTTCCTCCCACAGTCCAAAAACATGCACAGTAGGTTAATTGGCTGTTCTAAATTGCCTGTAGGTTCGCATTGTGCAGAAGGTATAGTGCAGAAGAAGTAAACCGCTGCAGTATCCTTGCCAAGAAATCCTCCATGATGATGATAATCAAGGCGTTATCCTTCATGGCAAGTTGCCGAGAGTTGTCCTATGACTCGGAAGGTACCAGACCAGACCATATATACACAAAGAGATTACCCCATGACCATCGAATTTTGCAAAGTAGCATCGCTCCACAACCCCCCCGGACTGATGAACATGTACGTGTATATGTATTCAATGCTATAAACGCTTATAATAATGATTTGATATTAAAAAATAAGGCAGAAGATGTAAAAAATAAATAAATGAATATAGACGCGCACACATGCACATACACACACAGATGCATGTGCACGCATTCCAATGCGCACCTCACAAAAATGTAAGTAGTTATGATGGGAGGTTTAAGGTTGTTTTTTATGTGTTTGGGGTGGTTTTTTTTTTGTTTTTTGTTTTTTTTTTGCGCATGATTGGGCTTGTTTTTGGGGTATTTGACTTAACTTTTTTACCTGTTCGTCCTTAATTTTCGTATTTTTGAATTCAATGAATATTTTAAAAAAATCAAAGCACTGAAGCCGTATGAATTGAAGCGCAAAATATGAAAGATCCCTGTGTATATATATATATATATATATATATATATATATATATATATATATATATAAAATCTTCTTTTATGTTCCCTTCAGGGGTCGCTACAGCAAATGATCTGCCTCCATCTCACCCTATCCTCTGCATCTTCCACTCTTACTCATCCTACCTTCATGTCTTCCTTCACCACATCCATAAATCTTCTCTTTGATCTTCCTCTAGGCCTTCTGCCTGGTAGTTCCGACCTCAGCATCCTGCTACCAATATACTCACTTCTCAATCTAGCCTCGCTGACTTTGTCTCCAAAACATCTAATATGTGCTGTCCCTCTGATGTACTCATTCCTGATCCTATCCTTCCTCGTTACTCCCAAAGAGAACCTCAACATTTTTATCTCTGCTACCTCCAGCTCTGCCTGCTGTCTTTTCCTCAGTGCCACTGTTGTACACTTTTCCTTTCATTCTTGCCGAAACCTTCCTATCACACATCACACCGGAAACTTTTCTCCAACCATTCCAACCTGCCTGCACACGTTTCTTCATCTCTTTTCCACACTCTCCATTGCTCTGGATTGTTGAGCCTAAGTACTTAAAATCCTCCACCTTCCTTATCTCTGCTCCCTGTAACCTCACCGTTCCTCTTGGGTCCTTGTCATGCATGCAAATGTATTTTGTCTTACTGAGGCTAACCTTCATTACCTTCATAAAACTCTGCACATCTCTCTTGTTCTTAAAAATTGGCACAAGCACACTTTTTCTCCATTCCTCTGGCATCCTCTCACTCTCTAAGACCTTGTTGAATGTTCTTGCAGAAAATCTACTGCTACCTCTTCTAGACACTTCATCAGGACCAACTGCCTTTCCACTCTTCATCCTCTTCAATGCCCTCCTCACTTCTCCCTTACTAATCTTTGCTACTTCCTGCTCCTCAATGGTTTCCTCTTCTATTATTTTTTTCTCTCTCATTTTCCTCATTCATCAGCTCTTCAAAGTACTCTTTCCATCTTCCCAGCACACTTCTGTCATCAGTCAATAAATTTCCGTCTCTGTCCTTAATCACTCTAACTTGCTGCACATTCTTCCCATCTCTATTTCTCTGCTGTGCTAACCAGTATAAATCATTTTCTCCCTCCTTACTGTCCAACCTATCATACAAGTCATCATACGCACTCTGTTTGGCTTTTGACACCACTACCTTCACCTTACGCTGTGTCTCCCTGTACTCCTGTTTACTGTCTTCAGTCCTCTCTATGTCCCACTTCTTCTTCGCTAACCTCTTCCTTTGTATACATTGCTGCACTTCCTCATTCCACCACCAAGTTTCCTTCCCTACTTTCCTTCCAGAGGACACACCTAGTATTACATTGCCTACACAAGATGTAGTCTACCTGTGTGCTCCTACCTCCGCTTTCATAAGTCACCCTATGCTCCTGTCTCTTCTGGAAGAAAGTATTCACCACAGACATTTCCATCTTTTTTGCAAAATCTATCAACATCTAGCCTTCTGTGTTCCTGTCCTGGATACCAAACCTACCCATCACTTCTTCATCCCCTCTGTTGCCTGCACCAACGAAGTCCGCACCAATGACCACTCTCTCACCTCTGGGGATACTCTGCATCACTTCATCTGACTCACTCCAGAATTTCTCCTTCTCTTCTATCTCACATCCTGCCTGTGGGGGTAATAATAATAATAATAATAATAATAAATTTCTATAGCGCCTAGACTCCATCTGACCAGTTGCTCACTGGCGCTGTAAAAAGGGTTATGAGGGAGGCTGAGAAGATTGTCAAATGTCATAAGCAGTTCTGAAGAGATGAGTTTTGATTTGGTTTTTAAAGGAGGTTTCACAAATGTTGGTTTTTAATGTCTGATTGTGCAATGAAGAAAACTCTCTCGCTGATCTTATTGGCACATACAGGCTGGGACAAGAGGAACTGTTCAGAAGATCTTAGGGTTCTAGATGGCTTGTAGACACTGATTACTTCTTGAAGGTAAAGAAGGCTGTTTGACTGATATAGTGCTCAATGGGTTAGTAGGAAATTTTTATAGGAGATTCGCAGTTGGACTGGTAACCAATGCAGTGACTGTAGAACTGGAGTGATGCAGTTATTGTGACTTTGACGAGTGTTGAGTCTGGCTGCTAAATTTTGTACCCTTTGGAGGCATGATATGGATTTTTACAGAAGATTGACAAGAAGGGAGTTGCAGTAATCCAAGCAGCTGATGATTAGTGTTTGAACAAGAAGCTTGATAGTTTCGAAAATCAACAGATATCAGATTTTGCCAATATTGTGAATGTGGAAGTAGCAGCTTCTACACAAAGAGTTGATGTGCTCATCCATTGACATGGTTGATTGTAAAACTAATCCAAGGTTTCTTGCCTTCTGTGTGGTGTCGACAGAGCATGCTCCAACACTAATCACAAGCTTTGGGTTTAATTTGGACAGCTGATGATGAGTGCCTAGTGTCAGAAACTCAGTTTTCTCATCGTTGAGCTTTAAGAAATTAGAACTCTTCCAGGAGCGGATATCTGACAAACAGTTGTTGATAGTTTGTATGGCTATTCCAACTTCAACTGGGGAAATGGACAAGTACAGTTGGTTGTCATCTGCATATAGATGAAAGTGAATTGAAGGCGTCCTGATTATTTTGCCAAGCGGCAGAATGTAGACACTAAGTAGCAATGGTCCCAAGACTGATCCTTGAGGGACCCTGAATTCAAGCTTGTGCATCTGTGAAACTGACTCACCAATCATCACAGACTGAGTACGGTCATTCATGTAAGATTGGATCCATGAGAAAGCTGATACCCAGAGGTTCCCATATTCTCAAGTCTATGAAGCAGAATGCCATAGTCTATCATGTCGAATGCTGATGAGAGGTCAAGCAAAACAACGAGTGTGATGTATTTTTTTTTGTCCATGGCACCAACAATGTCACTGTAAAAACAGATGAAGGCTGTCTCTGTGCTGTGGTTGGTCTTGTAGGCAGAATGTAACGTTTCCTGAAAGTTGTTGACAGCAAGGTGAGATTTGATCCTGAAAGCAACTACTTTTTCAAGACACTTTGAGAGGAAGGGGAGATTAGAGACTGGTCTATAATTTTTAGGATTTCAAAGTCAAGACTTGGCTTCTTCAAAAGAGGAATGATATGAGCGTGCTTGAAATTGGACGGGACACTGCCTGTTTCAAGTGACGTGTTGATGATGTCAAGAAAACAAGGTGACAATGCATCGCTGCAAGATTTCACCAGCCACTTAGGGACTGTATCCAGGGAGGATAACTTTGAGGGAGAATCTTTAACTATCTGTTTAATCTCCACTACTGTAGCAGGTGTGAGGTTTTTCAGCTGCCTGCCCCTGAATGGCTTTTCATCATCTTTCAAAGCTGTTGCAGGTGGCAGAATGTTGACTCTGACTAACTTGATCTTGTCGCTGAAGAATGTGGTGAATCTGTTGGCAAGTTCATGTTCGTCTGTGTGAGAAGGAAGCTTCTGTTCCTTGGTACCATGCAGAAGCTTATTCAACAAACTGTGCAGCTCTTTGAAGTTATGTTTGTTTTGAGCAATGTTGTTCTGGACAAACGTTGCCTTTGCTGAAGCAAGAGCACAATTCAGTTCATTACGGGCTTGTTTATACAGTTGCCGATGAACCTCGAGTTTACTTTTCCTCCAGAATTTTACAGCTTTTCGACATTTAGTTTTTATCGTCCGAACATCATCATTATACCACTGCATACTTGGTCGAATGACAAAAAGTTATGTTTTTATTTGGTGCATGCTTATCAATTATCATTGTCAGCTAATTTTTTGAGCTGAGATAACTTTTCTTCAACGTTACCTTCCCTGCAGTAATCAACATTATTCATTATGTCCATAGCAAATTGAGAGACATTGTTCCTGGTTTTTCTATAGGAAACAGATTTTAGTTGGTGGCCAGGTATAACAGTATTAAGAACACAGTTCACAGTCAAATGATCAAAGATTAGGTCGCCTTTAACATCACAGATTTTAAGAAAGTTGTCAGTGTCACGAGAAGCACTAACAACATTGAACAGCACACCTTCAATTTCTAACTTGAGACACATCACTGTGTATGACACTCTTTTCACTTCTAGAACATTCCTGACAAACCCCTCCTTCAAGATGACTCCTCCACCATTTCTCTTCCCATCCACACCATGATAAAACAGCTTAAACCTTGCTCCTAAGCTTCTAGCCTTGCTACCTTTCCACCTGGTCTCCTGGACACACAGCATGTACACCTTCCTTCTCTGCATCATGTCAACCAGTTCTCTATCTTTTTCTTTCATAGTTCCGACATTCAAAGTCCCTACTCTCAGTCCTAGACTCATGCCTTTCCTCTTCTTTCTCTGCCTACAGATACGCCTCTCGCCTCTCCTTCTTTGATCAACAGTAATCCAATTTCCACCAACAACCCTGTTGGTTAACAGCACTGATGGTGGTCGTTGTTAACCGGGCCTCGATCGATCTGGTATGAATTTCATTTTCCTCATTTGCATCACAATTTTGGCAGAGGTTTTATGCCGGATTCCTTTCCTGTCACAACCCTCTGCATTTATCTGGGCTTGGGACCGACGTAAGGGTGAACACTGGCTTGTGCCCCCCCTCACAGCCTCATTTATATGTATAGAAAGGCTGGGTCTCAAAGGCTGAGTCTCAAAGGCTGACACTTCCTGTCGTGGGTTGTGAAGTTGAACTTCTTCAAACACTTCACCTTGGCAATGTGATGTCATACGATGCAACCATTCACAAGGACCTCGACAATTGGCTCTCGAAGGCAAACAGATCCTTTGGTCAACTTTCCAAGCGATTCTGGAACAACCACTCAATTCTGCTAACTACCAAAATCAAAGTTTACGGAGCCCGTTGCCATCCCTACTCTCATATACGGTGCAGAAGCCTGGACACAGTACAGAAGACAAGTGCGACTACTTGAACGCTTCCATCAGTGGTGCCTACGCTCCATCCTAAACATCAAGTGGCATGACTATGTGTCCAACGAGGGTGTCCTGAAAGAAGCTTAACTTCCCAGTATCGAGTCCATCCTGCTTAAACAGCAGCTGCGATGAGCAGGTCATGTTGCAAGAATGGAGGACTCTCGCATACCCAAAGCTGCCCTGTTCGGGGAATTCAAATCTGGAAAGCGAAACTGCAGTGCTCCGAAAAAGTGTTTCAAAGACCAGCTAAAAAGATACCTTTCTCTGGAAAAAAATCCACATATTTCCAGGTAAGTTGATGCCACTGATTGACCCCAGTGGAAGTACACAATCCAAAGAGCAAGCGAGGAGTGTGAAATCCAGAGGAGTGGAGCAGTGAGAGAAAAAAGATGTCGTTAGAAGGACTGGGCACTGTGTCAAAACCTGGCTTCACCATCCATAGCTTTTACCTGCCCACGTTGCAGCAGAGCCTGTGCATCACACATTGGCCTCTAAAGCCACCAGCGGGCTTACAATTCACCAACCCTTCCCTGATTTTTGTCTTCCCTGAATTGACACCTTATCATGGTGGAGTGGTTTCCATGACCTAATGATCCTAGGAGCTATGTTGTCGGGGGCTTAATGCAAAGCAAACAGGTCCTGTGTTAAGGTCAAGTCGAAGTGCAGTTCAGAAGACCTCATGGAATGGATGGAAAAAGCAATGATAGACTTTCCCTTGCCCGGACACAGGTCACTGGGGTCCCCCCTGGAGTTAGGCCTGGGGAAGGTGCTTGAAGGTGAGCACCTGGTGTTCGGGCTTCTGCCCATGGAACCCGGCCAGGCCCAGCCCCAAAAGGAGACATGGGTCCATCCTCCCATGTACCCACTACCTGTGGGAGGGGCTATATCAGATGTTACTGACTCTTGGGACATGGAATGTCACCTCTCTGGTGGGGACGGAGCCTGAGCTGGTGTGTGAAGTGGAGAGATATTGACTAGATTTTTTTCGGGCACACCTCAACACATAGCATGGTCTCTGGAACCACCCATCTCAAGAGAGGCTGGACCTTATTTCATTCTGGAGTTGCTCATGGAAAGATGCGGTGAGCCAGTGTTGGCATCTTTGTTGCCCTCCATCTTGATGCCCAAAATGTTGGGGTTCACTCCGGTCGACAAAAGGGTAGGTTCCCTCTACCTTTGGGTGGGGGGATTGGTCCTGACTTTTATTTGTGCTTATGCACTAAATGACAGTTCAGAGTACTCACCCTTTTTTGAGTCTTTAGGGAGTGTGAACGATAAGGACCGAAGAGGAATGGTGAGGTTACAGGGAGCAGAGATAAAGAAGGTGGAGGATTTTAAGTACTTAGGCTCAACAATCCAGAGCAATGGAGAGTGTGAAAAAGAGGTGAAGAAGCGCATGCAGGCAGGTTGGAATGGATGGAGAAAAGTGTCCGGTGTGATGTGTGATAGGAGAGTATCGGCAAGAATGAAGGGAAAAGTGTACAAGATGGTGATGAGGCCAGCGATGTTGTATGGTTTAGAGACAGCGGCCCTGGGGAAAAGACAGCAATCAGAGTTGTAGGTAGCAGAGATGAAAATGTTGAGGTTCTCTTTGGGAGGATGGATAGGATCAGAAATGAGTACATCAAAGGGACAGCACATGTTAGATGTTTTGGAAACAAAGTCAGACAGGCTAGATTGAGATGGTTTGGACATGTACAGAGGAGGGATAGTGAGTATATTGGTAGTAGGATGCTGAGATTGGAACTACCCTTCAGAAGGCCCAGAGGAAGACCAAAGAGAAGATTTATGGATGTGGTGAAGGCGGATATGAAGGTCGTTGGAGTAAGAGTAGAAGATGTAGAGGATAGGGAGAGCTGGAGGCAGATCATTTGCTGTGGCGACCCCTGAAGGGAACAGCTGAAAGGAAAAGAAGAAGAGGAGGGAGTGTGTTGGAGAACGCTCCCTCAGGAGACTCACCCGTTGTCTTAGGAGACTTCAACACCCATGTGGGCAATGATAGTGTGACCTGAAAGGGTGTGATCGGTAGGTACGGCCTCTCCAGTCTGAACCCAAATGGTGTTTTGTTGTGGGACCTCTGTGCTCGTCACAGTTTGTCTATGTCTATTATGAACACATGTTCAAGCATAAGGGTGCCCATAAGTGCACTTGGTACCAGGACACCCTCAGGTTGCAGTTCGATGATCGACTTTGTAGTCGTGTCACCGGACTTGCGGCTGCATGTTCTGGACACTTGGGTGAAGAGGGGAGCTGAGCTGTCTATCGATCACCACCTGGTGGTGAGCTGGCTTTGATGGTGGGGGAGGCTGCCTACCAGATCTGGCAGTCCCAAGGGGGCACTTATGGTCCGCCGGGAACATTTTGTGGAGTCTCCTGTCCGAGAGGCCTTTAACTCCCACTTCTAGCAGAGATATAACCACATCCCAGAGGAGGTGTGTGACATGGAATCCAAATGGACCATGTTTTGTGCCTCCATTGCTGAGTCGTCGGTGCTTGTCATGGTGGTAATCCCGAACCCAGTGGTGGACACCTGTGTTGAAGGGTGCCATCCAGCTGAAAAAGGAGGCCTATCGGGTCTTATTAGCCTGTCGGACTCCCAAGGCAGCAGACAGGTACTGGCAGGCCAAACATGCTCCAACCGAAGCTGTCGCAGATGCAAAATCTCAGGTGTTGGTGGAGAATTTGGTGAGGGCCTGGAGAGTGATTATCAGTTGGCCTCAAAAAAGTTTTGGACCACCATCCGACACCTCAGGAAAGGGAAGCCGTTCTCCACAAATACTGTTTACAGTGGAGGTGGGGAGCTGCTCACCTCGACTGAGGATGTCGTCGAGAGGTGGAGGGAATACTTTGAGGACCTTCTCAATCCCACCAACATGTCCTCCCTGGGGGTTTGGGTGGGGTATGTTCATCACTGGACTAGAGGTCACTGAGGTGGTCAAAAAGCTACTCAGTGGTTGGGCTCCTGGGTTTAATGAGATCCGCCCTGAATATCTCAAGGCTCTGGGTGTTGTAGGACTGTCTTGGTTGACATGTCTCTGCAACATTGCATGGTCATCGTGGGCTGATTTATTTATATATATTAATTTATAATATATATATAATTTATATATATGTGTGTACATGTGTACATATATATACATATGTGTGTGTGTGTGTGTGTGTGTGTGTGTGTGTGTGTGTGTGTGTGTGTGTATGCATGTGCATTTATGTCTCTGTGTGTGAGTACAACAACTTGCGTTTTAGTTTGGTTCCGAACGGCCGAACGTAAGGTGAAAAAAAACGTTCATAGTGTACTATACATCCATAAATACCATTACCGTATCGCATAAAACACCCTTAAATCAATTATTATAATCATAACATTGTAAAATAATATCAAATATATCAAATAATATCAGCATTAAATTAAAAAAAAATAAATTCAAGAAAAATAATTTCAAATAGATACATTTTAATCAAATTCACTCATCAAATATCAAATACAGTATCAAACCTTTATTCACAAATACAGTATCAAACCTTTATTCTCTGTGATGCGATCATTCTGCTTGTAAATGGTTCTGATGGTCGACAGAGCCATTTGGAAGAAACGTGCTACATTCACATGTTTTTCACCAGCATCAATTTTCTTGATAATAGCCATCTTCGTTTCTCACGAGATGGCTTGCCACTTTTTCTGATTACCACTATCACTCGTACATGGGAGACCTTGCCGGCGATGTCAGATTTCTTTATGAAACTCGCCAATGGCTCCGATACGTTCTGAGTCTGCGTGCCAATTTTCACCTCAAATTTCACAATGTTTTCTAGCCATTCCCACTTAAACTTATTTTTAACATCCTTATCTATTTCTGACATGCAGGATTCCTCTTCTTTCATTAAAGTTCGCACCATTTTAAACACAACACTGCAAATTTGCATTGAGCCGAGTCACCTTACATGAAGCTGAGCCGAGTCACTTTACATTAAGCTTAAAAAAGCCAATCAACACTGAAAATATGTGTGGTGCTCCACCAAAAGTAGTTCACTTGCTTGTGCTTGAGACAAAGCGCAGGTTATCTGGACTTCCGGTCTTTCAAGTGAGCAAGGGCACCATTGAATGCTTGTTTAGTACTCAGCCTGCACTGATGTGAATCACCAGCAGAGCGGAGAGTTCTCTTTCTTTTCTGAATTCGGGTTTTCATTGATTTTACAACTCTCTTTGCTTAACTGAGTATGCATGGTATATTGCACCGATCTCAGCAAATAGTTAATTCAGTCTTGGGAAAACCGGAAATTCTGGCATATGCTGGAAAACTTGCACCCATGCTAGTAGGCTTATGCTTCTGACCAACTATATTTGCTTAAGGTTACAAAAGTCTGCACAACAGTGTAAACACAAAGATCACAGAGACGACGTCTTAACACAAGAGTAACACAAAGTGAACTGGGAACAATTAGGGGCACGTTCAGTATGTCATTTATAAACAATGGACACAGCGTTATTACGTCATTGCATCATTACATCAGCGTACTACATAGGTACGTCTCATACTACAGACAGCACGCTAAACTCAAAATTTGGCTTTTTTTTTTTTGGAAAAAAAATGTAAAATCGAAAAATCATAAAAAGAATGAACGTAAGTCAGGGAGTGTGTGTGTGTGTGTGTGTGTGTGTGTGTGTGTGCGCTCGCGTGTACGTGTGTGTGTTAAACAGGAACTGATTTCTTGCTCAGAATTTATTTGTTCATTTTCTAAACTGCCTAATCCTAATTAGGCTCTTGGGGAGGCTGGTGCCAATCTCAGCCTAATCTGGCTCATCGGGGCTTTGCAGGGCAGAAACAGCCTGACAGCTACGCAGCTCCTCTTTACAAAAGTTAGCAGTTGTTCTTTTATATGAACCTCCCTACAGACAGTGAGAGACATGGCTGGCCTTTGATAACCCAGTTAGTGCAAGGAGGGGCAGTGAGAACCTGGTGATAATGGGCTTGAACTCCCAAACAGTAAGCCTACAACTTGGGACTCTACCCCATAATGAACAAAATAAACCCTAAATGAACCCCCTAAATGAACAATATATACCTTACAAATTACAATTTTCCATAAACAATTGCACAAGTGGTCAATCCACTTCACATCAGAATGTGTTATTTACCTTCACTATCTTTTTTGTAGCATGCGATCACTATCAAGGTTAGCATAGCTTCAGAATATTTTAGTGATATTGGAGGAAATTGTGTGCAAACAGTTGCTCCATAAAACGGTACAGTGAGATAAAGAAGCATTACAAATCTTCTTCTTTTGCTTTCGGTTGTTCCCTTCAGGGGTTGCCACAGCGAATGATCTACCTCCATCTCGCCCTATCCTCTACATCTTCTACTCTTACTGTAACTACTTTCATGTCCTCCTTCACCACATTTATAAATCTTCTCTTTGATCTTCCTCGAGGCCTTCTGCCTGGTAGTTCCAACCTCAGAATCCTACTACCAATATACTCACTATCCCTCCTCTGTACATGTCCAAACCATCTCAATCTAGCCTGTCTGACTTTGTCTCCAAAACCTCTTACATGTGCTGTCCCTCTGATGTACTCATTCCTGATCCTATCCATCCTCGTTTCTTCCAAAGAGAACCTCAACATTTTCATCTCTGCTACCTTCAACTCTACCTTCTGTCTTTTTCTCAGTGCCAGTGTTTCTAAACCATACAACATCACTTGCCTCAACACCATCTTGTACACGCTTCCTTTCATTCTTGCTGATACCCTCCTATCATACATCACACTGGACACTTTTCTCTAACCATTTCAGCCTGTCTGCACACACTTTTTCATCTCTTTTCCACACTCTCCATTGCTCTGGACTGTTGAGCCTAAGTACTTAAAATCCCCCACCTTCTTTATCTCTGCTCCCTGTAACCTCACTGTTCCTCTTGGATCCTTGTCATTCACACACATGTATTCTGTCTTACTGAGGCTTACCTTCATGCCTCTCCTTTCCAAGGCATATCTCCACCTTTCTAGATTTTCCTCCTCTTGTTCTCTGCTCTCGCTACAGATCACAATGTCATCTGCAAACATCATAGTTTATGGGGAATCTTGTCCAACCTCGTCTATCAGCCTGTCCCTCACCATAGCAAACAAGAAGGGGCTGAGAGCTGACCCTTGATGCAGTCCCACCTCCACCTTGAACTCTTCTGTCACACCGACAGAACACCTCACCACTGTCTTACATCTCTCATACATGTTCTGCACTACTCTAACATACTTCTCTGCCACTCCAGACTTCCTCATGCAATACCACAGTTCCTCTCTCAGCACCCTATCATATACTTTCTCCAGATATACAAAAGCACAATCCAGCTCCCTCTGACCTTTTCTGTACTTCTCTATTAACATCCTCAAAGCAAACATTCCATCTGTGGTGCTCTTTCTTGGCATGAAACCAAACTGTTGTTCACAAATGCTTACCTCTGCCCTTAAGCCCCGGTCACACAGCGTTTTATGGCTTAATCACATACAAAAAGTTCTGAAAATCTGGTGGACGAAGTCATAAGTGATAACTTTTGGTCAATTTTGGCTTGGCCATGCTTTGAACGTGCTTTTTACGTGGTAAGATTGTCGGCGGCTGTTCCACTGCTAAAACACTGCCTCAGCACGGCTAACCACCTCCAGCAACGTGTAATTCAACTTAGGCAAAACACGCGTTCGAACGTGGGGAAAAAAAACTGGAAGTTACCACGGCTAATCACGGTCTCATCATGTCTGTATCACTGCCGATGATGTCTTGAGAGCAGACGTAAAATGGGCACTCCACTGCCATCGCACTGCCTAATCACTGCCTAATCACTAATAACTGTGGCTCTGCATTGTCAGAAGGGTGGATTGCCACACAGTTGGCAGTTTTACAGTACACACCTCCATGCAAATTCGTTACTATTTTCTGTTTTCTTTTATTTTTCTTTTGTTTTTCGTTGTTTTTCCTTTTTTTTCTTCTTTTTTTTCTTTTTTTTCTTTTTTTTCTGTGCTTTGATACATCATGCCCAGGAAGAAGAGTTCCACTACCAAGAAAAGGCTGAAGAAGACCAAAGCCTCAGCTGAGGATGAGGTTCCCCAAGACTCCCAGGCCCAGGTGAGAGCCCAAATCCAGGCCAAGGTCCATGTTCCTCCTGCTGGTGATGCTGGTGGCACCACCACCCCTGCCACCTCCACTTCCACCACTACCTCTACTGCCACCCCTGCTGCCGCTCCTGAGGCACCCATGGAGCTTGGAGAAGTCAGCTCCCCAGCCCTTCAGGAGGGAGAAACACTCCTTGTGGAAGAAGTGAGGTCTCCTACTCCTTCCCCTGAAGCTACTCAGGAAGAGGAGGAAGAGTCAGTGCTCGTAGGCAAGGACCGTGGACATGGAAAGGGCAATGGCCAGGAGAAGGCTGCCCCCAAGATCCCCAAGAAAGACTGGAGCCTTGATGCTGCTGTAGAGGAGGATGTTATTGAGTGGTTGAAGGGCAAGTCCTACCTCTGGATGCGCAGCAAGAAGGCTTATAAGCAGAAGAGGGCTGCATGGGAGATGAAGGCCCAAGAGCCGGGGTCAGTGTGGAGCACCTAGAGCAGTGGTGGAAAGGAATAAAGGACTGGCATGTGAAGCTCTCCAAGAAGACCAGTGGCCAGGCGACTAAGAAGCTCACCGAAAGGGAGACCTGGGTCCTGCAGAATTGTGGTTTCTACAGAGGTCAGTACATTTAATTAATTACATTGATTGCCATTGTGTTTTGAATTTCATTGCTGGCAAATAGTAGCATTTTGTACAATTTTTTTTAAAAATTGCAAAAAAAAAATCAATCAAAAACCCCCCGAAATTAAAACATTAAAAAAAAAAAATTAGGGGGCACTACCTACCCCCCCTCCCCTAAAAAAAAGAAAAAAAAAACATTGGGGCGGGGGGGTACTACAGAGCCCCTCCCCCAAAAAATAAAAATAAAGAGTTTTACTTCAATGTTTAGGTGGGTTAGATGTATGACAATAATAATACAAACAATTGGGTGTCACAAATGTCAAATTATTTCCAGTTTATGCTTTTTGTCCAATATTCTGCAAGTTTTGTTTTAGTTTCTTCCACACTATACAAAATTAATGTATGACAATTATTAAGTATCTATATTAATGAACAGATTTATTTACACTGAATTAGCTATCATGTATAAAAATTAGACTAAATACAGATATTGTTAACAGTTACAGGTAAAAGAATCATGTAAGTATTAAACTAACACTAAAACACTGTAATACACGCACATTGATATTAAAACACAATTACAACAGTCAATGCCATAACAAAATACATGTTTTAAACTTTTCAGCTTCCATCCCCCAAGACATCAGACACCCTCTCGCCACTCTGGCCCGGACCCCCTCTGCCATTGCCACGTCCATGGTCTCACATGGCCCCAGTCCCTCAGTGGACTCTGATGATGACAGGCAGGCTCACATCCTGGAGTCCGCAGCTGTTGAGCAGGCTGCTACAGCTCAGCCCACAGCTACATCCAGCCACAGTCGCAAGCGTGACAAGAGGAGGAGGAAGGAAGAGTGCCAGGAGGAGGAAGACGCCTGGTTGCAAGACCTCAGCGCCACCATGAAGGCCAACCAAGCTCTCCTGGAGAAGCTTGTGGGGGAGAGGCCTCAGTCTGACCGTGAGCGCTGCATATGGTTTGTTGCTGGCACCCTGCGTACAGCTCCCCAGGATCAGTTCGAGGAGAAGAATGAGCTGATTTTTGACATACTGGTCCTTCTAAAAAATTAGCATATTATGATAAAGTTCATTATTTTCTGTAATGTACTGATAAAAATTAAACTTTCATATATTTTAGATTCATTGCACCCCAACTGAAATATTTCAGGTCTTTTATTGTTTTAATATCGATGATTTTGGCATACAGCTCATGAAAACCAAAAATCCCTATCTCAAAAAATTAGCATAGCATTAGCAATAACTTGTATTAAAACAATCACAATATGCTAATTATTCTATGCTTATTAATGTATTGTATTTATTATATGCTTGTATCACAATATGCTAATTATTTGAGAAGGACCAGTAGTGCGCCAGGGCCGGCATCGCCAGCCTGGTGACAGTGAACAGCCATCCACGTCATGGGCCAGACCAGTTCAGTCTGTGTCAGCACCCCCAGCCTGCATGGCTCCCCAGCCTTCCCCCAACCCTTCAGCCAGCAGTTCAGCCAGCCCTACAGCCAGCAGTACTTCCAGCAGCACAACCCCGGATACGAGCAGAACTGGCAGTATGGAAGCAGTTTCATGCAGTAGACCTCGTTCCCCCTCATGCAGCAGACAAGTAATAATGCACCCTCTTCTACAGGCAAGCAGTTTTGTCATCAGCAGCCCACCTACCCCCAGCAGCAACATCAACAGCAGGAGCCGACTCCACCAAGTCATGCCCAGCCTAGAGAGTCGGGTGAGTCATGGAGCAGTCTGTTGGCCCAGGATACGATGCAGGGTGAGAAATGGAACGCTAACCTTAGCTTGGACAGTACTAGGCTGCTAGGCAGCTCCAGCCTTGACTCTCAGACATCCATAAACACTCCCAATGTGTCAGCCACCCCTCCTGTACTACAAACCAGGAATGAGGATCAGCCTCATGAGCAGCCTCGGGAACAGCAGATTTAGGACTCCACTTCATGTGCGGATTACCTAGTTACTTGAATATTTT
Source organism: Plotosus lineatus (assembly GCA_024760905.1). Classification (NCBI taxonomy): domain Eukaryota; kingdom Metazoa; phylum Chordata; class Actinopteri; order Siluriformes; family Plotosidae; genus Plotosus; species Plotosus lineatus. The sequence continues at coordinate 1,847,858 of CM045749.1, forward strand.
AGTTTGTGTGTGCATGCGTAGTTTTTTGTTTAGTTACGTTGAGTTACTATGCATGCCTTGCTGTTAAACTTGTCACTTATTTTATTTGCTGAAGATATGGAAATACAATTGGTATAAATTGTGAAATGTGTTGGTGTTGTCGTCACCATCTTCCTTTCAACACGGTGTATTTACCCAAGGAACAATCCTCAAAAGAAAAAAATTAAATGACAAAGTACATAAACTAACATAAAAATTTGATTAAGACACTTATTTTCAAATTAACATGTATTCGAAGATAATTCTCTTAATGCAGTATATATTTTTCTTTCATTTCATTTGTACTTTATAATCTTTATCCCCCACCAACAACCTGTCAGGGAGATATAGAAATGCTTCTCATCCGTCCGTCGGCCTGCTCTTCATGCAGGTGGTTTCTACCATGATCCTTTGGGCACCTATTGAAAATGATGTGAAAATGTCAAGATAAAGGTAACTTGAGGTCATCAAACTGACAAATCTGCTTATGGGAAATAGCATATGCTTTCAGAAACATGAATCAACAAATATTTTGTTTATTCCTGCATGTTTTTGCATACAGGGCCACAGAATGTGTTGGGGGATACATGTATAGAAATGCTGTTCGTCTGTCCATTCGTCCATCATGAAAGTGTTTTTCAGAATATCTCATGTGGCGAGGGATGTGGACACGTCAGTGGCAGATACTTGTTATGTTTGCTATCTTAAATTCTTTTATTTTATTCTAGTAATATATATTAAGTTTATTTATTCCAATTCATAATTAATTACTTCTATAGTCTATAGTTTTAATGTAGTTTTAATCCAGTTAAGTTAAAACTTCCAAGCACGTTACATTTCAATTTATTACAATAAAACAATATGTAATGTCATCAGTGCATATAGCAAACATCATTATCACATCAACATTTACGTATCAGTGCTCCAGCTACCCTAACTAACTAAACTAACATGATCAGTAAACATAGCGAATGGGGGAGAAGGATGTCATCCTGCCACGGAACCCTTCCAGCAGGGGAGTTGCACCAGTGCATGATCATGTTCCTCTGGGCTTTGACTAGAGTGGCATCTCTGTTGGGTCCTGGGACTTTATCGGGCCTTGTGTCTTCAAGGTTCCTGCCTTCACACCAAGCACCAGGGCTCTATTTGAATGCTCCCAGTCCACCATCTCGGTCACGGTACTTGGAGTCAGAAGCAAGGTGTCTCAGGGTGATAGCAACCTTCAGACCTTGTTCAAGGGGTACTCTCCAGTTAGTTGTTTCCTTGGTAAGGGCTGGTGTCAGTCTCTCCACAATTTCATCCTACATTGCAGGAGGCATCCTCATAAAGTTCTGAAAGGCTCTTGGATCTTCGTTACGCAGCTCGACCATGAGACGGTCATAGAGCCCCAGCTTAGGTCTCCTCCCAATCCCAGTCACGAACCCAGATGTTCCGTACCACCCCTTCTTCTTATTCTTCTCTCAAGGATATGTTGGGCCTGTATCAGTTGACTCTGTTGGTGTTGGAGCATGAAGATGAGGACATCACGCCATTGAGGGTTCATGTTCACCCATTGACATCAAGACTGCAAGTGCCGAGGTCTCAGAAAATGACGGGATTTTACATGCCGTGAATCAGAAGTGATACAGAAGTGATTAAGCAATGATCAGTTGTATTTAGAACGTGATCAATATGTTGTTTAACAGGTTTAGGTAGTGCTATGTATGTGCTATGTACATGGAAACATCCATTTGACAGTGATAAGCCGCTATTTCTTGTGATACCAACGTGTAATACCCACCCAATGGCCATGCTCTGGCCGTGACAGACCATGACACACCCCTAAAATATTGTGTCTTATCACGTCTCCCCAAGTTTTTTCACTGCCAGAACAGGGATTATTACGTGTGTTTCATGTGTGTTGCACGTCTTTAGCACATCTGTACCACGTGGTTGTCCACGGTCTGAAGTTTTGAGCAGTTCAAAACTTTTTTCCACATCCAGCGCCATTCAAATTTTCCCCCACGTCCTGCCATGTCTAAAAATTGACTGTAGCACATCTTAAAGTCGACATTAACATGAACAACACCGTCTGCTTCACGGGAAAACATTTCTGGATGGGTTTTGACTGTGATTAAACCGTAAAATGCTGTGTGATCGGGGCTTTAGTCTAGCTTCTACTATTCTTTCCCATAACTTCATTGTATGGCTCATCAAACTTATCCCTTTGTAGTTGCCACAACTCTGCACATCTCCCTTGTTTTTAAAAATGGGCACTAGCACACTTCTCCTCCATTCCTCCAGCATTTGCTCACTCTCTAAGACCTTGTTGAATGTTCTTGTAAGAAAATGTACTGTTACCTTTCCGAGACACTTCCATACCCCCACTGGTATGTTGTCAGGACCAACTGCCTTTCCACTCTTCATCCTCTTCAATGCCCTCCTCACTTCACCCTTACTAATCTTCCTACTTCCCGGTCCTCAACGGTCACCTCTTCTACTCTTTTTTTCTCTCTCATTTTCCTCATTCATCAGCTCTTCAAAGTACTCTTTCCATCTTCCCAACACATCAGTCAATACATTTCCATCTATGTCCTTAACCACTCTAACTTGTTGCTTGTCCTTCCCATCTCTTTCTCTGCTGTGCCAACCTGTATAGCTCATTTTCTCCCTCCTTACTGTCCAACCTATCATACAAGTCATAATACGCCCTCTGTTTGGCCTTTGACACCATTACTTTCGCCTTACACTGTGTCTCCCTGCAGTTCTGTTTACTCTCTTCAGTCCTCTCTATGTCCTCAAAGTCTTCTTGGTTTACCCCTTCTTTTGTACACACTCCTGCATTTCCTCATTCCTCCACCAAGTCTCCTTATCTACTTTCCTTCCAGAGGACACACCAAGTACTCTTCTATCTGTCTCCCTGTTTATATTAGCTGTAGTTGTCCAGTCATCTGAAAGCACTTCCTGACCACCCAAAGCATATGACAGGGTGCTGAGAGAGGAACTGTAGTATTGCATGAGGAAGTCTGGAGTGGCAGAGAAGTATGTCAGAGTGGTGCATGACAAGTATGAGCGATGTAAGACAGCGGTGAGGTGTGCTGTCAGCGTGACCGAAGACTTCAAGGTGGAGGTGGGACTGCATCAAGGATCAGCTCTGAGCCCCTACTCGTTTGCTATGGTGATGGACAGGCTGACAGACAAGGTTACACAAGAATCTCCATGGACTATGATTTTTGCGGACGAGATTGTGATCTGTAGTGAAATGCAGCCGTGAGGGGGGTGAACAAACCAGTGGCTCTCCCTCATGCCGGTCCCAAGCCCGGATAAATGCAGAGGGTTGCGTCAGGAAGGGCATCCAGTGTGTAAAACAAATGCCAAATAAAATATGCGAATCACAAGAAAGAATGATATGCCGGATCAGTTGAGGCCCGGGTTAACAACGGTGCTGTCAACCTACAGGGTGCTGATGGAAATTGGACTACTGTTGGTTGAAGACATTGAAGAAGGAGAGGCGGGAGGCGTGTCCGTAGGCAGAGAGAGAAGTGGAAAGGCATGAGTCTCGGACTGAAAGTAACATAACATAACATAACATAACATGAGTGGTGAGAACAGGCCATTCAGCCCAACTAAGCTCACCATTGTCCTATTCTAAAGTGACTCCAACCTTAAAGACGCACACTCTAACCTTAAAGACGCACTTTTTTTTTTTTTCATGACTAGATGGTATCCAGCACTAGATCAAGTCTGCTTTTGAAGACTTGTAAGGTTTCTGCTTCGACAACGTGGTTAGGCAATCTATTCCACACTGAAATTACCCTCTGCGAGAAAAAATATTTCCTAATATTTGTGCTAAATTTACCCTTAAATAACTTCCATTTATGACCCCTAGTTCTACTTACAGAACTTGGCCTAATGTAATCGGGCATAGTTGACTTTATTAATCCCCTTAAGATACTTAAAGACCTCAATCAGATCACCTCTAATTCTCCTTTTTTGAAGACTGAAAAGGTTTAGGATCCTCAGCCTCTCCTCATAGGATTCCTTTTATACCCGGAATTAGCTTTGTTGCTCTTCTCTGAACTTTTTCGAGAGTCTCGATGTCTTTTTCAAGTATGGTCCCCAGAACTGTACACAATACTCTAAATGTGGTCTAACCAATGTGATATACCAGAGCAGCACAACATCATTAGCTCTATACTCACTACTCCTGGCTATGTACCCCACCATCCTATTTGCCTTTCTTACTGCTAACGCACAGTGGCTAGTACCAGTGAGGGACTGGTCAACCATCACACCCAGATCCTTTTCCTGAGAGGAACATTCTAGTTTTAAACCTCCCATGAAATACTCCTGTCTAATGTTTTTATTCCCTACATGTAGAACTTTACATTTAGCGACATTGAATTTCATTTGCCATGTATCTGCCCAAATTCGAAGTCTATCCAAATCGTCCTGAATAACCTTAGTAGACTCCAGACTATTTGCCAAACCGCCCAGTTTAGTATCGTCAGCAAATTTCACCAATGTGCTCTCAATGTCCCTATCAAGGTCATTAATGTAGATGAGGAAGAGCAAGGGTCCCAACACAGATCCCTGAGGGACTCCACTTCCCACAATTCCTTGCTCAGATGAAATCCCTCCAACCACAACTCTCTGAGTAGGAACTTTGAATGTTGGAACTATGGCAGGAAAGGGTAGAGAGCTGACTGACATGATGCAGAGGAGGAAGGTGGACATACTGTGTGTTCAGGAGACCAGGTGGAAAGATAGCAAGGCTAGAAGCATAGGAGCAGGGTTTAAGCTGTTTTTTATGGTGTGGATGGGAAGAGAAATGGAGTCGGTGTCATCTTGAAGGAGGAGTTTGTCAGGAATGTTCTAGAAGTGAAAAGAGTGTCAGACAGAGTAATGAGTCTCAAGTTAGAAATTGAAGATGTGCTGTTCAATGTTGTTAGTGCTTATGTCCCACAGGCAGGATGTGAGCGAGAAGAGAAGGAGAGATTTTGGAGTGAGTTAGATGAAGTGATGCAGAGTACCCCCAGAGGTGAAAGAGTGGTCATTGGGGCAGACTTCAATGGGCATGTTGGTGCAGGAAACAGAGGGGACAAGGAAGTGATGGGTAGGTTTGGTATCCAGGACAGGAACGCAGAAGGACAGATGTTGGTAGATTTTGCAAAAAGGATGGAAATGGCTGTGGTGAATACTTTCTTCCAGAAGAGAGAGGAGCATAGGGTGACTTATAAAAGTGGAGGTAGGAGCACACAGGTAGACTATATCTTGTGCAGGCGATGTAATTTAAAGGAAGTCAGTGACTGCAAAGTAGTAGCGGGTGAGAGTGTTGTCAAACAGCATAGGATGGTGGTGTGCAGGATAATGCTGATGGTGAGGAAGGTGAAGAAGGCAAAGGCAGAGCAGAAGACAAAGTGGTGGAAGCTGTAAAAGGAAGAGTGTCGTGTTGTCTTCAAAAAGGAGTTGAAACGGGCTTTGGGTAGTCAGGAAGTGCTGCCAGATGACTGGAGAACTCCAGCTAATGTGATCAGGGAGACAGGCAGGAATATACTTTCCCAAGATGAGAGAGGAGAATAGTATATAATAATCTTCTACAGGAGAATAATTTCCCAAGATGGCGCCGGGTGACCTATAGCCAGTTACAGGAGCTCTTCAGTTTATTTTCCTTTTTTTTCTTTTTTCTATTGTATATAGGCGTGTTTCTTTATCTTTTTTCAAATTTTATTTTTCTTTCTTCAATACTGCATCTGGGAAACCCACTTTTATGATGCTTTTGTTTTTCTGTGCACTTTTACTTTCACTTTTTGGATCAGCATCATCAGGAAACTCATTCACCGACGGCTCTGAGCAACGCAGGTCTTACACACGTGAGACCCTCCCATACTTATTAAGTTTCAACATTTTGAAATCGGGAGAATTTTCACCAGAGACACCGCACCCTCTGTGCGGCCCCAAGAATTGATGCATATTTTTTCATAAAGGAACATTGCTCAATAAACAAGTTTTTTTTATTTATTCATGGATGTATAGTTTTATGAATCAGCTGATAAAAACAACTGTTTAAAAATATTGTGACATATACTAATGCTGCTTGCTTAATAATGACACCAGATGTTTCGGTATGTTCCTGCACATACTTGTATTGCTTTCCAATTTTACAAAGTTCAGGACTTGGATGGCATTTGTAACAAACAAAGTCTGAGTTCAATTTTGTAGCCAAGAGGGCACAAACAGTTTCATTGATCAATTCTGACCTGGCATCAGTGTGGATTTTCTTTACAATAGAAAATACCCTTTCACTGTCACAATTGCTGTTTGGTAAAGTCAGCACTGCCTGCAACAGTTTTGTGAAAAGAGTAATTCTCTTCACTCCCATCACAGTTGACATTGTCATCACTTGATGCCACCACTCATCACACCTCATCTTTTCTCTCAACACTTCATTTCATTTTCACGCAGTAATTGAAAATCCTGTAATTCCTCAACCAGCTTGTCTTCTTCCACACCCTTGTTTTTTAACTGCCCGGCACTGAATGATCACATGACTTGAAGTCGCTAGCCTGTATCAGTGAACTGTCAACTAGTGTGTGCATAAACAAACAGAAGATAGAGACTGGCTATACATTTCTACGGTGTCTCCAAAGTGCAATATGCAGAAGATTAAGACTGAAAAATGCTACGGTGTGTTCAAAGTGTGACTTTTTTTTTCGGGAGGTTGTCTGGAAATCGGGAGAAATTAATCTCCTGGCGGGAGATTGGATTTATGCTTTTAAATCGGGAAACTCCCGATTGAATCGGGAGACTTAATAACTATGCCCTCCTCGGCCTGCGCGCCCCCGCCCTCCTTCACGCGGAAAAGCCCGTTGTTCCTGTGGAAATATGGAGGAAAAATGAGAGGCTGCAGAGGGGGACGAAAGACGCGGAGGACATGTGTTCCTTCTGTCATCATGGGAAATGTCCGAGCGATCGCCAACAAGGCGGAGGAGCTGGCGGCGCTGACCCGGCAGCAGAGGCAGTACCGGGACTGCAGCATCATGTGTTTCTCAGAGACGTGGCTGAATGAACTCACACCAGACTCTGTGGTTTCTCTTAACGGATTTACACTCGCGCGTGCAGATCGGAGTGCGGCGGAGAGCGGTAAGAAGAAAGGAGGGGGTGTGGCGGTCTATGTGAATGAACGATGGTGCCACCCGGCCAACGTGCACGTGAAGGAGCAGCTATGCACGCGGGACATGGAACTGCTCGCAGTGAGCGCGCGGCCATATTATCTACCGAGGGAGTTTTCACACATGATTGTGTTTTGCGTGTACATTCCGCCCTCGGCTGATGCGGCGGCCGCGTGTGAGCGTCTATACAGCGCCGTTAATCAGACACAGACTCGTCACCCCCGCGCCATGATTCTGATCAGCGGGGACTTTAACCATGCCCCTCTCTCCGCCTCTCTCCCGACGTTCACGCAATACGTGAAGTGTGCCACAAGAGACAATAAAACTCTGGACTTGCTGTATGCAAATGTGAAGGACGCTTACAGCTCCACCACCCTCCCCCCACTGGGACAATCAGACCACAACCTGGTCTACCTGCTCCCCCAATACACACCCAGGGTGCGAAAGGAACCTGTGCAGAAGAGGTCTGTGAAAGTGTGGACCGAGGAGACCAATGAGAGGCTTAGGGACTGTTTCCAGACCACAGACTGGAGCATGCTCTGTGACTCCTTTGGTGATGACATCGACGGCCTCACACACTGTATCACTGATTACATGAACTTGCGTGGACACATGCGTGGACAGCACTGTGCCAACACGGAGAGTACGGTGCTTCTCCAACAATCACCCGTGGGTCACCCCTGAGCTTAAAGTCCTCCTGAACCAGAAAAAGAGGGCTTTCATCTCGGGGGATAGAGAGGAGCAGAAGAAGGTCCAGCGTGAGCTCCAATGGAGGATCAGGAGGGCAAAAAAGGACTATGGGAAGAAGCTGGAGGAGAAGCTGGCTCAGAACAACGTGCTGGACGTCTGGAGAGGACTAAAAACCATGTTTGGATTTGGGCAGGGAGTCAGAGGGACAGCTGATGGTGACCAGCGCTGGGCGGATGAACTAAACTGTTACTTCAACAGGTTTGATTCTCCCCCCTCCCCCTCTGCCCCCCTCCCCGTTCCCCCCTCTCTTCACACGTCTCCAGATCAGCAGACACCTCCCCCCTCGCCAGGCCAACTTCACTTGACTGCTACAGCCCGACAGACACATCCCCCTCCCTCTGCAGCCCACCCCAGCCCCCCTCTCCCTCACATCAGACCAGGTGAGGAGACAGCTGAGGTGACTAAATCAGAGGAAATCTGAAGGACCAGATGGCATCAGTCCCAGGCTGCTGAGGACCTGCGCTTACCAGCTGTGTGAGGTTCTATGCCACCTGTACAACCTGAGCCTCAGCCTGGAGAAGGTTCCCGTCCTGTGGAAGACCTCCTGTGTGGTTCCGGCTCCCAAAACAGCTCAAGCGAAGGAACCGGCCCACTACAGACCTGTCACCCTGACCTCCAACCTCATGAAGACCATGGAAAGGCTCCTCCGTGAACACCTCCGCTCTATGGTGAGCCCAACCCTAGACCAGCTACAGTTTGCCTCCAGGCCCAACATTGGGGTAGAAGACGCCGTCATCTACCTTCTGCAGCGGGCGCTCACCCACCTGGAGATCGCCGGCAGCGCTGTGAGGGTCATGTTCTTTGACTTCTCCGGTGCCTTCAACACTATCAGGCCAGCGCTTCTGCGGAGGAAGCTGGAGGATATAGGAGTGGATGGACATCTTGCTGCCTGGATCATCGACTACCTCACTGACCGTCCACAGTACGGGTGGGTGCGCGGCTGTAAGTCAAAGGTGGTAGTCTGCAGCACAGGGGCACGGCAGGGCACCGTCCTCTCACCCTTCCTTTTCAACATTTATACCTCGGACTTCACCTACAGCACAGACAGCTGCCACCTCCAGAAGTTCTCTGACGACTCTGCAATCGTGGGCCGTGTGTCAGAGGGGAATGAGCTGGAGTACCGGTCGGTCATCCTTGACTTCGTGGACTGGTGTGAGCTCAACCACCTGTGCTTGAACACTAGGAAGATGAAGGAGATGGTGGTTGAATTCAGGAGAAGCACTCGAAGACACACACACACACACACACACACACACTCACTCACTGGTGAACATCCAGGGAAAAGACATTGAGACAGTGGACAGTTTCAAGTACCTGGGCGTTCCAATAAACTGGACTGGTCCCACAACACCAACGCCCTGTACAAGAAGGGCCAGAGTTGCCTCCACCTTCTGAGGAGACTTAGGTCCTTCAGAGTATGCAGACCTCTGCTCAGGACATTTTATGACTCTGTGGTAGCCTCTGCAATCCTCTACGCTGCCATCTGCTGGGCCCCGGGCAGCACAGAGCGGGACAGAAAGAGACTGAACAAGCTGGTCAGGAGGGCCAGCGCTGTCCTAGGATGCCCATTGGACTCTGTGGAGGAGGTGGGCAAGAGGAGGATGGTAGCAAAGCTCACATCCATCATGGTCAACAGCTCTCACCCACTGCACCAGACTGTCGAGGAGCTGGGTAGCTCCTTCAGTGGACGACTGAGACATCCTCAGTGCAGGAAGGCGCACTACCACAGGTCCTTCATTCCCACTGCTATCAGACTGTACAATGCCACTTTGTAACTGTCTGAGAAAAAAAAAAAAAAAACCTTTCTGTGCAATAAAAATCCGTGCACTTTAATCAACCACATCATCCCCACTTACTGTAAACCATATCAACCCATCTACTCTGCCCTCAGATACATGTACACTTGAACATAGGCCAGTCTACAAAGTTGTTCTTTTCTTTTTCTTTTTTATTGTATATTACATTATACTATTTATGTATATATTTATTTACTTATATAATATATATAATGTATGTATGTGTGTATGTATGTATGTATATGTATTATTGTATATGTCTCTATTTTGCACCCCTACTGATGGTACCTCAAGAGCCTGTAACAGTGAATTTCTCCATTGTGAGATTAATAAAGCTGTATCTATCTATCTAGCTAGCTAGCTAGCTAGCTAGTTATCTAGCTATCACTAAGCATGCTGCACCTTTTGATCTAAGTGGGCATGTTGGATCATAAATAACAAACATTTCACTTCGATAATGTGGCGCAAGACCATTAAGTGCTTTATACGTATCCTATATTGGATGTGAAATGTCACTGGAAACAAGTACAGTGGTCAGGATGATATGCTCATGTCTTCTGGTTCTAGTAAGGACTCTAACTGCTCCATTCTGAGCTAACTGGAGCATATGGAATGTCCAGAAACACATTACAATAATCTAATTTCGAGGTAACAAAAGCATAAACAAGTTTTTACACAACATTCAGTGACATCATATTATTTTAGCAACATTCCTGAGATGAAAGAAGGCCACCCGAGTAATATTATCTACATGAGCTTCAAATGAAAAACCAGCATCAATAATCACTCCAAGGTCCTTTACTGCGACACATGGTGAAACACGATCTAAACTTATTACATCATCAGAAACCTTATTTCTAGTTACCTGAGATCTGAGTACAATTACTTTGGCCTTATCAGAGTTTAAAAAGGAAGTTTGTAAGCATCCAGTGTCTAATGTCCTTTACACATTTCTCAACTTTACTAAGGTGATGTCTCTTATCTGGCTTTGCTGAAATATTAAGCTGTGTGTCATCAGCATAACAATGAAAGCTCATACCATGTTCACGAATTATATTACCCAGAGGGGGGAATCTAGAGAGAGAGAGCGGGCCTAGGGCAGAACCTTTAGGAACACCAACTTAACATTACAACATACATAGAAATCACCATTTACATCTACAAACTGATAGCAGTCACTTAAATAAGGCTTAACTCAGGAGAGGGTGTTTCCCTTAACTCCAAAAACAGTTTCTAATCTGGCAAGGAGACTTATGTGATCAATAGTGTCAAAGTCTAAAAGCACTAAGGTCAAGTAACACAAGCAAGGAGACATAGTCATGGTCGGAGGCCACCAGTAGTTCATTTACCAGCTTAATGAGTGCTGTCTCTATGCTATGATGAGGCCTAAATCCTGAGTGATACATTTGTAAATGTTACTCCTACAAAGGTATTAACATAACTGCTGCACTGCAGCTTTTTCTTAGATCTTAGAGATACAAGGGAGGTTTGATATTGGTCTATATAGTTGGACAGTTGATATGGGTCAAGATCAGGTTTTTTATTAAATGTAATAAATTCTTTTCTTAGCACTGGTTATGTACTTAAATCCTTTCAACAAGCAGTTATTACACCTCTGATTAAAAAACATTACTTGAAACATAGAGGTACTGGATCAAGCACACAGGTTGATGATTGATGAGGAAACTAATGAGAGTAGTTCTGTCTTTTGAATGGGGCTAAAATACTCCAGTTGCGGCTCTGGTGTTATATGGTGTCTCCAACGTCAGAAGATTGATCCCTCCATGCAATTCCATCTCCCTCATAATCTCTCTGGCTCCTGGTACCCAGCTCCGTGCTCGACCAGTTTCCATGTTGATAGTCTCCCAGTGATTTTGGTTTATGTGTTTTTCCCTCACCATTACGGTGAACACGAGTCTTCCGCACCCCAGTTTTTTTCCCTGAGCTCAATAAAAGTCATTGTTTCATCATACTTGGTCTCCTGCATCTTCGAGTCCGACTGATACGCTCCCGGCGTCACAATAAGTTTGAGATTATCAGTATAAATAACTGCAATGCTCCTCCTCTGCCAGTTAGACCAGGTTGGTATATATAAAACTGTATACGAGAGGAGGAGCTTCATTTAATGTTTCATATTCCATTTGGTTTAATCCATATTTCTGTTAAACACGTTACACTAAACTCCTGATCAGTAACGATTTCGTTAACAAGAAGCATTTTAGATATAAGAGATTTAATAACAAGATCTTTAGATCAAAGGTGCAGGCTGTAGATTTGGTATGATTTAAATTTATGTTAATTAGATTATTAAAACAAACTCTCAGAGTTTTTTATTTATTTATTTATTTATTTATTTATTTATTTTTTACAGTTTTGTTTAGTTCAGCTATGGTGTTTTAAACTAAAGTATAATCCTCAGTTACCCCCAGCACATCCAACTGAATAAAATAGGGTTAATAAGTTTTAAACTACAGTTTATAGTTCCTATATTCTTGGAACAAGGCTTGGATAAAATATGCAGAGCCACAGCCTCATAATATAAAAGGTTAAAGATAAATCTTGATAGTTAACATTATCAAAGGTAAAAACCATAAAAAGGTCTTTGTAGAACTCTGCAGTTCAGTTTTCCTTTCAAAGGAAATTCCAAGTACTGTATTTTCTGGACCATAAGGCGCACATAAAATCCTTTAATCTTCAACAAAGTGTACCTTATAATCCGGTGTGCCTTATGTGTGGATGAAGCCATGCAACGCCCTCTTACTGACATTGTCAAAACCCAAGTGAGCAAACTAATTCAGAGTTTACCATCATTCCGGTGAATTAACCAAAGAACTCCAGCCACTAAACGGTGTCAATAGGTCGTAAATTGGAGGGATCTATATGAGTAGTTTTTCCACCTAATCTCAGTCTTACTTAGCTGGCTTAATGAGAGTTTCACGCTCACCCTTGGGATAAAGTATTGCTGCTATCATGAGACCTTGAATTAACCTTCTTGAATTTAAAGTTACACTGATACAGCTCTTGAAGAGTAATGACCTCCATTCAGGAATGAACACAATACTCCCACTGCGATTGTGCCCCGCCATGTTTGTTACTGTGAATTCGCTGTCTCTTTAATGGCTGAGAGACATTTAGGTCACAACCCAGAAGACTTCTAATCTCTGTTTCTGTTTATCTGACTACATGTGGGAATGATATAATATAATAATGACATAATATAATAATCAAAAAATAATAAAGGAATCTTGGCTTGATGTCAAGCTCACACAATTGTTAAACTTCAACACTAAAGATGAAGAATATGATGAATTTGTGGAAAAAGAAGGAAGTGACAAAGTGAGTTGAGAGTAACTCCTGAAAATTGTTGAAGGATATTGTGAAGTGCATTATTTTATATTTTATATTTTTAAAACTAAACAATGTTGAGAGCTATTGTGGGGTGTATAATTTTAAATTTTATGTGTTATAACTGGACAAGGTTAAGTTATTGTGAAATGTATTATAATATATTTTATATTCTAATAACTGAACAATAGTAAGAGTTATTGTGAAATATAATATTTTATATTTTATATTGTTAAAACGGAACAATGTTGAGAATTACAGTGAAGTGTATTGTTTTACATTTTATGGTGTTTAAACTGAATAATATTGAGTGTAATTGTGAAGTGTATTATTTTATATTTTATATTGTTATGACTAAACAATGAAGATAGTTATAGTGAAGTGTATTATTTTATATTTTATATGGTTATAACTGAACAATGTTGAGGATTATTGTGAAGGGAATTATTTTATATTTATATTTTTATGACTGAACAATGTTGAAAGTTATTGTGAAGTGTATTATTTTATATTTTTGTTTTGCAATTGAACAATGTTGAGAGTCATTGTGAAGTGTATTATTTTATATTGTTGGGCTTTTTACACCGAAGCCATTGCAGCTCATCAGGCCGGTGCTTATCCCCGGTTTCTGTAGCGTGAAGCAACTAGAGGGTCAACTCCTCCTGGATGGGATGCTAGTCCATCGCAGGTTACCTTCCCAGTATATTTTACTGATACCCATTTATACTGCTGGGTGAACAAAGCCACACTTGTGGTTAAGACCTTGCCCAGGGGTCTAAGCACAGTAGGGGTCTCAGTGGGATTTGAACTCACGACCTCCCGATCATGAGCGCAGCCCCACCATTTTATATTGTTATAACTGCATAATGTTGAGAGTTATTGTGATGTGTCTGTCTGTCTTCCTTTTGGCTTTTTCCCTTTCACTCGGAAGTCGCCACAGCGAATCATTTGACTCGCACGTTTGATTTGGCAGAGGTTTTTACGTCGGATGCCCTTCCTGTCACAACCCTTTTTTAGCAAGGGACAGAAACACGCTGACGACTTTGCGGCCTACTCTTTACGAAAGTCAGCAATGGTTCTTTTACATGCCTCTCACCAAAGACAGTGAGAGACGTGGCCCGCCTTTGATAACCCAGTTAGCTGCACTGGGGGGGGACAGTGACAACCTTGTGAAGAGTGGGACAAAACCCCCAACCTTTGGATCAGCGATCCAGCGCCCTATACCACTGTGTTTTTATAAAGTTATTATAAAGTGTATTATTTTATGTTTTATGTGTTACAACTGAAAAATATTGAGAGTTATTGTGAAGTGTATTATTTTATAAGATAGATAAGATAAGATAGAGCTTTATTAATCTCACAATGGAGAAATTCACTGTTACAGGCTCTTGAGGTACCATCAGTAGGGGGTGCAAAAATAGATACATATACAAACATACACACATACATATATATTATATAAGTAAATAAATAAATAGATACATAAATAGTATAAATTAGTAAACAATAAAAGAAAAGAAGGGAACGACTTTGTAGACTGGCCTATATTAAAGTGTATACAGTAAAACCTCCGCTGACGAACGCTTAAGCTCACGAACTTTTCGCCTCAAGAACATTAAATTTGCGAGCATATAGTCTCTGCTGAAGAACTAGTTTTCGGCGGACGAATCAAACCACACGGTCGAACAGCGCCACGGTGGCGGCCACGAGAAGCTGACACACGCTCAACGGCGTCCCAGTTCGTCACACCCCTTTCTTGGAGTGCAGAAGTGGTTTGTGTTTGATAGACATTTTGGACCATATTGAGTGTACTTTTGCTATTATGGGACCAAAAAAGACCCCACCACAGGCGGAGATCATTGAAAAACACGAACAAGGTGTGCGTTTGTGTGACTCAGCGTCCCAGTACCAGTACGCTAAGTCTACCACCATCCTTAAGAACAAGGAAGCTATTAAGGGTGCGTGTGTGGCTAAGGGTGTTTCCAAACAGTAGGCGTTTCCAAACACTCCTTCCAAACAGTAAGTCCCTCCCTCCCTCCCTCCTCCTCCCACACCATTCCATCAAGCCATCAACTACCATCACAAAGGTAAATAAAATGACTTTATTATACAGTACAGTTTATTTCTTTAATTACAATACAGTAGCACATTTATTATACATAAAATAAGGTATATTTTTGTGTAGTTTTAAGGCTTATTTAGTAGAAAATTATGTTTTATGGGGACCTGGGAACGGATTATTCTCATTTTAAAGGTTTCTTATGGGAAATAAATGTTCGGAAGACGAACTTTTCGCCTCACACACACTTTCTGGGAACCAGTTATGTTCGTGAGCAGAGGTATCACTGTATGTATCTGAGGGCAGAGTAGATGGGTTGATATGGTTCACAGGCAGTGGGGTAGATGTGGTTGATTAAAGTGCACGGGGTTTTTATTGCACATAACCGGTATTTTCACAGACAGTTACAAAGTGGCGTTGTACAGTCTGACAGCGGTGGGAATGAACGACCTGCGGTAGCGCTCCTTCCTGCACTGAGGATTTCTTAGTCGTCCAGTGAAGGAGCTACTCAGCTTCTCTACAGTCTGGTGAAGTGGGTGAGAGCTGTTGTTCATGATGGATGTGAGCTTTGCTACCATCCTCCTCTCACTCACCTCCTTCACAGAGTCCAGTGGGCAGCCGAGGACAGAGCTGGCCCTCCTGACCAGCTTGTTCAGTCTTTTTCTGTCCCGCTCTGTGCTGCCCGGGGCCCAGCAGATGGCAGCATAGAGGATTGCAGAGGCTACCACAGAGTCATAAAATGTCCTGAGCAAAGGTCTGCATACTCCGAAGGACCTGAGTCTCCTAAGAAGGTGGAGGCGACTCTGGCCCTTCTTGTACAGGGCGTTAGTGTTGTGGGACCAGTCCAGTTTATTGTTAAGGTGAACGCCCAGGTATTTGAAACTGTTCACTATCTCAATGTTCTGTCCCTGGATGTTCACTAGTGATTGTGTGTGTGTGTGTGTTAGTGTGCTTCTTCTGAAGTCGACCACCATCTCCTTCGTCTTCCTGGTGTTCAAGCACAAGTGGTTGCGCTCACACCAGTCCACGAAGTCAACGATGACCGACCGGTACTCCAGCTCGTTCCCCTCTGACACACGGCCCACGATGGCAGAGTCGTCCGAGAACTTCTGGAGGTGGCAGCTGTCTGTGCTATAGCTAAAGTCCGAGGTATAAATGCTGAAAAGGAAGGGTGAGAGGACAGTGCCCTGCGGTGACCCCGTGCTGCAGACTGCCACCTTTGACTTACAGCACAAGAGCCGCACGTGCATTGTGGACGGTTAGTAAGGTAGTCAGTGATCCAGGCAGCAAGATGCCAGTCCACTCCCACATCCTCCAGCTTCCCCCGCAGAAGCGTGCTGGCCTGATGGTGTTGAAGGCGCTGGAGAAGTCAAAGAACATGACCCTCACAGCGCTGCCAGCGATTTCCAGGTGGGTGAGTGCCCGCTGCAGAAGGTAGATGATGGCGTCTTCTACTCCGATGTTGGGCCTGTAGGCAAACTGCAGCGGATCTAGGGTGGGGCTCACCATAGAGCGGAGGTGTATGAGGAGGAGCCTTTCCATGGTCTTCATAAGGTGGGAGGTCAGGGCGACAGGTCTGTAGTGTGCTGGTTCCTTTGCTTGAGCTGTTTTGGGAACCGGAACCACACAGGAGGTCTTCCACAGGACGGGAACCTTCTCCAGGCTGAGGCTCAGGTTGTACAGGTAGCATAGTACCTCACAGAGCTGGTCTGCGCAGGTCCTCCGCAGCCTGGGACTGATGCCATCTGGTCCTTCAGATTTCCTCTGATTGAGTCGCCTCAGCTGTCTCCTCACCTGGTCTGATGTGAGGGAGAGGGGGGGCTGGGGTGGGCTGCAGAGGGAGAGGGATGTGTCTATCGGGCTGTAGCAGTCAAGTGAAGTTGGCCTGGGGAGGGGGGAGGTGTCTGCTGGTCTAGAGACGTGTGAAGAGGGGGGGGGGGGACGGGGAGAGGGGCAGAGGGGGAGGGGGGAGAATCAAACATGTTGAAGTAACAGTTTAGTTCATCCGCCCAGCGTTGGTCACCATCAGCTGTCCCTCTGACTCCCTGCCCAAATCCAGACATGGTTTTTAGTCCTCTCCAGACGTCCCGCACGTTGTTCTGAGCCAGCTTCTCCTCCAGCTTCTTCCCATAGTCCTTCTTTGCCCTCCTGATCCTCCATTGGAGCTCACGCTGGACCTTCTTCTGCTCCTCTCTATCCCCCGAGATGAAAGCCCTCTTTTTCTGGTTCAGGAGGACTTTAAGCTCAGGGGTGACCCACGGGTGATTGTTGGAGAAGCACTGTACCCTCCGTGTTGGCACAGTGCTGTCCACGCAGAAGTTCATGTAATCAGTGATACAGTGTGTGAGGCCGTCGATGTCGTCACCAAAGGAGTGACAGAGCATGCTCCAGTCTGTGGTCTGGAAACAGTCCCTAAGCCTCTCATTGGTCTCCTCGGTCCACACTTTCACAGACCTCTTCTGCACAGGTTCCTTTCGCACCCTGGGTGTGTATTGGGGGAGCAGGTAGACCAGGTTGTGGTCTGATCGTCCCAGTGGGGGGAGGGGGGTGGAGCTGTAAGCGTCCTTCACATTTGCATACAGCAAGTCCAGAGTTTTATTGTCTCTTGTGGCGCACTTCACGTATTGCGTGAACGTCGGGAGAGAGGCGGAGAGAGGGGCGTGGTTAAAGTCCCCGCTGATCAGAATCATGGCGCGGGGGTGACAAGTCTGAGTCAGATTAACGGTGCTGTGGAGACGCTCACACGCGGCCGCCGCATCAGCCGAGGGCGGAATGTACACGCAAAACACAATCACGTGTGAAAACTCCCTCGGTAGATAATATGGCCGCGCGCTCACTGCGAGCAGTTCCATGTCCCGCGTGCATAGCTGCTCCTTCACGTGCACGTTGGCCGTGTGGCACCATCGTTCATTCACATAGACCGCCACGCCCCCTCCTTTCTTCTTACCGCTCTCCGTTACACTCCGGTCTGCATGCGCGAGTGTAAATCCGTTAAGAGAAACCACAGAGTTCGGTGTGAGTTCATTCAGCCACGTCTCTGAGAAACACATGAGGCTGCAGTCCCGGTACTGCCTCTGGTCCTGGTACTGCCTCTGCTGCGGGGTCAGCGCCGCCAGCTCCTCCGTCTTGTTGGCGATCGCGCGGACATTTCCCATGATGACAGAGGGAACACATGTCCTCCGCATGTTTCGTCCCCCTCTGCAGCCTCTCCTTTTCCTCCGTATTTCCACAGGAACAACGGGCTTTTCCGCGTGAAGGAGGGCGGGGGGCGCGCTGGCCGAGGAGGGTCTCCCGCGTGTAAGACCTGCGTTGCTCAGAGCCGTCGGTGAATGAATTTCCTGATGCCGATCCAAAAACTGAAAGTAAAAGTGCACAGGAAAACAAAAGCATCATAAAAGTGGGTTTCCCAGCTGCAGTATTGAAGAAAGAAAAAGAAAATTTGAAAAAAGATAAAGAAACACTCCTATATACAATAGAAAAGAGAAAAAAAAGGAAAATAAACTGAAGAGCTTCTGTAACTGGCTGCAGGTTACCCGGTGCCATCTTGGAAGAGTTGACTAGTGAGTACCAGGGCATGTTCATATGCCAGTGAGCTCAACCTGCTCCGAGAACCCTCATAAATATAAAATAATACTCTTCACAACAACTTTTAATATTGTTGAGTTTTAACAAGATAAAACATAAAATAATACATTTCACAAAAACTCGAAACATTGTTCAGTTATTACAATAAAAATATAAAGTAATACATTTCACAATAACTCTGATAATTCTTTAGTTATAACAATAAAAATATAAAATAATACTCCACAATAATTCTCATTACTATTCAGTTGTAACACATAAAATATAATTATGATAAATAAATAAATAAATATATATATATATATATATATATATATATATATATATATATATATATATATATATATATATATAGGATTTTCTGAGTAGATCCTTCCGTAGGAGAGTGCTCAATACTATTTGGTAGAGCAAATAATGTTTCACCACCCCTCGAAACAGATCTGTAGTGATAAATGGAGTTTCAATAGAAAGCCTTTGTCCTGTCCTTTTGTTTTGTGTATATATAAATATATATATATATATATATATATATATATATATATATATATATATATATATATATATATATATATATATCATCATCATCTTCTTCCGCTTAGTCCAGGGTCGGGTCGCGGGGGCAGCAACCTTAGCAAAAAGGACTTTAGCTATAGCACAGACAGCTGCCACCTCCAGAAGTTCTCGGACGACTCCGCCATCATTGGCCGTGTGTCAGAGGGGAACGAGCTGGAGTACCAGTCGGTCATCGTTGACTTCGTGGACTGGTGTGAGCGCAACCACTTGTGCTTGAACACCAGGAAGACGAAGGAGATGGTGGTCGACTTCAGAAGAAGCACACTAACACACACACACATACACACACACACACACACTCACTAGTGAACGTCCAGGGACAGAACATTGAGATAGTGAACAGTTGAGGACATTTTATGACTCTGTGGTAGCCTCTGCAATCCTCTACGCTGCCATCTGCTGGGCCCCGGGCAGCACAGAGCGGGACAGAAAGAGACTGAACAAGCTGGTCAGGAGGGCCAGCTCTGTCCTCGGCTGCCCACTGGACTCTGTGGAGGAGGTGAGTGAGAGGAGGATGGTAGCAAAGCTCACATCCATCTTGGTCAACAGCTCTCACCCACTGCACCAGACTGTAGAGAAGCTGAGTAGCTCCTTCAGTGGACAACTGAGACATCCTCAGTGCAGGAAGGAGCGCTACCGCAGATTGTTCATTCCCACCGCTGTCAGACTGTACAACGCCACTTTGTAACTGTCTGTGAAAATACCGGTTCTTCTTCTTTCTTCTTTTCCTTTCGGCTGTTCCCTTCAGGGGTCGCCACAGCAAATGATCTGCCTCCATCTCTCCCTATCCTCTGCATCTTCTACTCTTACTCCAACGACCTTCATGTCCGCCTTCACCGCATCCATAAATCTTCTCTTTGGTCTTCCTCTGGGCCTTTTGCCTGGTAGTTCCAACCTCAGCATCCTACGACCAATATACTCACTATCCCTCCTCTGTACATGTCCAAACCATCTCAATCTAGCCTCTCTGACTTTGTCTCCAAAACATCTAACATGTGCTGTCCCTCTGATGTACTCATTTCTGATCCTATCCATCCTCGTTACTCCCAAAGAGAACCTCAACATTTTCATCTCTGCTACCTCCAACTCTGACTCCTGTCTTTTCCCCAGGGCCACTGTCTCTAAACCATACAACATTGCTGGCCTCATCACCGTCTTGTACACTTTTCCCTTCATTCTTGCCGATACTCTCCTATCACACATCACACCGGACACTTTTCTCCATCCATTCCAACCTGCCTGCACGTGCTTCTTCACCTCTTTTCCACACTCTCCATTGCTCTGGATTGTTGAGCCTAAGTACTTAAAATCCTCCACCTTCTTTATCTCTGCCCCCTGTAACCTCAAAGTTCCTCTTGGGTCCTTGTCGTTCACACACATGTATTCTGTCTTACTAAGACTAACCTTCAATCCCCTCCTTTCCAGGGCATACCTCCACCTCTCTAGATTTTCCTCCACTCGGTCTCTGCTCTCACTACAGATCACGATGTCATCTGCAAACATCATAGTCCATGGAGATTCTTGTCTAACCTCATCTGTTAGCCTGTCCATCACCATAGCAAACAAGAAGGGGCTGAGAGCTGACCCTTGATGCAGTCCCACCTCCACCTTGAACTCTTCTGTCACACCGACAGCACACCTCACCACTGTCTTACATCTATCATACATGTCCTGCACCACTCTAACATACTTCTCTGCCACTCCAGACTTCCTCATACAATACCACAGTTCTTCTCTCGGCACCCTGTCATATGCTTTCTCCAGATCCACAAAGGCACAATGCAGCTCCTTCTGACATTCTCTGTACTTCTCTATTAACATCCTCAAAGCAAACACTGCATCTGTGGTGCTCTTTCTGCGCATCAAACCAAACTGTTGTTCACAAATGCTGACCTCTGCCCTTAGTCTTGCTTCCACTATTCTTTCCCATAGCTTCATTGTATGGCTCATCAACTTTATCCCTCTGTAGTTGCCACAACTCTGTACATCGCCCTTGTTCTTAAAAATGGGCACAAGCACACTTCTCCTCCATTCCTCTGGCATCTGCTCACTTTCTAAGACCTTGTTGAATATTCTTGTCAGAAAATCTACTGCTACCTCCCCTAGACACTTCCATACCTCAACTGGTCGCCTCAGGGCCAACTGCCTTTCCATTCTTCATCCTCTTCAATGCCCTCCTCACTTCTCCCTTACTAATCTTTGCTACTTCCTGCTCCTCAACGGTCACCCCTTCTACTCTTTTTTCTCTCTCATTTTCCTCATTCATCAGCTCTTCAAAGTACTCTTTCCATCTTCCCAGCACACTTCTGTCATCAGTCAATACATTTCCCTCTCTGTCCTTTATCACTCTAACTTGCTGCACGTCTTTCCCATCTCTATTTCTCTGCTGTGCTAACCTGTATAGATCATTTTCTCCCTCCTTACTGTTCAACCTATCATACAAGTCATCATACGCCCTCTGTTTGGCCTTTGACACCGCTACCTTCGCCTTACGCTGTGTCTCCCTGTACTCCTGTTTACTCTCTTCGGTCCTCTCAATGTCCCACTTCTTCTTGGCTAACCTCTTCTTTTGTACACATTCCTGCACTTCCTCATTCCACCACCAAGTTTCCTTATCTACTTTCCTTCCAGAGGACACACCAAGTACTCTCCTACCGGTCTCCCTGATCACATTGGCTGTGGTTGTCCAGTCCTCTGGAAGCACTTCCTGACTACCCAAAGCCTGTTTCAACTCCTCCTTGAAGAAAACACGACACTCTTCCTTTTTCAGCTTCCACCACTTTGTCTTCTGCTCTGCCTTTGCCTTTTTCACCTTTCTCACCATCAGTGTCATCCTGCACAACACCATCCTATGCCTTTTGGCAACACTCTCACCCACTACTACTTTGCAGTCACTGACTTCCTTCAAATTACATCGCCTACACAAGATGTAGTCTACCTGTGTGCTCTTACCTCCGCTTTCATAAGTCACCCTATGCTTCTGTTTCTTCTTGAAGAAAGTATTCACCACAGCCATTTCCATCCTTTTTGCAAAATCGATCAACATCTGTCCTTCTGTGTTCCTGTCCTGGATACCAAACCTGCCCATCACTTCCTCGTCCCCTCTGTTGCCTGCACCAACATGTCCATTGAAGTCTGCTCCAATGACCACTCTTTCACCTCTGGGGGTACTCTGCATCACTTCATCTAACTCACTCCAGAATCTATCCTTCTCTTCTAGCTTACATCCTGCCTGTGGGGCATAAGCACTAACAACATTGACCATCACGCCTTCAATTTCTAACTTGAGACTCATCACTCTGTCTGACACTCTTTTCACTTCTAGGACATTCCTGACAAACCCCTCCTTCAAGATGACTCCGACTCCATTTCTCTTCCCATCCACACCATTATAAAACAGTTTAAACCCTGCTCCTAAGCTTTTAGCCTTTCTACCTTTCCACCTTGTCTCCTGAACACACAGTATGTCCACCTTCCTCCTCTGCATCATGTCAGCCAGCTCCCTAGCTTTTCCTTGCATAGTTCCAACATTCAAAGTCCCTACTCTCAGTCCGAGGCTCACGCATTTCCTCTTCTCTCTCTGCCTACGGACACGCCTCCCGCCTCTCCTTCTTCGACGTCTTCGACCAACAGTAGTCCAATTTCCATCAGCACCCTGTTGGTTGACAGCACTGATGGCGGTCGTTGTTAACCCGGGCCTCGACCGATCCGGTATGAATTCTGTATTGATCATTTGCATTTTTTTTTTTTGGCAGAAGTTTTACGCCGGATGCCCTTCCTGTCGCAACCCTCTGCAGTTATCCGGGCTTGGGACCGGCATAAGGGTGAGAGACACTGGTTAGTGCCCCCCCGCCTCATGGCTGCATTTGTCTGGTTATGTGCAATAAAAACCCCGCGCACTTTAATCAGCCACATCGACCCCACTGACTGTGAACCATATCAACCCATCTACTCTGCCCTCAGATACATTTACACTTTAATATAGGCCAGTCTACAAAGTCGGTCTCTTCTTTTCTTGTATTGTTTATTAATTTATATTATTTATGTATCTATTTATTTATTTACTTATATAATATATATGTATGTTTGTATTTGTATCTATTTTTGCACCCCCTACTGATGATACCTCAAGAGCCTGTAACAGTGAATTTCTCCATTGTGAGATTAATAAAGCTGTATCTTATCTTATCTTATCTTATTTGCTGCCTTGCAGCGGCACCTCCCGGCAACTCCTGTAGCCAAATTGGTACCAACTGTATCGGCTAGCCCCTTCCATTGGACACTACCAGCTAGGCCGAGAAGGGGGATTTGTTGACTGGGCATCTCAGTTCCTCCACAACTTTGCCCTTGCCGTTACTGGTTAAAAACCCAGGGCTAATTGGCATAAGCACAGGTGCCTAGGGCTATCTCCTGATGGTGGAAGGGACCATCGAGTCCCACTGGTCAGTTACCGCCCGCCTTTGGCTGGGCAGCCCCCAGCCAGTTAGCTTGCCTGCCACAGTCTGTTTACTTCAGTGGGTGCTTGAAGTGTAAGCCAAAACTGTAAACAATGCACCAGGCAATAACAAGAAATAAAAGCAGCCAGTGCTGAGTCTGGCAATTTGGAAAGGCAGAAAAATGTGTCCTGGCCTCTCTGATGATCTTCAGGAAATCAACAATGCCAGAAAAACTGCCATCATCGACCGTGAGCTGAGGAGGCTCAACATTGACATTGCAGCACTGCAAGAGATGCGACTCCCGGTCAGTGGCAGCCTGAAGAAGAAGGACTATATGTTTTTTTGGCAAGGACAGGAGCCTGAGGAGCATTGCCTATATGGTGTTGGATTCGCTGTGTGAAACTCGAAACTTCAACTTTGCTCCTTTTATAACCTCTGTCTGACCAACACATTCTTCTCCACCAAGTCCTGCCACTGAATGTCCTTGAGACACCCAAGGTCTTGCCATTGGCATCAGCTGGACTTCGTCATCACCAGTAGATCCCTGCTGAACCAAGTGCTGGTCACACGGAGTTTCCACAGTGCTGACTGTGACACCGACCATTCCCTGGTCACCACCAAGGTACGGTTCTGCCTCAAACGTGTGAACTACTCCAAGCAGAAATCCTGGCCCCACGTCAACACAGCTATGACTGCAGTGCCTGAATTGCTGGAACGCTATGCTGAAGCCATAAATATAGCTCTGGTGGACTGGCCCACTGACTGTGCTACTGCAAGGTGGAACCTCATCCATAAGGCTATGTTTGAGACCGCCATAGGCACCTTTGGGAAGAAGGTGGGGAGGAATGTTGATGGGTTTGAAGCAGGACTGGCTGAGATGAAACCTGCCATCACCACCAAACGTGCAGCCCTCATCGCTCACAAGAAGGAGCCCACTTTCCGAGTGCTTGCTGCACTACGCACTGCATGAAAGAATGCACAAAAGATTGCAAGACTTTGTGCCAACAACTACAGGCTCAACCTCTGTCAGAACATACAGCTTTCTGCAGATCTTAGAAACGAGCACAAAATGTACGAAGGCATGAAGTAGTCTTTCGGTCCCAGTGCCATCAAGGGCACCCCACTAAAATCAGCTGCAGGGATCGTGACAAACAAATAGAGAGATTGGCTGAGCACTAGAAAGAGCTCTACTCAAGAGAAACCACCGTCTCGAACACAACCCTTGAGAACATCCCTCCACTGTCTGTTATGGATGAGCTTGACGCTCCACCCACCATCGAGGAGCTCAGTAAGGCAATAGACTCCATCTCAAGGGGCAAGGATCCAGGGAGTGACAATATCCCACCTGAAATCATCAAAACCACAAAGGAGAGCTCATTCTTGAAACACCTCCATGAGCTCCTACTGCAGTGCTGGGAGGAATGCAGCTGTTCCCCAAGGTATGCGTGATGCCAAAATCATCACCCTCTACGAGAACAAGGGGGAGCTGGTTACTGGAACCAGGCCAAAGGGATGCCCAGCTCTCAAGCTCAAGGATGTCTGCAAGCACGACCTCAAGGTCAACCCCTCCGAACTGGAGTCAGCCGCCTCCCACTGCTCCGACTGGTGGACCACCACCCTGGATGTCATCAGGACAGCAGAGGAGAGAAGAGACACCTGCTTGGGGGAGAAGAGACTCCGCAGTCAGCGGAGACTGGCCCCACCCCACCACACTGCGAGGACTTCATCTGCAGTGGCTGCGGCAGGATCTTCAGATCCCATATCAGCCTCTACAGCCATGCCCTATGCTGCAGCTCCCTGACCAAAGACCCACGTCACAACCCCCCTCCCCCCATGATCTTTCGAGATCGATGGTCCCAACAACTATTATTTCATATCTTATAATGTTATATCTGAACATTGTTGAGAGTTATTGTGAGGTGTACTACTTTATATTTTATATTATTATAATTGAACAATGTTGAGAGTTATTGTGAGGAGTATCATATTATATATTTTATATTTTAGATTGTAATAACTGTATAAAGTTGCAATTTATTGGGAAGTGTATTAATTTATATTTTATGATGTTGTAACTAAAGAATGATAAACAATTTTGTGAAGTGCCTTATTTTATATTTTACATTATAACTGAACAGTTTTGAGAGGTATTGTGAAGTATATATGTCAGGTTCTAAATCAACACAGACATCATAAACACACAGAGAGAAAAAAAGGCAAAGAGTCCATTTCAATTTCTTACACATGAGGAGAGCAGCTCGGTCAGCTCAGGTACAACTGGCCGAGGTGCTCTGAGCTAAGTCCCCACCTGAGAGCCTCTTTTTTTTACAAAAGGGGGTGGTGTCTGATTAAATATGTCTTAAACAGCAGTTATTCTATGTTGACCTTTCACACATTAAAATGGAACATTGTTATTCTATTTCACGCCTTCCAGCAGTCGAGACATCCGGTTGTCTGGTCGTTTGCGCCATAGCTCAGCTGCGTTTAGGTAACTTCCTAAAAAACAACTTCAGCAAGCAGTTTCAACACTCACACACATAGACATATGACATTTAAAATGGGTAAGGGAGCAGTTTCAACACTCACACTCACACACACACACACACACACACACACACACACACACACACACACACACACACACACACACATGTGACATTGAGAATAAAGAAGCTGTGATCAGTTATATGTACAATTATTCTAACATTTCCCTCCTGTTTATCACAGCTCAAACAAAAATGTACTATCCTTTCATAGACTTTAGATCAGTAAATTCATTGATTTTATTCAGAATTGTTGACACTCAGACAGCGATGTCTTCTCTTTTAATAGGCTTCAGGCTTCAGGATCTGGGAACAAGTCAGACACACCATTTAATATTTCACACTCATTTTCATCAACATTATCCATTCATTATATTCCATATGATCTTTCAAAAGAGGATACATCAGTGTCTCATCTGCCTTAGAACTCAAGGCAGTGACGATAAGTCTGTTTAGCAATGAATGTAAGCATGGGATACAACAACAACCACAAAGTGTAAGGATGGCTACAAAAACTGCAGCAGATATTAATACAGATGACACCAGAGTACGATAATTTCCAAACATATTGAACCATGAATCCCACATCGGGGTGGCTACTCCAGAATGTTCTTTCATCTTTTTATGAAGAGATCTTAGACCTTCAATTGCTAGTGTTAGACTTCCTTCTGATGGAGTGTTGTTTGGAATAAACGATCAACATTGTTCTCCAAACATTGCACATACACCCCCTTTTTCTGCTAACAACATATCCAATGCAATACGGTTCCGATAGGCCATTAGTGAGGTTGCTGCCAATTGGCAACGTACTGCCTCGAACCCTGCCTGTTTCCCAATCTTTGAACATTATAGTGTCTTCTTCTTCTTTTCCTTTCAGCTGTTCCCTTCAGGGGTCGCCACAGCAAATGATCTGCCTCCATCTCTCCCTATCCTCTGCATCTTCTACTCTTACTCCAACGACCTTCATGTCCGCCTTCACCACATCCATAAATCTTCTCTTTGGTCTTCCTCTGGGCCTTCTGCCTGGTAGTTCCAACATCAGCATCCTACTACCAATATACTCACTATCCATCCTCTGTACATGTCCAAACCATCTCAATCTAGCCTCTCTGACTTTGTCTCCAAAACATCTAACATGTGCTGTCCCTCTGATGTACTCATTTCTGATCCTATCCATCCTCGTTACTCCCAAAGAGAACCTCAACATTTTCATCTCTGCTACCTCCAACTCTGACTCCTGTCTTTTCCCCAGGGCCACTGTCTCTAAACCATACAACATCGCTGGCCTCATCACCGTCTTGTACACTTTTCCCTTCATTCTTGCCGATACTCTCTTATCACACATCACACCAGACACTTTTCTCCATTCATTCCAACCTGCCTGCACGCGCTTCTTCACCTCTTTTCCACTCTCTCCATTGCTCTGGATTGTTGAGCCTAAGTACTTAAAATCCTCCACCTTCTTTATCTCTGCCCCCTGTAACCTCAAAGTTCCTCTTGGGTCCTTGTCGTTCACACACATGTATTCTGTATTACTGAGACTAACCTTCAATCCCCTCCTTTCCAGGGCATACCTCCACCTCTCTAGATTTTCCTCCACTTGGTCTCTGCTCTCACTATAGATCACGATGTCATCTGCAAACATCATAGTCAATCACCATAGCAAACAAGAAGGGGCTGAGAGCTGACCCTTGATGCAGTCCCACCTCCACCTTGAACTCTTCTGTCACACCAACAGCACACCTCACCACTGTCTTACATCTCTCATACATGTCCTGCACCACTCTAACATACTTCTCTGTCACTCCAGACTTCCTCATACAATACCACAGTTCTTCTCTCGTCACCCTGTCATATGCTTTCTCCAGATCCACAAAGGCACAATGCAGCTCCTTCTGACCTTCTCTGTACTTCTCTATTAACATCCTCAAAGCAAACACTGCATCTGTGGTGCTCTTTCTTGGCATGAAACCAAACTGTTGTTCACAAATGCTGACCTCTGCCCTTAGTCTTGCTTCCACTATTCTTTCCCATAGCTTCATTGTATGGCTCATCAACTTTATCCCTCTGTAATTGCCACAACGCTGTACATCTCCCTTGTTCTTAAAAATGGGCACAAGCACACTTATCCTCCATTCCTCTGGCATCTGCTCACTTTCTAAGCCCTTGTTGAATATTCTTGTCAGAAAATCTACTGCTACCTCCCCTAGACACATCCATACCTCAACTGGTATGTCATCAGGGCCAACTGCCTTTCCACTCTTCATCTTTTTCAATGCCCTCCTCACTTCTCCCTTACTAATCTTTGCTACTTCCTGCTCCTCAACGGTCACCCCTTCTACTCTTTTTTCTCTCTCATTTTCCTCATTCATCAGCTCTTCAAAGTACTCTTTCCATCTTCCCAGCACACTTCTGTCATCAGTCAATACATTTCCCTCTCTATCCTTTATCACTCTAACTTGCTGCATTACTGTCCAACCTAGCATTCCCATCTCTATTTCTCTGCTGTGCTAACCTGTATTAATCATTTTCTGCCTCCTTACTGTTCAACCTATCATACAAGTCATCACATGCCCTCTGTTTTGCCTTTGACACCGCTACCGCCGCCTTATGCTGTCTCCCTGTACTCCTGTTTACTCTCTTTGGTCCTCTCAATGTCCCACTTCTTCTTGGCTAACCTCTTCTTTTGTACACACTCCTGCACTTCCTCATTCCACCACCAAGTCTCCTTATCTACTTTCCTTCCAGAGGACACACCAAGTACTCTCCTACCGGTCTCCCTGATCACATTGGCTGTGGTTGTCCAGTCATCTGGAAGCACCTCCTGACTACCCAAAGCCTGTTTCAACTCCTCCTTGAAGAAAACACGACACTCTTCCTTTTTCAGCTTCCACCACTTTGTCTTCTGCTCTGCCTTTGCCTTTTTCACCTTTCTCACCATCAGTGTCATCCTGCACAACACCATCCTATGCTGTTTGGCAACACTCTCACCCACTACTACTTTGCAGTCACTGACTTCCTTCAAATTATATCGCCTGCACAAGATGTAGTCTACCTGTGTGCTCTTACCTCCGCTTTCATAAGTCACCCTATGCTCCTGTTTCTTCTTGAAGAAAGTATTCACCACAGCCATTTCCATCCTTTTTGCAAAATCGATCAACATCTGTCCTTCTGTGTTCCTGTCCTGGATACCAAACATGCCCATCACTTCCTCGTCCCCTCTGTTGCCTGCACCAACATGTCCATTGAAGTCTGCTCCAATGACCACTCTTTCACGTCTGAGGTTACTCTGCATCACTTCATCTAACTCACTCCAGAATCTATCCTTCTCTTCTAGCTTACATCCTGCCTGTGGGGCATAAGCACTAACAACATTGACCATCACGCCTTCAATATCTAACTTGAGACTCATCACTCTGTCTGACACTCTTTTCACTTCTAGAACATTCCTGACAAACCCCTCCTTCAAGATGACTCCTACTCCATTTCTCTTCCCATCCACACCATTATAAAACAGCTTAAACCCTAGGCTCACGCATTTCCTCTTCTCTCTTTGACTATGGACACGCCTCCCGCCTCTCCTTCTTCGACGTCTTCGACCATAAGTAGTCCAATTTCCATCAGCACCCTGTTGGTTGACAGCACTGATGGCGGTCGTTGTTAACCCAGGCCTCGACCGATCCGGTATGAATTTTGTTTTGACCATTTGCATTTTTAATGTGGCAGAAGTTTTACGCCGGATGCCCTTCCTGTCGCAACCCTCTGCAGTTTTTCCGGGCTTGGGACCGGCATAAGGGGGAGAGACACTGGTTATTGCCCCCCCCCCGCCTCATGGCTGTATTGAACATTATAGTGTATGTAGTTAATTCTATCCACATTCTTGTTTATTGTGCACCACCAACACATTGTGGACTCGAATCCAGCCGCTACTTGGTTAGCCAGGTTATATTCATCTGGAACTCCACGTGGTACTCCTATAGCATCTATATATGTTGGATCTCCCTTTCCCTGCCATGAAACATCCCGTTTGTGTCGTGCATTTATGATATTAATATTATTCAGCAGACGGTCCACCGTAGTAGGATAAATTGAAATTGGGAGTAATAGGGTGACAATAGCACAAGAGCCAGTACGGTTGAACGGCAGCTTGTCAAATAACCGGCTATCACCACACCACCACCATATATTACTTCGCGATATAGGATTAAAGTCTATTCTTGTACTGCTTATGTCAGTGCACCATTCAGTGGTGTTTAAGTTTCCTAGTCCTCGACCTTGGCCAGTCATGTTGATGCATGTAAAATTTCCTCTGGATACTGTTTTGGAAAATATGGGTTTATATTTTTCAGGCCCTGTGAGTGGGTGCGCATTGTGCTATATCATACATCCGTTATTGGGAATTGTGTTATTCATTACATTTATCAGGCATTCTGATGTTATTACAGCTGGCACTATCCTTAGTCTTGGTCTTGGTCTCATGCATACGACACAATCTTGTTTTGCAGCCTTGCTTACATGCTCGGTCATTAACAGCCAATTATTTCCTTTCCCCGAGACCCCGGTTATAACTGTGAACCAGTTGTCTGGGATGGTCTGCCCTTAGACATGTGGCATGCATGGCCCACTGGTGTGTGAACACGCCCTGGAGCCCATAAACTGACCCCCCTGCTATTGGGCAAATAGCCCCTGTGCTCCCAGGATTGGTCTTCTGGCCAGGAGCTAAGGGTGAGGGACCCCTGACAGAAACCTCTTGGTACTGCTCACCACAAACAAGTCTACTCTGGCAGACTGGGTGGATGAAATCAGAAATTATATTCAATGGTCAGGAAGGCAGAGTAGCAAGGCACTGTAGAGTGCTTAGAGCGTGTCAGAGCATGAGTGAAGGGTACGGTCATCTACTGCAGCTGATGCTGTCCCAAGATGTAACAACTCTTTGTGCCACTGGATCAGGACCTCAGAGGCCAAGAGAGTGGGATTGTCGCAATGCAACGGTTCTTCCACTTAAATAACCTTCACGCACAGGTCTAGGTTGTGCAAACAAACAAGACCTACAGTGATGGGGAACTGGCGAAGCAACAGGTAGAGATGACCACTGGCAATTGTGGTCATGAACCTACATGTAGGTGGCTTTGGACATTGATCGTTCTTCTTTGAACCCGGGGCAGCAAAGAATTCCTGCAGCATCTATAGCAACTGAGCAGCCCTATTCAGGACAGCACTGCTCACCCAAGTATGGGAAGGGCCTAGAAAAGGAGGCCTGAAAATTGCCGGCCCTACCAAGTCTGGCCAGCCCTCCACAGCTGGCAGATCATCCCCCTAAGTGGTCAAAACAATAAAAAATGTAGAAAGAAGCTCATACTAGGGGCATAGAAAGTCTGTACCTTGATAGACAGAGACAAAGTTGACAGACCACAAAGAAGAACATCCCTGGTTGCCAAGGAATTGTCTAGCTATAACATAGACATAGGTGTTCTTAGTGAGACAAGACTAGCAGACGAAGAATCTCTGGTTGAACCATCTGATGGCTTCACTTTCTTCTGGAAAGGCAAACCAGAATACGAAGACAGAATCCTTGGAGTCAGCTTAGCCATAAAGTCGTGTCTGCTGAAACAGCTCCCAGACCTTCCATTTGGTATCACTGAAAGACTAATGAAACTTCGTTTGCCACTTGACCAAAAACGATATCTGACAATCATCAGTGTCTATGCACCAATGCTGACGAGCACAGAAGATACCATAGAAATATGCTGACCTTGATTCCATTCTGAGCTCTGTCTTCCAGCGATAAACTCATACTGCTCGGTGACTTTAATGCCTGAGTAGGTTGTGACCACTATCAATGGGAAGGTGTACTTGGCAGACACAGTGTGGGCAAGATGAACAACAATGGTCTTCTTCTGCTAAGCAAATGTGCGGAGCACAATCTAGCTATCAGTAACACCACATCACTTCAGGATGGTTGGTAAGTACAAGACCACATGGATGCACCAATGCTCTAGACAATAGCACCTCATTGACTATGTTATTCTTCACCAACGTGACATTACAGACATCTTAATAACAAGAGTAATGAGAGGTGCAGAACGTTGGACAGATCATAGGCTTTTGCGCACAATCCTTTGATTGCACATATCTCGCCACTTCCCAAGGAGGCTAAAGCAAACTCGTGCAGCTTTCAAAACAGCCAGACTCCTGGACCCCTCCGACCTTGGTATGTTCAAGGACAGTCTGCACCAAAATCTGTCCACTACAGAACCACTGCCTGGAGACCCAACTCACAAATGGGAAACACTCCGGGGTATGATACAGGAGGCAACTAAGACTGTGCTTGGCCCTAAACGCAGACATCACCAAGACTGGTTTGATCAGAACAACACTGCAATAGAAGATCTCTTGGCCAAGAAAAACAAGGGATTCATGGAGTAGCAAAACAACCCAGATTCAGTGCCAAAGAAAAACAGATTCAAGTCCTTGCAGAGTGAGGTTCAGAGGGAAATAAAGAAAATGCAGTATAAGTGGTGGGGTGAGGAAGCTGAAGAGATTCAAGGGTTTGCTGACTCAAATAACTCAAAGTTTTTCAGTTCCATCAAAATAGTGTTTGGTCCCTCCAAATCTGGCTTCACTCCTCTGCTTTCCTCAGATGGAACAACACTGATCAAGGACAAAACTGGCATCAACAACAGATGGAAAGAAAATTTCAGTCAACTTCTGGATCACCCTTCCTCAGTTGACCAGTGTGCACTTGACCAGATAAAACAACTAGCAGAATAAACTGAATTAGATGGACCACCCTCTATGCATGAAATCAAGAGAGCCATTAAACAGATGAGCTGCGGAAAAGCTCCTGGCAAGGATGGCATTTTTGCAGAAGTCTACAAAGCACTGGGTGGCATAGCCACTACAAAGACACTTCATGGGTTAGTATTGGAGGCCCTATTTATTGGTCACTGTGCTCCCATGGCTCATGAAGAGAACCACCTGCAAATCATAATTTACAAGTTTTCTGAAGCGGCTAAGCTATTTGGATTCACGACTAGTCTTGGGAAAACTGTAGTACTCCTACAGCCAGCACAAAATACGACCCTTCAGATACCATGCATCACTATCAATGGCACACAGTTGAAAAATGTCCAGACATTCAAGTACCTGGGCAGCACTATCTCTAGTGATGGTTCTCTTGATGGAGAAATTTCAGCCAGGATCCAGAAAGCTAGTCAGGCAGACTTCACACCAAAGTTTTGAAGCACAAAAGCATTTGTCTTACCACAAAACTTAAGATCTACAATGTGATCATAATGTCCTTGTTGTATGGTTGCGAGACATGGACTGTGTACCAAAGGCACAGCAAAAAGCTTGAGCAGTTTCACCAATGCTCCCTCCACTCCATGATGAAGATACAATGGCAGGACCGTGTCACAAAGCATGAGGTATTAGACAGAGCCAGCACCACCAGCATCAAAGCCAAGCCCATCAGAGCCCAACTTCAGTGGACAGGACATGTCATCAGGATGGAGAAGTCCAGAATCCCACGCCAACTCTTCTTTGGAGAACTAGTTAAAGGAAACCGCAACCAAAGGAGAGATACAAGGACAACCTCAAGGCAAACCTCAAATTGGCAGATATCATCAAGCCTTTCTAACTCAAGCTGACAGCTAATAACAGACAGTTCTGGTGCTCCTTGACCCAACGCACAGCGGTAGCCTTTGAAGATGACCACCGCTTGCGCCTTGAAGCAGCCCCCCAACGGAGACACCGAATGTCGTAGATCGAATGTCGGCTTTTAGACTCCAAACTCACATGCGTACTCACCAATGAGAGACAACCAAGAAAAGAGAGCTGAGAGTTATGGTGAAGTGTATTATTTTTATGTTGTCAAAATTTAACTATTTTCTGAGTTATTGCGAACTGTATTTTTTAATATTTCCTATTGTTATATTTGAACAATGTTTAGATTATTTGTAAAGTGCATTATTTTCTATTTTATACTGTAATAACTGAACACTGTTGATAGTTATGGTGAAGTGTATTATTTTATTTTTTAATCTTGCTATATCGGAACAATGATGAGCGTTATTGTGAAGTGTAATTGAAGGGAAAATGTTCTTAATCATCATACTGTGAAGTTTTTACTTGTTTCTATGAGTATGGAAAATTACAGGCTTATATACGTTTGGAACAATCAGGTGTGCGATTTCTACTGTGAATGTTACTTCTGTATTCTAAGAGGCTCTTGTCTGACCTTTCACCTCTGTGAAACTTTTATCTCCTATTTTGATATAGTCCAGCTGCTCCTAGATACTGTAGACTTGTTTTTCTTGTGGAAAAGTACTGTTTACCACCACCAGCCCCCTTAGACGAATCAGCCTCAACTGGTTCCTCGCTTATGGCTGGGAACCAACTTAGAGCTGTATATATGTGTACTCCACCATTGTGTGTTGGTGATTTGTGAATAAAGACTGCTGTTTTTTACATGGACTGCTGTCTTTTTTTACGACTCGCTCCAGAAGCACTTCTGGGTGACACAGGTGAATCAATCCTTGGGGAGTATTCGTGTGGGCCGATTCAGTAACCTAACAGTTTTATTTTACATTTTACATTAAAATTTAACAACATTGAAAGTAATTGTGAAGTGTATAATATTATATTTTATATTGTCATCACTGAAAGATTTTGAGAGATATTGTTATGTATATATTTGTTATGGTCTGTGCTGGCTGGCGGAACTAACTCTTCTTTAATCATTGCAGGCGCTGGCGAGGGGCGTGGTGGTTGCCGGTAGGCGAGCTACAAGCTGAGCGGTCCTGGTCCCAGTCTGCAATCAGCAAGCAGCCAGCTATAAATGGGAGCGGCGCGCTTCCCTCCAATGTCAGAAGATTGTTTTCCCTGTGACTCTGCTCCTCGGCTTTCTCTTTGACCCCTGGTTCTTGCTTCGTGCTCAATCAGTTCCCTCGGCTTAGTATTCCAGTGATTTTCAGTTCCTAGTGTTTAATAAATCTTTTGAACCTTCTTTTGATCTCCTGCATCTCTGGGTCCAACCCATACACTCCTGGCATAACAATATTTACATTGTAATCACTGATCAATGTTGAGAGTAATTATGAAGTCGAATACTCTTTATTTTATATTGTTGTATCTGAAGAATTTTGAGAATTATTGTTAAGTGTATTATTTTTTAATTTGATGTTGTCAAAACTGAACAATATTGAGTGTTCCTGTGAAGTTTATAGTTTTATATTTTATGTTGCTTCAACTGAACAATTATTTGAGGTATTGTGAGGTGTATTATTTTATATTTTATATTGTCATAACTGTACAGTGATGAGAGATTTTGTGAAGTGTGTTGTTTTGTATTTATGTTGTTATAATTGAACATTGTTGAGAGTTATTGGGGTTTATATTTATATATGTTGTGATAATGGAACAAGTATTTGAGTTATAGTGAAGTGTATTACTTTATGTTTTATCTTGTAAAAAAGGAACAATTATTCAAGTTATTGTGAAGTGTATTATTTTATATTTATATTGTCATAACTGAACAATTTTTAGTGTTAGTATAAAATGTATTGGTTTTTAGTTTTAGATTTTCATAACTGAACTGATAGATTATCTTGTATTTTTAATGGTTATATCCGAACAATGTTGATAGTTATCCTGAAGTGTATTTTTTTTATATATATTGTTATAACTGTACAATGATGAGAAATATTGTGAGTTGCATTTTTTTTTTTGTTATAGCTGAACAATGTTTGGAGTTATTGTAAAATGTTTTATTTTATATTTTAAATTATTATCACTGAACAACCTTTACAGTTATTGTGAAGTGTATTATTTTAAATTGTACATTGTTAAAACTGAACAATATTAAGAGTTTTTGTACGGTGTATTATTTTATAATTTATATTATGATAACTGAACAATGTTGAGAACTTTTGTGAAGTTCATTTTAATCTTCTATTGTGAAAACTGAACCTACTTGAGATTTATTGTTAAATGTAATACTTTCTATTTTATATTAAAATAACTAAACAAACTTGAAATTTGTTCTGAAGTCTATTACTTTATATTTTATATTGTAAAAACAGAATAATGTTGAGGGTTATTTTGAAGTGTATTACTTTATGTTTTATATTGTTATAATTGAACAATGATGAGTTATTGTGAAGTATATTACTTTATATTTTATTTTTTATAGACTGAACAATGTTTGAGTTATTGTGAAGTGTATTTTTAAATTTTTATATTGTCATAACTGAAGAATGGAAAGCGGTATTGTGAAGTGTATTATTTTATTATTCTATATATTTTATGTTGTTATAACTGATCAATGTTGAGAATTATTTTGAAGTGTATTGGTTATTTTTTTATATTGTAAAAACTGAAAAATGTTGAGCGGTTTTGTGAAATTAATTACAGTAGGCCCTCGTTATTAGCAGGGATTCGGTTCTGGGCCCTCCCGTGAATAAAGATAATCTGTACCCGGAAGTAAAACCCCATGTATCATGTTACATGTGCAAATGATAAACTGGAAGTAAAATCCTATGCATCTATTACATGCGCTAAAATATGCCCCTTAAGCACATTCTACAGACAGAAAAAAAATCTTCTTGTTTGCTATGGTGATGGACAGGATGACAGATGAGATTAGACAAGATTCCCCATGGGCTATGATGTTTGCAGATGACATCATGATCTGTAGTGAGAGCAGAGAACAAGTGGAGGAAAATCTAGAGAGGTGGAGGTATGCCCTGGAAAGCAGGGGATTGAAGGTTAGTCTCAGTAAGACGGAATACATGTGTGTGATCGACAAGGACCCAAGAGGAACGGTGAGGTTACAGGGGGCAGAGATAAAGAAGGTGGAGGATTTTAAGTACTTAGGCTCAACAATCCAGAGCAATTGAGAGTGTGGAAAAGAGGTGAAGAAGCGCGTGCAGGCAGTTTGGAATGGATGGAGAAAAGTGTCTGGTGTGATGTATGATTGGAAAGTAACAGCAAGAATGAAGGGAAAAGTGTACAAGACGGTGATGAGGCCAGAGGATGGATAGTGAGTATATTGGTAGTAGGATGCTGAGGTTGGAACTACCAGGCAAAAGTCCCAGAGGAAGACCAAAGAGAAGATTTATGGATGTGGTGAAGGCGGACATGAAGGTCGTTGGAGTAAAAGTAGAAGATGCAGAGGATAGGGAGAGATGGAGGCAGATCATTTGCTGTGGCGACCCCTGAAGGGAACAGCCGAAAGGAAAAGAAGAAGAAGATAAGGAGAAATTCTGGAGTGAGATAGATGAAGTGATGCAGAATACCCCCAAACATGAAAGAGTAGTCATTGGGGCAGACTTCAATGGACATGTTGGTGCAGGAAACAGAAGGGACGAGGAAGTGATGGGCAGGTTTGGTATCCAGGACAGGAACACAGAAGGACAGATGTTGGTAGATTTTGCAAAAAGGATGGAAATGGCTGTGGTAAATACTTTCTTCCAGAAGAGACAAGAGCATAGGGTGACTTATAAAAGCGGAGGTAGGAGCACACAGGTAGACTACATCTTGTGCAGGCGATGTAATTTGAAGGAAGTCAGTGACTGCAAAGTAGTAGTGGGTGAGAGTGTTGCCAAACAGCATAGGATGGTGGTGTGCAGGATGACGCTGATGGTGAGGAAGGTGAAGAAGGCAAAGGTAAAGCGGAAGACAAAGTGGTGGAAGCTGAAAAAGGAGGAGTGTTGTGTTGTAATCAAGGAGGAGTTGAAACAGCCTTTGGGTGGTCAGGAAGTGCTTCCAAATGACTGGACAACCACAGCCAATGTGATCAGAGAGACCGGTAGGAAAGTACTTGGTGTGTCCTCTGGAAGGAAAGTAGATAAGGAAACTTGGTGGTGGAATGAGGAAGTGCAGGAGTGTGTACTAAAGAAGAGGTTAGCTAAGAAGAAGTGAGACATTGAGAGGACCGAAGAGAGTAAACAGGAGTACAGAGAGACACAGCGTAAGGCGAAGGTAGCGGTGTCAAAGGCCAAACAGAGGGCGTATGATGACTTGTATGCTCGGTTGGAAAGTAAAGAGGGAGAAAATGATTTATACAGGTTGGCACAGCAGAGAAATAGAGTTTTGCAGGATGTGCAGCAAGTTAGAGTAATTAAGGACAGAGAGGGAAATGTATTGACTGATGACAGAAGTGTGCTGGGAAGATGGAAAGAGTACTTTGAAGAGCTGATGAATGAGGAAAATGAGAGAGAAAAAAGAGTAGACGAGGTGACTGTTGAGGACCAGGAAGTAGCAAAGATTAGTAAGGGTGAAGGGAATTGAAGAGGATAAAGAATGGAAAGGCAGTTGGCCCTGATGGCATACTGGTGGAGGTGCCAGAGGAATGGAGGAGAAGTGTGTTGGTGCCCATTTTTAAGAACAATGGAGATGTGCAGAGTTGTAGCAACTACAGAGGGATAAAGTTGATGAGCCATACGATGAAGTTATGGGAAAGAATAATGGAAGCAAGACTAAGGGCAGAGGTCAGCATTTGTGAACAACAGTTTGGTTTAATGCCAAGAATGAGCACCATAGATGCAGTGTTTGCCTTAAGGATGTTAATGGAGAAGTACAGAGAAGGTCAGAAGGAGCTGCATTGTGCCTTTGTGGATCTGGAAAAAGCATATGACAGGGTGCCGAGAGAGGAACTGTGGTATTGCATGAGGAAGTCTGGAGTGGCAGAGAAGTATGCTAGAGTGGTGCAGGACATGTATGAGAGATGTAAGACAGTGGTGAGGTGTGCTGTCGGTGTGACAGAACAGTTCAAGGTGGAGGTGGGACTGCATCAAGGGTCAGCTCTGAGCCCCTTCTTGTTTGCTATGGTGATGGACAGGCTGACAGACGAGGTTAGGCAAGAATCTCCATGGACTATGATGTTTGCAGATGACATTGTGATTTGCAGTGAGAGCAGAGAACAAGTGCAGGAAAACCTAGAGAGGTGGAGGTATGCCCTGGAAAGGAGGGGAATGAAGGTTAGCCACAGTAAGGCAGAATACATGTGTATGAATGCCAAGGACCCAACAGGAACGGTGAGGTTACAAGGAGCAGAGATAAGGAAGGTGGAGGATTTTAAGTTCTTAGGCTCAACAATCCAGAGCAATGGAGAGTGTGGAAAAGAGGTGAAGAAGCGTGTGCAGGCTGGTTTTGGAGACAAAGTCAGAGAGGCTATATTGAAATGGTTTGGACATGTACAGAGGAGGGATAGTGAGTATATTGGTAGTAGGATGTTGAGGTTGGAACTACCAGGCAGAAGGCTTAGAGGAAGACCAAAGAGATGATTCATGGATGTGGTGAAGGAGGACATGAAGGTCATTGGTGTAAGAGAAGAAGATGCAGAGGATAGGGTGAGATGGAGGGAGATGATTCGCTGTGGCGACCCCTGAAGGGAAAAACCGAAAGGACAAGAAGAAGAAGATAAGCATTGTACAGAATATATTGTATAGAGCGGAGAGCGGAGAGAATACAGGGTTAGCGGCACAGTCGCCAAAATCAAAGTCCCCCAAAAACAGTTCATAATAAAAAAGAACATGAAACGACATGAAGTGAAATAAATTGAATAAACAAAACAAAAGGATAAACATGCTACAGTAAATAAAATTGCACACAAATATTCTAAACACTAACTTAGGTGCTGTACTGGAGTAATAATTGAAAAAGACTTTACAAGTGCTTTACAACAGTTCAGATGATTATTCCTCTTCAGGCACTTCAGAGGAAACTGATCTCTTCTTCAGGAGAAGTCTTAT
Organism: Plotosus lineatus; assembly: GCA_024760905.1. Lineage (NCBI taxonomy): Eukaryota > Metazoa > Chordata > Actinopteri > Siluriformes > Plotosidae > Plotosus > Plotosus lineatus. The sequence continues at coordinate 1,887,868 of CM045749.1, forward strand.
TTCCTCAGAAGATACATCCAAAGTCATTACCTTTTTCTGGAGCTTAGCCAGGGTTTGAGTGGCATCATAGAGCTTAACTGGTAATTAAAACACTCATTGACAACGTGTGCGCGAATGAGGAAAAAGGGGCGTATATAACATCTCAACCAATCAGCAGGAGGGAGAAATGCCATTGGCTGAATTTAAATCATATGACAATTACTCGGTAATCTGCGAATCTGTGGAGGTATGAGTGCAAAACCTTGAATAGTCAAGGGCCTACTGTATTTTATATTGTATATTATTATAACTGAACAACCCCCAGTGCGGCTAACTGGGTTATCAAAGGCGGGCCATGTCTCTCACTGTCTATGGTGAGAGGCATGTAAAAGAACCATTGCTGACTTTCGTAAAGAGTAGGCTGCAAAGTCGTCAGTGTGTTTCTGTCCCTTGCTAAAAGGGTTGTGACAGGAAGGGCATCCGACGTAAAAACCTCTGCCAAATGAAAATGTGCGAATCAGATGATTTGCTGTGGCGACTCCCGAGTAAAAGGGAAAAAGCCGAAAGTAAGACAGACATTGTTATAACTGAACAAGTGTATTAAAGTGTATTATTTTAAATTTTATATTGTGATAAATTAACAATGCTGAGAGTTATTGTGAAGTATGTTATTTTATATTTTGATGACTGAACATTGTTTGAGAGTTACTGTGAAATGTATTATTTGATATTTTATATTATTACAATTTAATCATGTTGAGAATTTATGTGTGGTGTTTTATTTTATAATTTATAATATTTTAACTTAACAGTGCTGAGAGTCAGAGTGGGGCAGTGGTGGTCTAGTGGATAGGGCACAGGATCGCTAACATTGTTCAGATAGTTATCGTGAAATGTATTTTTTTTACAATTTATATTGTTAAAACTCAAAAATATTACAGTTATTGTGAAGTGTATTATATTATATTTTATATTACAATGGTAAATGTTGAGAGTTAATGTGAAAGGTATTATTTTATATATTATATTGTTTTATTTGAAAAATATTGAGTTTTTCTGAAGTATCTTCTTTTTTTTTCTTCCCAAGATGGTGCTGGGTGACCTGCAGCCAGTTACAGGAGCTCATCACCTTATATTCTTTTTGTTTCTTTTCCATTTCTATTGTATATAGGTGTGTTTCTTTATCTTTTTTGAAAGTTTCTTTTTCTTTCTTCAATCCTGCATTTGGGAAGCCCACTTTTATAATGCTTTTGTTTTGCTGTGCACTTTTACTTTCACTTTTTGGATCGGCGTCAGGAAACTCATTCACCAACGGCTCTGAACAACACAGGTCTTATACACGTGAGGCCCTCCTCGGCCTGCGCACCCCCTCTCTCCTTCATGCAGAAAAGCCCATTGTTCCCGTTACGGAGGAAAAGGAGAGACTGCAGAGGGGGACGAAACATGCGGAGGACATATGTTCCCTCTGTCATCATGGGAAATGTCCGCGTGATCGTCAGCAAGACCGAGGAGCTGGCGGCGCTGACCCGGCAGCAGAGGGAGTACCGGGACTGCAGCCTCATGTGTTTTTCGGAGACATGGCTGAATTAACTCACACCGGACTCTATGGTTTCTCTGAACGGATTTACACTTGCCCATGCAGACCGGAGTGTGGCAGAGAGCAGAAATAAGAAAGGAGGGGGCATGGCGGTCTACGTGAATGAACGATGGTGCCACCCGGCCAACGGGCACTTGAAGGAGCAGCTGTGCACGCGGGACCTGGAGCTGCTCGCCGTGAGCACGTGGCCATATTATCTATGAGGGAGTTTTCACACGTAATTGTTGTTTTGCATGTACATTCTGCCCTCGGCTGATGTGGCGGCCGCGTGTGAGCGTCTCCACAGCGCTGTCAGTCCGACACAGACTCGTCATCCCCGCGACATGATTCTGATCAACGGGGACTTTAACCACGCCTCTCTCTCCGCCTCTCTCCCGACATTCACACAATACGTGAAGTGCACCACAAGAGACAATAAAACGCTGGACTTGCTGTATGCTAATGTGAAGGACGCGTACAGCTCCACCCCCCTCCCCCACTGGGACACTTAGACCACAACCTTGTCTACCTGCTCCCCAATACACACCCAGGGTGCGGAAGGAACCTGCGCAGAAGAGATCTGTGAAAGTGTGGACCCAGGAGACCAATGAGTGGCTGAGGGACTGTTTCCAGACCAAAGACTGGAGCATACTCTGTGACTCCTTTGGTGATGACACCGACGGCCTCACACACTGTATCACCGATGACATGAACTTCTGCATGGACAGCACTGTACCAACACGGAGGATACGGTGCTTCTCCAACAACCACATGTGGGTCACCCCTGAGCTTAAAGTCCTCCTGAACCAGAAGAAGAGGGCTTTCATCTCAGGGATAGAGAGGAGCAGAAGAAGGTCCAGTGTGAGCTCCAGTGGAGGATCAGGAGGGCCAAGAAGGATTATGGAAAGAAGATGGAGGAGAAGCTTGCTCAGAACAATATGCGGGACATCTGGAGAGGACTAAAGACTATGTCTGGATTTGGGTAGAGTGTCAGAGGGACAGCTGATTGTGTCCAGCATGATGATGGGCGGATGAATTAAACTGTTACTTCAACAGGCTTGATTCTTCCCCCTTCCCCTCTGCCCCCTCCCTGTTCTCCCCTCTTCACCATCTCCAGACCAGCGGACACCTCCCCCCTCCCCATGCCAACTTCACCTGACTGCAGCAGCCCCACAGACACATCCCCCTTCCTCTGCAGCCCACCCCCCCTCTCTCCCTCACATCGGACCAGGTGAGGAGACAGTTGAGGCGACTAAATCAGAGGAAATCTGCAGGACCAGATGGCATCAGTCCCAGGCTGTTGAGGACCTGCGCGGACCAGCTTTGTGAGGTCCTATGCCAACTGTACAACCTGAGCCTCAGCCTGGAGAAGGTTTCCATCCTGTGGAACACCTCCTGTGTGGTCCCGGTTCCCAAAACAGCTCAAGCAAAGGAACCAGCACACTACAGACCTGTCGCCCTGACCTCCCACCTCATGAAGACCATGGAGAGGCTCCTTCTCGAACACCTCCGCTCTATGGTGAGCCCCACCCTAGACCCACTGCAGTTTGCCTACAGGCCCAACATCGGGGTAGAAGACACCGTAATCTACCTTTTGCAGCAGGCGCTCACCCACCTGGAGATCACCGGTAGCGCTGTGAGGGTCATGTTCTTTGACTTCTCCAGTGCCTTCAACACCATCAGGCCAGCGCTTCTGTGGGGGAAACTGGAGGACACGGGAGTGGACGGACATCTTGCTGCCTGGATCATCGACTACCTCACTGACCATCCACAGTACGTGCAGTTGCGTGGCTGTGAGTCAAAAGTGGCAGTCTGCAGCATGGGGGCACCCCAGGGCACCGTCCTTTCCCCCTTCCTTTTCACCATTTACACCTCGGACTTCACCTACAACACAGACAGCTGCCACCTCCAGAAGTTCTCGGACGACTCCGCCATCGTGGACCGTGTGTCAGAGGGGAACGAGCTGGAGTACCGGTCGGTCATCGTCGACTTTGTGGATTGGTGTGAGCGCAATCGCCTGTGCTTGAACACTAGGAAGAGGAAGGAGATGGTGGTCGATGTGAGGAGAAGCACTCTCACACACACACACACACACACACACACACACACACACACACACACACATACACACCCACACACACACACACACACACACACACACACACACACACACACACTCACTGGTGAACATGCAGGGACAGGACATTGAGACAGTGGACAGTTTCAAGTACCTGGGCGTTCGCCTGAACAATAAACTGGTCCCACAACACCAACGCCCTGTACAAGAAGGGCTAGAGTCGCCTCCACCTTCTGAGGAGACTTAGGTCCTTTGGATTATGCAGACCTCTGCTCAGGACATTTTATGACTCTGTGGTAGCCTCTGCAATCCTCTACGCTGCCGTCTGCTAGGCCCCGGGCGGCACAGAGTGGGACAGAAAGAGACTGAACAAGCTGGTCAGGAGGGCCAGCGCTGTCCTAGGCTGCCCACTGGACTCTGTGAAGGTGGTGGGCGAGAGGAGAATGGTAGCCAAGCTCACATCCATTATGGACAACAGCTCTCACCCACTGCACCAGACTGTAGAGAAGCTGAGCAGCTCCTTCAATAGACGACTGAGACATCCTCAGTGCAGGAAGGAGCGCTACCGCAGGTCTTTCATCCCCACCGCTGTCAGACTGTACAACGCCACTTTGTAACTGTCTGTGAAAAAAAACGGTTATGTTCAATAAAAACCCGTGCACTTTCATCAACCACATCTACCCCACTGACTGTGAACCATATCAATCCAGCTACTCTGCCCTCAGATACATGTACACTTGAATATCAGCCTGTCTACAAAGTTTTTTATTGTGTACAGTGAGTCGTCGACTTACGACCTATGCGAGTTACGACTGATCGACTTTACGACCGCAAAAGAGGTGAAGCATGATTCATGGCGTGCAGCGCGAGTGTTCCACCCGACGGTTGTTTGTGCTGCCGGCAGTGCCAGTATTGTATCTTAAAAGGCCAAGCAGGAGATGATGCAGCTTCACTAACTGCTCAGAGGAAATCTATTCATCTACTTTCAATGCCACGTCACTGTGGCGCGAAGCTGAAAGCCAATCCTTTCTGTGTGGGTGGGTCCGATACCTTGAAGCTCTAATTTTATTGGACTCACACACTGCAGTGTTTGTGACAGGAAGCGCGTCCAAAGTTTTGGCAATCAGCTGGTCTGCAGGTTGAAGTTTTTCCATGTCTGTCCATTTGTGTTTGCTTGTCAGCTGTGCTTGGCTTCGTGGAAATGAGCCGAACAAAATGAGGAAAATTTATCTCTTCACTCAAACAACACGCGCAGTCTATGGCTGTTGTTATAATCCAATAAAATTGGAGTTTGAAGCTATCGGACCCGTCCACACAGTGGAATACAGAAAGGATTGGCTCTCCGCTGCGTGTCACAGTGACGTAGAATTGAAAATAGATGTATAGATTTAAATGCGCAAGATTTATTCATCTGCTTTTATTTGGCGTGAGTGTATTTGGATGGAAATTCGACATACGACCAGATCGAGTTATGACTGGTCTGCCAGAACCAAACGTGGTTGTAAGTCGACGAGTCACTGTATTACTTTTATACTATTTATGTATCTATTTATTCATTTATAGAATATATATGTATATATGTATGTGTGTGTCTGTGTATATATGTCTATTTATATTTCCTATTTTATTGTTCTGTTCTATTAACTCAAGGATGTTACACCTTTCTCAGCTATTTTGCATCCCCTACTGATGGTACTTCAAGAGCCTGTAACAGTGAATTTCTCCATTGTGAGGTTAATAAAGCTGTATCTTATCTTATCTCATCCTCTTCCTCTTCTTCCCCTTTCAACTTTTCCCTTCAGGGGTCATCAGAGCGAATCATCTGCCTCCATCTCACCCTATCCTCTGCATCTCTCTGGTCTTCCTCTAGGCCTTCAGCCTGGTAGTTCGAATGTGTTCCAATCTCTACTACCAATATACTCACTAGCCCTCCTCTGTACGTGTCCAACCCATCGCAATCTAGGTAAAGGTAAGGTAAGTCTGTTGGGTTTTTACACCCGTGCCTTGTGGCTCATCAGGCTGGTGCTTTTCCCCGGTTTCCGTAGCATGAAGCGACGAGGAGTTCAACTCCCCATGGATGGGACACTAGTCCATCGCAGGTTACCTTTCCAGTATGTTTTTACTGGTACCCATTTATACTGCTGGGTGAACACAGGAACACTTGTGGTTGAGACCTTGCCCAGGAGTCTCTGCACAGTGAGGGTCTCAGTGGGATTTGAACTCACAACCTCCCGATCATGACCGCAGTATCCTAGCCACTACACCACAGGCCCCCATCTCAATCTAGCCTCTCTGACTTTGTCTCCAAAACCTCTTACATGTGCTATCCCTCTGATGTACTCATTTCTGCTACAATGGAGCCTCTCTCAGCTAAAGCCCAGCTCCTTGGCTTTCACATGCGAGTATCTCATAACCCAATGAGAACTGTTTCCACCGACAAGGAGAAAGGGTGAAGGCGGGCCTGTGGTGCCTTAAAACCAGTTTTGCTCAGTCCAGATGGGGCTTGTCAACCCAGGAGGGCAGCCCATCTAGGTGAAGGACAACACTAATTCCAAACCTGGGTAGATAGTCTTGGCAGACAGTTAATTTAGGAGAAGGAAACACTGATGTAAAACCTACAGCCCTGAGGTCACTACAGCCGTCTCAGCCTGCTAAGCTACTAAAGAACATCCCTGGACCTAAAAAGTGACAATCAGTTGGTGTGGGCTGACTGTCACTTTAAGCAACCGGTGCAGGTGAGAAGGAGAGCAGTCCTACAGCAATGTGAGAGGGGCAAAAACAGCAGGTGTAAGATGACACTGAATGCTGCAGTCTCAAGTCTGCATGTAGGCGGTCCTGTTGTAATAGGTCGTATTGACTATCGAAAGTGACAACAGCCTCATTCGGTTTTCTACAGGATGACCAAGCAGCCCTTTGTAGGGACAGTGCTGCTTGCTCCACATGGAGACGGTCTAGAAGATCTGACCCAAAAATTGCTTTCCTCACCCTACCCGGTTGATTCACTGGCTGGTGAATGCTGGAATGTACACACCTTGTTGGATTTGTATGACAATGACCCTCCACTAAGACGCTCCACTCTCGTGGCTAAAGAACTCTCTCGGCTTGATATTGACATTGCAGCCCTCAATGAGGTTCACTTTGCTGAGGAAGAATCACTTGTTGAATATGGAACAGGCTACACCCTTTTCTGGAGCAAAAGAGGAAAGGAAGAACATCGCCAGTCTGGCGTCGGTTTCATAATATCATCACCAACAAGCTTCATGCACTATTAACAGGTTATTCTGATCTATCATATCCCTTCGACTACCAATCCAAGGGGACAAGTTTGTCACTTTATTCAGTGTCTACAGCCCAGCGCTTCACGTGGACATGGCTGTTAAAGATGCCTTCTATGGTGATCTGCACACCATCATCACATGTATAGATTCCCAAGGACAAGCTTATCATCCTCAGTGACTTCAATGCTAGGGTGGGCAGTGACTCCCAACTGTGGAAAGGAGTCCTTTGCAAACACAGACTTGGCAACTGCAATGACAACAGGTGCTTGCTCCTGCAGATTTGCTCTCAACACCAGTTAACCATCACGAACACATTGTTCCAACAGCAAGATCGCTTCAAAACCACATGGTGTCACCCTTGCTCAAAGCACTGGCACGTACTCTACTATATCCTAGTTTACCAGAGAGAAGCCAGAGATGCTCTGCATGCCAAAGTCATGCCCAGACCAGACTGTTATACAGATAACAGACTTGTGCATGCAAAGCTTGCATTCACCTTCAAGTCGCCACCCAAGAAGAAAGGTCCACAAACCAAGAAACTCCAGGTGCCACGACTCCAACAACCAGAGATAGAAGCTGTCTTCCTGGCCAAGCTAGCGGAAAGGCTGCAGCACCCACCAAACCCTGACCCAAAATCTCAATGGCACATTTTCAAGACTGTAGTTGATGAAACTGCAGCAGAAACACTCGGCTTCTCAGTCAGATCGAACAGAGACTGGTTCGATGAGTCTGACCCAGCAATCCAAGATCTCCTGGACAAGAAACACTCCTGCTACTTACATCTACCTCCTGTTGACCATGCCACCAAGGCGGCATACAGAAAAGCTTGTAGCACTTTGCAGGCCAGCCTAATAACCATGCAAAATGACTGGTGGGTAGCAATGGCAGAAAAACGCAACTGTATGCAGACATTGGGGACACTCATTCCTTCTTTGAAGCTTTAAAAGCCATCTATGGCCCCTCCTAAAAAATCCAAGCCCCACTCCTTAATGCAGACAGAAATACTCTTCACATTGATAAAGAGTCGATCCTGACTTGCTGGGCTGAACACTTTGGGGGCCTATTCAGCAACCAGCATAAAGTGGCAGACTCCTCCATCACTAAGGTTCCTATCATCGAGCCAAAGCATGAGCTTGATGAGCCTCCCTCAGTGAAAGAAATCAAAACTGCTATTAGTCAAATAAAACCTGGGAAGTCCCTGGGATCAGATGGTATTTCAGCTGAGATCTACCAGCATGGTGGGGAGGTTGTGGTCAGCAGACTGCAAGAATTGTTCAACTCCTGTTGGGAACAGGGCATTCTTCCACAGGACCTTAAATATGCAGTCATCATCTCTCTGTACAAAAACAAAGGGGAGAAATTGGACTGCTCACACTACTGTGGTATTACATTCCTGTCCATAGCAGGTAAAGTTCTAGCTCGCAATCTTCTGAAGAGACTCATTCCCTTCATCATTGAAGACTTCACCCCTGAAAGCCAGTGTGGTTTCCGAGTCAAAAGAGGAACAACTGACATGATCTTTGTACTCTGTCAAGTCCAGGAGAAATGCAGAGAGCGGAACATGGGCCTCTTCGTTGTCTTCATTAATCTGACTAAAGCATTTTTTTCCATGAGCGGGGTCTTTGGAAGATACTTACCCACCTGGGCTGCACACAGAAGTTCCTCACAATCATCTGCCAGCTGCATGAGGGCCAGAAAGGTCAAGTGAAACACAATGGCACCCTTTCAGACAGCTTCCTAATCTATAATGGTGTCAAGCAAGGCTGCGTGCTTGCACCCTCACGCTTCCCCATCTTCTTCAGCATGACGGTACACCAAGCAATGGAGGACATCTCCGACGGATTCGATATCTGCTTTCGCTCTGACGGCAGCCTGTTCAATCTTAAATGACTTTTCGCCCACTCCAAGACAATGGAGCAGCTCATAATAGATCTGCTGTTTGCTGATGGTTGTGCACTTCTTACACACTCAGAAGCTGCTCTTCAAAAACTTATTGACCACTTCTCAAAGGCCTTCGGGCTTACAATCAGCTTGAAAATTACAAAAGTGCTGTTCCAACCCTCAAATCTGCAAAACTACACCCCTCCTCCCATCACTATTGATGGCACAACTCTGAATGCAGTCGAACACGTCACCTACCTTGGCAGCGTCAAATGACGCAAACAACGACAAGGACAATGACAGTCGGCTCTTGAAGGCAAACAGATCCCTTGGCAGACTTTCCAAGCAAGTCTGGAACAACCACTCACTTCAGCTAACTACCAAAATCAAAGTTTACAGAGTTGCTGTAATCCCTACTCTCATATACGGTGCAAAAGCCTGGACACTGTACAGAAGACACGTGCGACTACTTGAATACTTCCATCAGCAGTGCCTACCCTCCATCCTGAACATCAAGTGGCATGACTATATGTCCAACGAGGATGTCCTGGAAGAAGCTCAACTTCCCAGTATTGAGTCCATCCTGCATAAACAGCAGCTGCAATGGGCAGGGAATTTTACGAGAATGGATGACTCTGAATGAAGCTATCCAGTTGTTGGAACTCAAGTCTGGAAAGTGAAACTGTGGTGCTCCAAAAAATCGATACTTCTTCTTCTTTTCCTTTCGGCTGTTCCCTTCAGGGGTCGCCACAGCAAATGGTCCACCTCCATCTCTCCCTATCCTCCGCATCTTCGACTCTGACTCCAACTACCTTCATGTCCGCCTTCACCACATCCATAAATCTTCTCTTTGGTCTTCCTCTGGGCCTTCTGCCTGGTAGTTCCAACCTCAGCATCCTACTACCAATATACTCACTATCCATCCTCTGTACATGTCCAAACCATCTCAATCTAGCCTCTCTGACTTTGTCTCCAAAACATCTAACATGTGCTGTCCCTCTGATGTACTCATTTCTGATCCTATCCATCCTCGTGACTCCCAGAGAGAACCTCAACATTTTCATCTCTGCTACCTCCAACTCTGACTCCTGTCTTTTCCCCAGGGCCACTGTCTTTAAGCCATATAACATCGCTGGCCTCATCACCGTCTTGTACACTTTTCCTTTCATTCTTGCCGATACTCTCCTATCGCACATCACACCGGACACTTTTCTCCATCCATTCCAAACTGCCTGCACGCGCTTCTTCACCTCTTTTCCACACTCTCAATTGCTCTGGATTGTTGAGCCTAAGTACTTAAAATCCTCCACCTTCTTTATCTCTGCCCCCTGTAACCACACAATTCCTCTTGGGTCCTTGTTGTTCACACACATGTATTCTGTCTTACTGAGACTAACCGTCATTCCCCTCCTTTCCAGGGCATACCTCCACCTCTCTAGATTTTCCTCCACTTGTTCTCTGCTCACACTACAGATCACGATGTCATCTGCAAACATCATAGTCCGTGGAGATTCTTGTCTCACCTCGTCTGTCAGCCTGTCCATCACCATAGTAAACAAGAAGGGGCTGAGAGCTGACCCTTGATGCGGTCCCACTGCCACCTTGAACTCTTCTGTCACACCGACAGCACACCTCACCACAATCTTTCATTTCTCATACATGTCCTGCACCACTCTAACATACTTCTCTGCCACTCCAGACTTCCTCATACAATACCACAGTTCTCTCGGCACCCTGTCATATGCTTTCTCCAGATCCACAAAGCCACAATGCAACTTCATCCTTTGAGAATGTTAATAGAGAAGTACAGAGAAGGTCTCTGTACTTCTCTATTAACATCCTCAAAGCAAAAACTGCATCTGTGGTGCTCTTTCTTGGCATGAAACCAATCTGTTGCTCATAAATGCTGACCTCTGCCCTTAGTCTAGCTTCCACTATTCTTTCCCATAACTTCATTGTATGACTCATCAACTTTATCCCTCTGTAGTTGTCACAACTCCCTTGTTCTTAAAAATGGGCACAAGCACACTTCTCCATTCCTCTGGCATCTGTTCATTTTCTAAGACCTTGTTGAATTTTCTTGTCAGAAAATCTACTGCTACCTCCCCGAGACACTTCCATACCTCAACTGGTATGTCATCAGGGCCAACTGCCTTTCCACTCTTCATCCTCTTCAATGCCCTCCTCACTTCTCCCTTACTAATCTTTGCTACTTCCTGGTCCTCAACGGTCACCCCTTCTACTCTTTTTTCTCTCTCATTTTCCTCCTTCATCAGCTCTTCAAAGTATTCTTTCTATCTACCCAGCACACTTCTGTCATCAGTCTAACTTGGTGCACGTCTTTCCCATCTCTATTTCTCTGCTGTGCTAACCTGTATAGATCATTTTCTCCCTCCTTACTGTCCAACTTATCATACAAGTCATCATACGCCCTCTGTTTGGCCTTTGACACCACTACCTTCACCTTACGCTGTGTCTCCCTGTACTCCTGCTTACTCTCTTCGGTCCTCTCTGTGTCCAATTTCTTCTTAGCTAACCACTTCTGTTATCAGTCAATACATTTACCTCTCTGTCCTTTATCACTCTAACTTGCTGCATTACTGTCCAACCTAGAATACAAGTAATTATACGCCCTCTGTTTGGCCTTTGACACCGCTACCTTTGCCTTACGCTGTGTCTCCCTGTACTCCTGTTTCCTCTCTTCGGTCCTCTCAATGTCCCACTTCTTCTTAGCTAACCTCTTCTTTTGTAGACACTCCTGCACTTCCTCATTCCACCACCAAGTCTCCTTATCTACTTTCCTTCCAGTATATATAATATACTATATAATAATATAATATAATATAATATAATATAATTATATATATATATATATATATATATATATATATATATATATATATATATATATATATATATATATATATATATATATATAATACACCAAGTACTCTCCTACCTGTCTCCCTGATCACATTTGCTGTGGGTGTCCAGTCATCTGGAAGCACTTCCTGACTACCCAAAGCCTGTTTCAACTCCTCCTTGAAGACAACACGACACTGTTCCTTTTTCAGCTTCCACCACGTTGTCTTCTGCTCTGCCTTTGCCTTCTTCACCTTTCTCACCATCAGTGTCATCTTGCACACCACCATCCTATGCTGTTTGATAACGCTCTCACCCACTACTACTTTGCAGTCACTGACTTCCTTCAAACTGCATCGTCTACACAAGCTGCAGTCTACCTGTATGCTCCTACCTCCACTTTTATAAGTCACCCTATGCTCCTGTTTCTTCTGGAAGAAAGTATTCACCACAGCCATTTCCATCCTTTTTGCAAAACCTGCCCATCACTTCCTCGTCCTCTCTGTTGCCTGCAACAACATGTCCATTGAAGTCTGCCCCAATGACCACTGTTTCACCTCTCGGGTTACTCTGCATCACTTCAACTCACTCCAGAATCTCTTCTCTCCTAGCTCACATCCTGCCTGTGAGGCATAAGCACTAACAACATTGAACATCACACCTTCAATTTCTAACTTGAGACTCATCACTCTGTCTGACACTCTTTTCACTTCTAGAACATTCCTGACAAACCCCTCCTTCACAATGACTCCTTTTTTCCTTATATAGTTCACTACATTCATAGTTCAACATTCAAAGTCCCTCTCAGTCCTAGACTCATGCCTTTCCTCTTCTCTCTTCGCTTACAGACACGCCTCCCACCCTTCCTTCTTTGACCAACAGTAGTCCAATTTCCACCAGCACCCTGTTAGTTAACAGCACTGATGGTTGTTGTTGTGAACCCTGCTTTGACCGATCCGGTATGGAGGTAATATCTGTGATTTGCATTATAAAGTTTGGCATTGCTTTCATGTCGGATGCCCTTCCTGACACAACCCTCTGCATTTATCTGGGTTTGGGATTGGCGTGAGGTAGAGACACTGCTTATGCCCCCCTACCACGGCTGCATTATTTTATTAACGTATTAAACTATTTTATTAACATATTTATTAATTCAATCATTATTAAGCATTTTTTATTCATTTTTACATTCATTACTAAACATTTGTGGCATGCTCCATGATGCGCTCCACCAAATGCGAGCGCCGCCCACACTTGGTGAAGCGCACCACATTTGTATGATGCACCAAAACTTGAGTCCAGAAGGTTGCGCTTCAAGACGATACCCAAAAATAAAAAGAGCTGACGTAATACTGATGAGCATCAGGTACAGGAGCGAGTGCTGCGGTGAGAAGCAAAGAGAAGCCTGGAGATCTAATACAGTTCATTTTCTGTATTCATGGGGTTTTTGTAAGAAGGGGGCCAACTGTATGTGTGTGTGTGTGTGTGTGTGTGTGTGTGTGTGTGTGTGTGTGTGTGTGTGTGTGTGTGTGTGTGTGTGTGTTTCAAACAGTCTACTGGTGGACAGGCTTGCTTTAGCCGAAAAGGAAGCAGAATGCGGCAGACTTCCCTGCCCCAACACTGGGCCCAAGGGCTTGCCAAAGACACAAACTGCCCACACTATGGACTTGGAGAAAACCAACACTTTCCTCTCCTCCATTAGTGCACTTCCTAGTGCTGATGATGGCTCCTCAGCAGAAGCTGGATGGTCCTTTCTTAGCTCTGAAATACATTCCTGTGCCATAGATGCTTCTGGTAAGAGAAGGAAAACAAACAAAGACTGGTTTGAAGCAAATCTTCAAATGCTTAAACCTCTGAATGATGCTAAAAGACAACCTCTGATCACATGGAAGCAATATCCAATGCATGGAAACCTCAACCTCCTACGTGAAGGCAGGGCTGGAAGTCAGGAAATGGTCAGGAAATGGGCAAACAACTACTGGCTGGAGCTTTGACACAAAGTGGAATAAGCATCTTTGACTAGCAACATTAGACGTATTTATGAAGGAATTAAAATATATATATGTATATATATATATAAATATATATCGAGGCCCGGGTTAACAACGACTGCCATCAGTGCTGTCAACCAACCGGGTTCTGATGGAAATTGGACTACTGTTGCTCGAAGACGTCGAAGAAGGAGAGGCGGGAGGTATGTCCGTAGGCAGAGAGAGAGAAGAGGAAAGGCATGAGTCTAGGACTGAAAGTAGGGACTTTGACTGTTGGAACTATGGTAGGAAAAGGTAGAGAGCTGGCTGACATGATGCAGAGAAGGAAGGTGGACATACTGTGTGTTCAGAAGACCAGGTGGAAAGGTAGCAAGGATAGAAGCATAGGAGCAGGGAAGGAGAGATTCTGGAGTGACTTAGATGAAGTGATGCAGAGTAACCCCAGAGGTGAAAAAGTGGTCATTGGGGCAGACTTCAATGGACATGTTGGTGCAGGCAACAGAGGTGACGAGGAAGTGGTGGGTAGGTTTGTTATCCAATACAGGAACGCAGAAGGACAGATGTTGGTAGATTTTGCAAAAAGGATGGAAATGGCTGTGGTGAATACTTTCTTCCAGAAGAGAGAGGAGCATAGGGTGACTTATGAAAGCGGAGGTAGGAGCACACAGGTAGACTACATCTTGTGCAGGCGATGTAATTTAAAGGAAGTCAGTGACTGCAGCGTAGTAGCGGGTGAGAGTGTTGCCAAACAGCATAGGATGGTGGTGTGCAGGATGATGCTGATGGTGAGGAAGGTGAAGAAGGCCAAGGCAGAGCAGAAGACAAAGTGGTGGAAGCTGAAAAAGGAAGAGTGTTGGGTTGTCTTCAAGGAGGAGTTGAAACAGGCTTTGGGTGGTCAGGAAGTGCTTCCAGATGACTGGACAACTACAGCTAATGTGATCAGGGAGACAGGTAGGAGAATACTTGGTTTTCATCTGGAAGAAAAGTAGATAAGGAGACTTGGTGGTGGAATGAGGAAGTGCAGGAGTGTGTACAAATGAAGAGGTTAGCTAAGAAGAAGTGGGACACAGAGAGGACCGAAGAGAGTAAACAGGAGTACAGGGAGACACAGCGTAAGGCGAAGGTAGCAGTGTCAAAGGCCAAACAGAGCGCGTATGATGACTTGTATGCTCAGTTGGAAAGTAAAGAGGGAGAAAATAATTTATACAGGTTGGCACAGCAGAGAAATGGAGATGGGAAGGACGTGCAGCAAATTAGACTGATAAAGGACAGAGAGGGAAATGTATTGACTGATGACAGAAGTGTGCTGGGAAGATGGAAAGAGTACTTTGAAGAGCTGATGAATGAGGAAAATGAGAGAGAAAAAAGAGTAGAAGAGGTGACTATTGAGGACCAGGAAGTAGCAAAGATTAGTAAGGGTGAAGTGAGGAGGGCATTGAAGAGGATGAAGAATGGAAAGGAAGTTGGTCCTGATGACATACCAGTGGAGGTATGGAAGTGTCTAGGAGAGGTAGCAGTAGATTTTCTGACAGGAGCATTCAACAAGGTCTTAGAGAGTGAGAGGATGCCAGAGGAATGGAGGACAAGTGTGCTGGTGCCCATTTTTAAGAACAAGAGAGACGTGCAGAGTTGCAGCAACTACAGAGGGATAATGTTGATGAGCCATACGATGAAGTTATGGGAAAGAATAGTGGAAGCTAGACTAAGGGCAGAGGTCAGCATTTGTGAACAACAGTTTGGTTTCATGCCAAGAAAGAGCACCACAGATGCAGTGTTTGCCTTGAGGATGTTAATGGAGAAGTACAGAGAAGGTCAGACGGAGCTGCATTGTGCCTTTGTGGATCTGGAGAAAGCATATGACAGGGTGCTGAGAGAGGAACTGTGGTATTGCATGAGGAAGTCTGGAGTGGCAGAAAAGTATGTTAGAGTGGTGCAGGACATGTATGAGAGATGTAAGACAGTGGTGACGGTGTGACAGAGGAGTTCAAGGTGGAGGTGGGACTGCATCAAGGGTCAGCTCTCAGCCCCTTCTTGTTTGTTATGGTGATGGGCAGGCTGACAGACGAGGTTAGACAAGATTCCCCATGGACTATGATGTTTGCAGATGACATTGTGATCTGTAGTGAGAGCAGAGAACAAGTGCAGGAAAATCTAGAGAGGTGGAAGCTCCCAAGCTCGGATAAATGCAAAGGGTTGCGACAGGAAGGGCATCCGGTGTAAAACTTTTGCCAGAATCCAAAATGCAAACCATAAAGACAAATTTCATACCGGATCGGTCGAGGACCAGGTTAACAACGACCGACATCAGTGCTGTTAACCAACAGGGTGCTGGTGGAAATTGGACTACTGTTGGTCGAAGAAGGAGAAGTCAAAGGAGAGGCGGGAGGTCTGTCCGTAGGCAGCGAGAGAAGAGGAAAAGCATGAGTTTGGGACTGAGGGTAGGGATTTTGAATGTTTGAACTATGACAGGAAACAGTAGAGAGTTGGCCAGTCTGGATTACGAAAAACATTTTCCTAAGTTTTCGTCCCCTGTAAACGAAAACAACCTCCTTGTACGAAAAGCGGCAAACCCGCCATTCAAAATTCAAATGCACCATGCAAAATTTTACATGATGTGTGAGTTGCTTTCTCATTCTCATCAGCTCTGAGCCCTTTCTTGTTTGCTATGGTGATGGACAGGTTGACAGACGTGTTTCAGGATGACAGACGAGGTTAGACAAGAATCACCATGGACTATAATGTTTGCAGATGACATTGTAACCTGTCGTGAGAGCAGAGAATAAGTGGAGGAAAATCTAGAGAGGTGGTGGTATGTCCTGGAATGGAGTTGAATGAAAGTTAGCCTCAGTAAAACAGAATCCATGTGTGTGAACAAGAAGGACCCAAGAGGAACGGTGAGGTTCAAGGGAACAGAGAAAATGAAGGTGAAGGATTTTAAGTACTTAGGCTCAACAATCCAGAGCAATGGAGAGTGTGGAAAAGAGGTGAAGAAGCGTGTGCAGGCAGGTTTGAATGGTTGGAGAAAAGTGTCCGGTGTGATGTGTGATACGAAGGTATCAGCAAGAATGAAAGGAAAAGTGTACAAGACGGTGATGAGGCCAGCAGTGTTGTATGGTTTAGAAACAGTGGCACTGAGGAAAACACAGGAGGCAGAGCTGGAGGTAGCAGAGATGAAAAGGATGAGTTTCTTTTTGGGAGTAACGATGTTGGATAGGATCAGGATTGCGTACATCAGTGGGACAGCATATGTAAGATGTTTTGGAGACAAAGTCAGAGAGGCTAGATTGAGATGGTGTGGACATGTACAGAGGAGGAATAGTGAGTATATTGGTAGTAGGTGGCTGAGGTTGTAACTTACAGGCAGAAGGCTTAGAGGAAGATCAAAGAGAACATTTATGGTGTCGTGCAGGAGGACATGAAGGTATTTGGAGTAAGAGTGAAAGATGCAGAGGATAGGGTGAGATTGAAGCAGATGATTCGCTGTGGCAACCCATGAAGGGAACAGCTGAAAGGGAAAGACGAAGAAGAAGATTGTTATAACTGAAGAATGTTGAGTTATTATGAAATGTATTTTTATATTTAATATTGTCATAACTGTAAAATATTGAGTTATTGTGAAGTGTATTATTTCATTTTTTATATTGTAAAAACTTTACAAACTTGAGAGTTTTTATGTCATATTTTATGTTGTTAAAATAGTACCAAACAGTTATGATCTTTATTATGAAGTGTATCATATAATATTTTGTATTGTTATATCTGAACTATGTTGTGAGTTATTGTGAAGTGTATTACTTTATATCTTATATTGTCATAACTGAACAATGTTGAGTTATTGTTAAGTGTATTATTTTATATTTGATATTGTTATTGCTGAACTATGTTGAGAGTTCTTGTGAAGTATTTTTTATATTTTATGTTGTTATAACAGAACAGTTATTCAAGTAATTGTTAAGTGTTTAGTGTATATTTCATACTGCTATATCTGAACAGTGTTTAGAGTTATTGTGAAGTGTTTTATTTTTTTCTATTTTATATTATTATAGCTGAACAATGATGAGAGTTACTGTGAGGTGAGCTATATTATATTGTATATTGTTATATCTGAACAATATTGAGAGTAATTGTGAATTGTATTACTTTACATTTTATATTGTCATAACTGAAAAATGTTGAGGATTATTGTGACGTTATATGTTATGTTGTTATAACAGAACAATTATGAGAGTGATTTTGAAGTGTCATATTCTATATTTTATGTGTCACAACTAAACATTGATGAGAGTTATTGTGAGAGACTTTATAATGTGGTGCGCTTTATGGTCCGGAAAATGCGGTGGAACCAATTTGCGAAACTTCCAGCCCCTCATTTTCCAGAGAACCCTTGAAGAACTTTGTGTCAGGATCTGATTGGCCAAATAAGAGGTATATTTTATGATTCAGCCAGATTGAGCAAGTGCCAAAATGTTATTGCTCCTTTTTTTTTTTTTTTTTTTGAATGTATTTATGGATTTCGTGCCAGATATCTCACACACACACACACACACACACACACACACACACACACACACACACACACACACACACACACACACACACACACACCTCATCTTTTTCTTTGAGAGAATATGTATTTGCATTCTGAGGAAACTTTGTCTTTTGTCGATATACGGTTGGAGAGACAGACACAAGGAGAAGGTGGAGTGATACAAGAATGAAAGAGATCAGAGGAAAGGAAGGAGTTAACTGAATAAATGGAGTTGAACAGGAAGGCAGACGTCGGGCTCGACTCCAAACAGATGTTCAATTGTTTCACAGGCTGAAAAAAACTGGAGTACGTTCAACACACATTGGGGGTTGGAAAAAAGTGAAAAAAAGGGAGGGATCACAGCTGCAAAAAAATAAGGAACCGGACATATGGAGAGAGATGAAGAAGGCAGAAGAGAGTAAAAGAGGAAGAAGGTTCTGGAACAGAAAAAAAAAAGTCTCTATTTCTATGTCTGTCCAGCCTTTTCTTGTGTTTGAAACCCAGTCTGTGATGTAATCTCGTATGAGCAGAAAATGTATCATGAAGTGACTTCACATAAAATACCATAAAATAAGGTAACTTATAACTTCAATTCACGAGAGATATTACTGTATAATACAAAGTACCATACTGTAATCATGTGACATTTTATAAAACAAAGTACTGACTCTGATCATGCAGTACAAAATGGCACAACACAAAGTGCCATACTGTAATCACATGAGATATAATATGAACAAAATGTTGTACTTTAATCAAGTGAGATGTTGCAATACAAAGTGCAGTACAGTAATCACATGAAATATCATAATACAAAGTACAATACTGTAATCACATGAGATGTTATTAGACAAAATGCCATACTCTAATCATGTGAGATGTTGCCAGAGAAGGTACACATGAGCATCACGTGAAAAGTTATAAAACAAAGTGTCGCATTGTAATAGTGTGAAATGTTTCAATCGAAAGTGGTGTAATTGTAATCACTTGATATATTGTAATACCAGTTGCCATGCTCTAATCAAGTGATATATTGTGGTACAAAGTGCCATACTGTAATCACGTGAGATATTATAATACAAAATATCATACTGTAATAACGTGGGTTAAGATAATACAAAGTACAATACTGTAATCATATGAGATATTATAAAACAAAGTGTGATACTGTCATCACATGAGATATTATAATACAAAGTATCATACTGTAATATCATGATACATTATAATACAAAATATCATACCGTAATAATGTGGGATATGATAATACAAAGTCCAATACTGTAATAATATGAGATATTCTAATACAAAGTGTGATCCTGTAATCACATGAGATATTATAATATAAAGTATCATACTGTAATCACCTGATATATTATAATACAAAGGGTGATATTGTATTAATGTGAAATATTATAATACAAAGTGCCTTTCTGTAATCACATGAGGTGTTATCATATAAATTATCATACTGTAATCACTTGAGATATAATACAAAGTATCATCCTGAAATCAGGTGAGATATTATAATACAAAGTGTGATACTCTAATCACCTGAGATATCATACAAAGCATCATACTGCAATCACGTGAGATATTATAATACAAAGGGTGATACTGTAATTACTTGAGATATTCTAATACAAATATCATGATGTAATCACCCACGGCATGAGGCAGTGGTAGCCTGGTGGTTAAAGGTGCTGGATCGCTGATCCTTAGGTTTGGGGTTCGAGTCCCACTTTCCACAAGGTCCCCCAGTGCAGCTAACTTGGTTTATCAAAGGCTGGCCATGTCTCTCACTGTCTATGGTGAAAGGCATGTAAGAGAACCATTGCTGACTTTCGTAAAGAGTAGGCTGCATAGCTGTCAGCATGTTTCTGCCCTTGCTAAAAAGGTTGTGTCAGGAAGTGCATCCAATCTACAAACCTATGCCAAATAAAACATGCGAATCATTAATATGACTTCTATGAAGATAGAGGGAGATTCATCTTGTGGTGACCCCTGATGGGAACAACCAATAGAAAAAGAAGAATCACCTGAGATATTATAATAGAAAGTGCAATACTGTCATCACCTATTATAATACAAAGTGTGATACTGTAATCACATCATATATTATAATACAAAGTACCATGCTGCAATCACGTGAGATTTTATAAAACATAAGGCCATACAGTAAAACAGTGTCATACAGTAATCATGTGAGATATTATAAATAATCATGTCATACTGGAATCACATGAGATTTTCTGATATAAAGTACCATACTCTAATCATGTCAAATGTTGGAATTTAAAGTGCCATACTGTAATCAGCCGAAATATTATACTACAAAGTGCTATTGTGCGTGTGTGTGGATTGCTTTCTCCCTCCTGCTTATTGGTTGCAGATGATAAGTACACCTCTTTTTTCTCCTTTGCGCATAATTTATCAACATGATTGCCTGAACTGCGAAGTAAATATTTTTAGTGTGTTTTTAATGATTATTTAAGCCCTGTGAAGCCACTCAAACTTCCTGCATCTTCTCTAGCTTTTGGTAAGGAGCCCGAGTGCTTTATTCATTCATAAATATTATCACAGTACAAAATTAAAAAGTTTGTACATAATCATTACGACATTTTACTGCATTATAACTGTAATAATGAATAAGACTGGGTATAGAATGTGTTTAAAAAGCATATTTTAGCGCATTTTATATCAAACATAGGGTTTTAAAACCGCATCACAAACTCGTGGATTTTCATGATCCGAGGGAAGGGCCAGAACCATCGCAAAAAATGGGAGCCTACTGTAACACCAGCTTGATATAGCTGTGCTAGATTATATGCTAGGTTCTAGAGGAGTAGAATGAATTGTGGAGATTTAAAGTTGAACAGCCGGCAGATTTATTACAATTTACAATATCACAAGAAACAGTGCAAACAATGTTGTGGAACGCTCTTTACAAAATAAAAATAAAGGTAAAATAAGCTTAAGTCTCTAAGGTTCGATTTGTGTGAATTCGGGAGGTCTTTTCCAGGATTGTGATCCGTTTGGGATAAAGGTGTTTTATTTGTTCTTATCTGGGATCCTGTGATTTGAAGTGGTTGGGTCTGTAGATCTACTCTCGCATCCAGAGAACAGTTGGCCACACTGCTTCTGGATCCGCCAAGAGTTCTCACTGGGTTTAGCTCGCCATCCGTGTCCGAAACCAGCTTCAAGATCAGATCCAGATCCACTAAAAATCCAGTCGGAGTTTCCAAGAAAACAAACACTCTCCACCCGGTTTGATTGAGAGAGAACAAAACACATACAAGGCTTTGTGTAGCTTTTCGAGTGCTCTGTGTGTGTCCTGCTCCTCAGCACGCTCTGCTGCACGCTCTGCTGTGCTTAGCTAGGTGCATGCAGCATGTGCTTATGATGCGTTCAAGGGGACTAGGAAACTATATTGCTTTCAGGGAGCGTTGGAAATTAGGGGTTTTTTCCAATAAAATTACTCACCATGTATTTATATGGATTGCACTACTGCATTATAATAGAAAGTATCCTAATGTAACCGTGTGATTGCAATATTATACTTCAAAGTGCAATACGGTAATCACCAGAGATATTATAATACAAAGTACCATACTGTAATCACCTGAGACAGGATAATACAAAGTATTATACTGTAATTACATGAGATATTATAATACAGAGTATCATACTGTAATCCCTGAGATATTATAATACAAAGTATCATACTTTAATCACATCAGATATTATAATACAAAGTACCATCCTGCAATCTCATGCAATATTATAATATATTATATCATAATCAGTGCTGTAGTGGTGGGCACATGCCATGTACCCACTCGTTTTAGTGGCTGAGCTGCATGTACTGACTTCATTTGGTCTACTTTATAGTTGATCAATGTAAATTTCCGCGACTGGGTAAATAAAAAGCGGAGCTGAAGTGATAAATATAATGCAGCCATGAGGATGGGTACAAACAAGTTTCCGTCCTCACGCCAGTCCCAAGCTCGGATAAATGCAGAGGGTTGTGACAGGAAGGGAATCCGAAGTAAAACTTTTGCCAGAGTACGAACCGTCAAGACAAATTTCAAACTTGAGCAGTCAAGGCCAGGGTTAACAACGACCGCCATCAGTGCTGTCAACCAACAGGGTGCTGGTGGAAATTGGACTACTGTTGCTCGAAGAAGGAGAGGTCAAAGAAGGAGAGGTTGAAGAAGAAGAGGTCAAAGAAGGAGAGGCAGGAGGCGTGTCCATAGACAGAGAGAGAAGAGGAAAGGCACGAGTCTAGGACTGAGAGTAGGGACTTTGAATGTTGGAACTATGCCAGGAAAAGCTAGAGTGCTGGCTGACATGATGCAGAGGAGGAAGGTGGACATACTGTGTGTTCAGGAGACCAGGTGGAAAGCAAACTTGGGCAAAATTCAGAATTTCAGAATTCAATTAAATTCAGGAAGTGAATTTGAATTGAATTTTAGTTGGCTCCACCCCCAGAGGATATGGAATTGAATGTGAATTGGAATTTCAAACTCATTGCAATTCAGAGAAATTCATTCTAACTACATATCAGTGAGAATCTGACACTTAGCGTGTATTTTTCTCACCGATTGTAATAATTGTATCTTCTCCTTCTTCTTCTTTTACTTTCGGCTGCTCCCTTCAGGGGTCGCCACAGCAAATCATCCGCCTCCATCTCACCCTGTCCTCTGCATCTTCTTTTCTGACTCCAACGACCTTCATGTCTTCCTTCACCACATCCATAAATCTCTTCTTTGGTCTTCCTCGAGGCCTTCTGCCTGGTAGTTCCAACCTCAGCATCCTACTGCCATACTCACTGCTATACTCACTATCCCTCCTCTGTACATGTCCAAACCATCTCAATCTAGCCTCTCTCACTTTGTCTCCAAAACATCTTACGTGGGCTGTCCCTCTGAGATACTCATTTCTGATCCTATCCATCCTCATTACTCCCAGAGAGAACCTCAACATTTTCATCTCCGCTACCTCCAGCTCTGCCTCCTGCCTTTTCCTCAGCGCCACTGTTTCTAAGCCATACAACATCGCTGGCCTCACCACCGTCTTGTACACCTTCATTCTTGCTGACACTCTCCTATCGCACATCACACCGGACACTTTTCTCCAACCATTCCAGCCTGCCTGCACACGCTTCTTCACCTCTTTTCCACACTCTCCATTGCTCTGGATTGTTGAGCCTAAGTACTTAAAATCCTCCACCTTCGTTATCTCTGCTGCCTGTAACATCACCGTTCCTCCTGGGTCCTTCTCATTCACACACATGTATTCTGATTTTCTGAGGCTAACCTTCCTCTCCTTTCCAGGGCATACCTCCACCTCTCTAGATTTTCCTGCACTTGTTCTCTGCTCTCACTACAGATCACAATGTCATCTGCAAACATCATAGTCCATGGAGATTCTTGTCTCACCTCATCTGTCAGCCTGTCCATCACTATAGCAAACAAGAAGGGGCTCAGAGCTGACCCTTGATGCAGTCCCACCTCCACCTTGAATTCGTCGGTCACACCGACAGCACACCTCACCACTGTCTTACATCTCTCATACATGTCCTGCACCACTCTAACATACTTCTCTGCCACTCCAGACTTCCTCATGCAATACCACAGTTCTTCTCTTGGCACCCTGTCATATGCTTTCTCCAGATCCACAAAGGCACAATGCAGCTCCCTCTGACCTTCTCTGTACTTCTCTATTAACATCCTCAAAGCAAACATTGCATCTGTGGTGCTCTTTCTTGGCATGAAACCAAACTGTTGTTCACAAATGCTGACCTCTGCCTTTAGTCTAGCTTCCACTATTCTTTCCCATAAATTCATCGTATGGCTCATCAACTTTATCCCTCTGTAGTTGCTGCAACTCTGCACGTCTCCCTTGTTCTTAAAAATGGGCACCAGCACACTTCTCCTCCACTCCTCCGGCATCTGCTCACTTTCTAGTACTTTGTTGAATGTTCTTGTCAGAAAATCTACTGCTACCTCTCCTAGACACTTCCATACCTCCACAGGTATATCATCAGAACCAACTGCCTTTCCATTCTTCATCCTCTTCAATGCCCTTCTCCCTTCACCCTTACTGATCTTTGCTACATCCTGCTCCTCAATGGTAACCTCTTCTACCCTTTTTTCTCTCTCATTTTCCTCATTCATCAGCTCTTCAAAGTACTCTTTCCATCTTCCCAGCACACTTCTGTCATCAGTCAATACATTTCCCTCTCTGTCCTTTATCAATCTAACTTGCTGCATGTCCTTCCCGTCTCTATTTCTCTGCTGTGCCGACCTTGATAGATCATTTTCTCCCTCTTTACTTTCCAACCGAGCATACAAGTCATCAAACGCGCTCTGTTTGGCCTTTGACACTGCTACCTTTGCCTTACGCTGTGTCTCCCTGTACTCCTGTTTCCTCTCTTCGGTCCTCTCAATGTCCCACTTCTTCTTAGCTAACCTCTTCTTTTGTAGACACTCCTGCACTCCCTCATTCCACCACCAAGTCTCCTTATCTACTTTCCTTCCAGTATATATAATATACTATATAATAATATAATATAATATAATATAATTATATATATATATATATATATATATATATATATATATATATATATATATATATATATATATATATATATAAAATACACCAAGTACTCTCCTACCTGTCTCCCTGATCACATTTGCTGTGGGTGTCCAGTCATCTGGAAGCACTTCCTGACTACCCAAAGCCTGTTTCAACTCCTCCTTGAAGACAACATGACACTGTTCCTTTTTCAGCTTCCACCACGTTGTCTTCTGCTCTGCCTTTGCCTTCTTCACCTTTCTCACCATCAGTGTCATCTTGCACACCACCATCCTATGCTGTTTGATAATGCTCTCACCCACTACTACTTTGCAGTCACTGACTTCCTTCAAACTGCATCGTCTACACAAGCTGCAGTCTACCTGTATGCTCCTACCTCCACTTTTATGAGTCACCCTATGCTCCTGTTTCTTCTGGAAGAAAGTATTCACCACAGCCATTTCCATCCTTTTTGCAAAATCTATCAACATCTGTCCTTCTGCGTTCCTGTCCTGGATACCAAACCT
Source organism: Plotosus lineatus (assembly GCA_024760905.1). NCBI lineage: Eukaryota > Metazoa > Chordata > Actinopteri > Siluriformes > Plotosidae > Plotosus > Plotosus lineatus. Next base: position 1,913,149 of record CM045749.1, read on the forward strand.
GCCCATCACTTCCTCGTTCCCTCTGTTGCCTGCACCAACATGTCCATTGAAGTCTGCACCAATGACCACTCTTTCAACTCTGGGGGTACTCTGCATCACTTCATCTAACTCACTCCAGAATCTCTCCTTCTCTTCTAGCTCACATCCTGCCTGTGGGGCATAAGCACTAACAACATTGAGCATTACGCCTTCAATTTCTAACTTGAGACTCATCAGTCTGTCTGACACTCTTTTCACTTTTAGAACATTCCTGACAAACTCCTCCTTCAAGATGACTCCTACTCCATTTCTCTTCCCATCCACACCATGATAAAATAGCTTAAACTCTGCTCATATGATTCTAGCCTTGCTACCTTTCCACCAGACTTGGGCAAAATTCAGAATTGAATTGAGAATAACACCCAAATTCCAATTCAATTCTTGAATTTCAATATGAATTTGAATTGAAATTCAAAACAGGAAATAGGATTGCAATTCAAATTCGAATTGCAAGAAGTAGAATTGGAATTCCATGAAATTCAGAGAAATTCATGATAATGAAAGTACAGTTATCCATGATTCTGTACAGATGTATATGATTGCAAAATATATTTAATTCATAGTGTATTAATATAGGGCCTTACTTTATGTCCATAGCACAATTTTTATATTTGTCAACAGAAAATAGGCCTATTTGTACCACAATTTGCCGCTACAAATATATACATATTCATAAAACTGATCCTTAAAATGGTAAACATTGAAATGGTGTAAAATTAGAAAAAACAAGACTTCATTTCCCAGAATTCTTTACTTTATCCTAGTCTTCAAAGTGGTTGTTCAAACATTTCGGACATTTTGTTTAGGGTAGACTGTTACAGTAGCTGGCTTGTATTTTTGAGTTTTCTTTACAGCAATATGTAAAATGATGACACAACTAAAAGAACATCTGTGTTCATTCATTATGGTGAGCCAATTTCCACAACAAATAGAAACCACAAAGTAATCTGTAATCACTGTAATACTCCGATCTGTGGTTCCATAAAGGCAACCTCAAATTTCAAACGACACCTCCAGGTAAAGTAACAGATTTGTAATTTTTAATGTATGTATTTATGGATAATTATAGCAACCATTGTATGCAGTCTATATACAAATAAGTTATGTGAGCAGAATGCACTCAGGAGAATGGGGGAAAGAAGTTTAAATTAGTATGATCAACAGATGGCACTATACATAGGCCCTAAATATGGAATTACAGTTGAACTCAAAATTATTAGACCCCCCCCCCCCCCTTGTGAAATTGAACATAATTCTTGATTTCTCCATGAAAATGACCATTGACAACAAATGTTTGTTATTCTAGAAACAGATGAACTATATAGACATTGTCCAACAAGTTTCACTTATTGCCACACTGAGTTTGGGTGCATGGCACCATGAAAAAAGAAGACTACCTTGGAATTCTGAAAGAAAACATGTAGAACTCTGCTCGTATGTTATACTGAGGTCATCGTTGGGTCTTCCAGCAAGATTATGACCTGAAACATACATCTAAAGTAGTCAAGTAATACCTCAGTACCAAGACAAAGATAAAGTTTTTGAGTGGCCTACACAGACCCCAGATCTCAATCCCATAGAAAACCTGTGGCAAGTGCTGAAAAAGAATGTCCATGCACAAAAAAACATGCAATTCGGGCCAGTTGGAACAGTTTACAAAGGAGGAATGGGCCAAAATTCCTCAGGAGACCTTTGCAGGGGGCTAATAATTTTGAACATCTGATTTTTGCTATTTTTTATTAAAACTCAGTGTGACAATAAAATATCCAAATTAAACTTTTTGGACAATGTCTTTATAGTGCATCTGTTTCTAGAATAACAAACATTTATTGTCAATGATCATTTTCATGGATAAATCAAGAATTATGTTCAATTTCACAAGAGGGGCTAACAATTTTGAGTTCAACCATATTTGTGTACAGATTACAATAGGCAGTATATAGATACAATTGTGCAGATTACACAGAATTGTACATAATATACAGATCCAAAGAATGAAAAGTCTTAAACATTGATTGGCTTTTCTGCTTACAGAAGAAACACCCTGCAGTCTTGGAGATGGGGTCTGCATCCAGCAGTGGCAGTCAAACACACCAAGACCAACCAACCATCAACATGTAAGTGGTCCTCAACCAATACAAATCAAATGGCTCTGACAGATAGCATTGTTAGTCTGATTTCCAATGGCCTCCTTCCCCTCTCTACAGTTGAACATAAGGACTTCATTGGCATGTTCCAGCTTGCACAACCAGCATTTACAGTTCCTAATCGAATGCACAAACTTCAACCTGCCAATCGTGAGGTTGTCAAGCAGAGAAAGCTGTAACATCAAGCTATGTCATTCCTTGTGTGAGAGGATTGAGACATGACATTAAAGATGCCAAAATGACTTGGAACAAGAGGTTTCTGTCCGCCTTACGAATGGCACTTGAGAGGCGACTTCTAAAATGTGAAGATATGCAACTCTTCCAGATGGCTGCAACCCTTGATCCAAGATTTAAGCTAGACTGGTGTAACGGTGAAGAACAGAATACAATCAAAAACCTCTCTGCAAAAGTTGATTCTATACATCCAGAAGCCACTTCTTCCATTAATATCCAACCACAACAAATGCCCCAGACTCTTTTCCTACATGGATACCCAAACAACTTCTGTGCCAATTGATGCATCCTCACATGAGCTCCCAGTTTACTTGAGTGCCCAATGTTTGGCAGAGGCTACCAACCTTTTGTTGTTCTGGAAAGAAAACCAAAATCGCTTCCCAAACCTTGCTGGACTTGCATGCAAATATCTGGCCATATATGCTTCCTCTGCACCTGTTCAGAGAATATTTAGTGTTGGTGGAAAGATATTCCGACCAGAGCGATGCCGCCTCAATGATAAAACGTTTGAAAATCATTAAATGCAACAGTGTTACCCCGTAAAGTAAATAAAATAATAATTGCATTCATCACATCTTTGTGTTATTTGATTACTTTAAAATGGAACCATTGCTTTTGAATATAAGCATGTATGCTTAATAATAGTCTCTGTATTGCATTTATTGTGTTTCAGATACAATTATTAGAATCAATGCAGCCATGAGGTGGGGGGCACTAACCAGTGTTTCTCCCCCTCAATTCCGGTCCCAAGCCCGGAGAAATGCAGAGGGTCGTGTTAGGAAGGGCATCTGATGTAAAACCAATGCCAAACATTTATGATGCAAATCAGAAGTATTACCCCCATACTGGATCGGTCGAGGCCCGGGTTAACAACGACCGCCATCAGTGCTGTCAATCAACAGGGTGCTGATGGAAATTGGACTACTGTTGGTTGAAGACGTCGAAGAAGGAGAGGTGGGAGGCGTGTCCGTAGGCAGAGAGAGAAGAGGAAAAGCATGAGTCTAGGACTGAGAGTAGGGACTTTGAATGTTGGAACTATGCAAAGAAAAGGTAGAGAGCTGGCTGACATGATGCAGAGGAGGAAGGTGGACATACTGTGTGTTCAAGAGACCAGGTGGAAAGGTAGCAAAGCTAAAAGCTTTGTCATGTTGTCTTCAAGGAGGATTTGAAACAGGCTTTGGGTGGTCAGGAAGTGCTTCCAGATGACTGGACAACTCCAGTTAATGTGATCAGGGAGACAGGTAGGAGAGTACTTGGTGTGTCCTCTGAAAGGAAAGTAGATAAGGAGAGTTGGTGGTGGAATGAGGAAGTGCAGGAGTGTGTACAAAGGAAAAGGTTAGCTAAGAAGAAATGGGACATTGAGAGGCCCAAAGAGAGTAAACCGGAGTACAGGGAGACACAGCATAAGGTGAAGGTAGTGGTGTCAAAGGCCAACTGAGGGTGTATGATGACTTGTATGATAGGTTGGACGGACGGTAAGGAAGGAGAAAATGATGTATATAGGTTGGCACAGCAGAGAAAAAGAGATGGGAAGGACATGCAGCAAGTTAGAGTGATAAAGGACAGAGAGGTAAATGTATTGACTGATGACAGAAGTGTGTTGGGAAGATGGAAAGAGTACCTTGAAGACCTGATAAATGAGGACAATGAGAGAGAAAAAAGAGCAGAAGAGGTGACTGTTGAGGACCAGGAAAGATTAGTAAGGGTGAAGTGAGGAGAGCATTAAAGAGGCTGAAGAGTCGAAAGTCAGTTGATCCTGATGACATACAGGTATGGAAGTGTCGAGGAGAGGTAGCAGTAGATTTTCTGACAAGATCATTCAACAAGGTCTTAGAGAGTGAGAGGATGCCAGAGGAATGGAGGAGAAGTGCCCATTTTTACGAACAAGGGAGACGTGAAGAGTTGCTGCAACTACAGTGGAATAAAGTTGAT
>CM045749.1:1922500-1967500 GCA_024760905.1 Plotosus lineatus
TTCTTAAAAATGGGCACCAGCACACTTCTCCTCCACTCCTCCGGCATCTGCTCACTCTCTAGTACCATGTTGAATGTTCTTGTCAGAGAATCTACTGCTACCTCTCCTAGACACCTCCATACCGCCACAGGTATGTCATCAGGACCAACTGCCTTTCCATTTTTCATCCTCTTCAATGCCCTTCTCACTTCACCCTTACTAATCTTTGCTACATCCTGCTCCTCAATGGTCACCTCTTCTACTCTTTTTTCTCTCTCATTTTCCTCATTCATCAGCTCTTCAAAGTACTCTTTCCATCTTCCCAGCACACTTCTGTCATCAGTCAATACATTTCCCTCTCTGTCCTTTATCAATCTAACTTGCTGCACGTCCTTCCCATCTCTATTTCTCTGCTGTGCCAACCTGTATAGATCATTTTCTCCCTCTTTACTATCCAACCTATCATACAAATCATCATACGCCCTCTGTTTGGCCTTAGCCACTGCTACTTTCGCCTTACGCTGTGTCTCCCTGTACTCCTGTTTACTCTCTTCAGTCCTCTCAATGTCCCACTTTTTCTTAGCTAACCTCTTCCTTTGTACACACTCCTGCACTTCCTCATTCCACCACCAAGTCTCCTTATCTACTTTCCTTCCAGAGGACACACCAAATACTCTCCTACCTGTGTCCCTGATCACATTTGCTGTTGTTGTCCAGTCATTTGGAAGCACTTCCTGGCCACCCAAAGCCTGTTTCAACTCCTCCTTGAAGACAACACGACACTCTTCCTTTTTCAGCTTCCACCACTTTGTCTTCTGCTCTGCCTTTGCCTTTTTCACCTTCCTCACCATCAGCATCATCCTGCACACCACCATCCTATGCTGTTTGGCAACACTCTCACCCACAATGACTTTGCAGTCACTGACTTCCTTCAAATTACATCACCTACACAAGATGTAGTCTACCTGTGTGCTCCTACCTCCGCTTTTATAAGTCACCCTATGCTCCTGTTTCTTCTGGAAGAAAGTATTCACCACAGCCATTTCCATCCTTTTTGCAAAATCTATCAACATCTGTCCTTCTGCGTTCCTGTCCTGGATACCAAACCTGCCCATCACTTCCTCGTCCCCTCTGTTGCCTGTACCAACATGTCCATTGAAGTCTGCACCAATGACCACTCTTTCACCTTTGGGGGTACTCTGCATCACTTCATCCAAGTCACTCCAGAATCTCTCCTTCTCTTCTAGCTCACATCCTGCCTGTGGGGCATAAGCACTAACAACATTGAGCATTACACCTTCGATTTCTAACTTGAGACTCATCACTCTGTCTGACACTCTTTTCACTTTTAGAACATTCCTGACAAACTCCTCCTTCAAGATGACTCCTACTCCATTTCTCTTCCCATCCACACCGTGATAAAATAGCTTAAACCCTGCTCCTAAGCTTTTAGCTTTGCTACCTTTCCACCTGGTCTCCTGAACACATAGTATGTCCACCTTGCTCCTCTGCATCATGTCAGCCAGCTCTCTACTTTTTCTTTGCATAGTTCCAACATTCAAAGTCCCCGCTCTCAGTCCTAGACTCATGCCTTTCCTCTTCTCTCTCTGCCTACGGACACGCCTCCCACCTCTCCTTCTTCGACGTCTTCAACCAACAGTAGTCCAATTTCCATCAGCACCCTGTTGATTGACGGCACTGATGGCGGTCGTTGTTAACCCGGGCCTTGACCGATCCGGTATGGGGGTAATACTTCTGATTTGCATCATAAATATTTGGCATTGGTTTTACGTCGGATGCCCTTCCTGACACAACCCTCTGCATTTCTCCGGGCTTGGGACCGGCATGAGAGGGAGAGACACTGGTTAGTGCCCCCCCCCACCTCATGGCTGCATTATAGGATACATGCCATCTATATGAGTAGATTTCTAAACATGGTTAATTAGTTTCAGTTTGTAAATTGCAAGGTTGCTGCATGTGATACATGCCAACTATGAGCAAAGACAGCAAGATTATTATGAAGCATTATGCTGGTGTGCTGGTCCTCTGTGGAGCTCTGCCCCTTGAACATTGTTTGGATTAAATATTGTTCATATAGACCTTCATTTTGTCCCGTGAAGCCCTTTTACACTAAGACTTACTTGCTGATATTTCATTTAGTAAATGAGTTAAAAATGAAAGGGATTTATGAGCTATATCTACAGAATATGATTCAAACAATTCACGTATGAATATCAGTCGTATTTTTTTCTGAATGTAGTAAAATTCAGCCTCAGTATGTCAGCAAGCAGAGCAGTATAATTTCTAAAGGCAAGATTTTCTTTACATGACTGAATAGCAGCGTGTCGGCGTGTCAGTGACTCACACCATCATCGTGATTTTCTCCTCAAATGAATCAGAATGCAGGATTGCCAAATTTCAGCCCACATACCTCACCCACTCGGTGTACCCACGGCCTCCGCTTCACCAGTTTTTCTTTATTTTCTGCCAAAAGACAACACAGAATTCAGCATTAATCCTCATATACTTTTCTGTCTGGAAAAATCCTCAGTATGAGCAGAAACCCATTGACCCAATTCATTAAGTGAATTGTGGGGGTTTGGAATAGGGCAGTACTTCTCAAATTGTGGGGGTATGATGCTGGGGAAGGGGGTAGTAGTTGGTAGTGGCGCTCTCATTGTCGCGCTATGGCGGTTTTTCGCACGAGCAAACAATATGAAGCGCAGTAAACAACCCGTCAAGAAACAACACGGGAAAATTTCCAACAGTAACAAAGAGAGAGGTGGAGAAAGACAAAGATATTAAGACATAAATAAATTAAATAAGTTTAATTAAAGATTTACTCTGTTTTTATTTAAGGCACATTGGTGCACTTTAAATTTACTGTTACAAATTAAAAAACAATGTTAATTAAGTTTTTGTTTCTAATGTTAATAAAGATACAATGTTATTCAGAGGTGTTCATTTTCTGTAACCGCTTAATCCTAATTAGGGTCGCGGGGAGGCTGGTACCCATACCAGACGACTCCAGGTGAGGGTAGGGTACACACTAGCCTCTCTGACTTTGTCTCTAAAACATCTTACATGGGCTGTCCCTCTGATGTACTCATTCCTCATCCTATCCATTCTCGTTATCCTACCTTAGAGAGAACTTCAACATTTTCATCTCCGCTACCTCCAGCTCTGCCTCCTGTCTTTTCCTCAGTGCCACTGTTTCTAAACCATACAACATCGCTGGATCATCACCATCTTGTACACTTTTACTTTAATTTTTGCTGATACTCTCCCATCGCACATCACCCCGGACACTTTTGTCCAACTATTCCAACCTGCCTGCACACGCTTCTTCACCTCTTTTACACACTCTCCATTGCTCTGGATTGTTGAGCCGAAGTACTTAAAATCCTCCACCTTTCTTATCTCTGCTCCCTGTAACATCACTGTTCCTCCTGGGTCCTTCTCATTCACACACATGTATTCTGATTTACTGAGTCTAACCTTCATTCCTCTCCTTTCCACGGCATAGCTCCACCTCTCTAGATTTTCCTGCACTTGTTCTCTGCTCTCACTACAGATCACAATGTCATCTACAAAAATCATAGTCCATAGAGATTCTTGTACAACCTCGTCTGTCAGCATGTCCATCACCATAGAAAACAAGAAGGGGCTCAGAGCTGACCCTTGATGCAGTCCTACCTCCACCTTGAATTCTTTGGTCATGCCGACAGCACACCTCACCACTGTCTTACATCTCTCATACATGTCCTGAAACATTCTAACATACTTCTCTGCCACTCCAGACTTCCTCATGCAATACCACAGTTCTGTTGGCACCCTGTCATATGCTTTCTCCAGATCCACAAAGGCACAATGCAGCTTCCTCTGACCTTCTCTGTACTTCTCTATTAACATCCTCAAAGCAAACACTGCATCTGTGGTGCTCTTTCTTGGCATGAAACCAAACCAAACATCTACTGCTACCCCTCCGAGACACTTCCATATCGCCACAGGTATATCATCAGCACCAACTGCCTTTCCATTCTTCATCCTCTTCAATGCCCTCCTCACTTCACCCTTACTAATCTTTGCTACTTCCTGGTCCTCAACAGTCACCTCTTCTACTCTTTTTTCTCTCTCTCATTTTCCTCATTCATCAGCTCTTCAAAGTACTCTTTCCATCTTCCCAGCACACTTCTGTCATCAGTCAATACATTTCCCTCTCTGTCCTTTATCAATCTAACTTGCTGCATGTCCTTCCCATCTCTATCTCTCTGCTGTGCCAACCTGTATAGATCATTTTCTCCATCCTTACTGTCCAACCTATCATACAAGTCATCATACGCCCTCTGTTTGGCCTTTGCCTTACGCTGTGTCTCCCTGTATTCCTGTTTATTCTCTTCGGTCCTCTCAATGTCCCACTTCTTCTTAGCTAACCTCTTCCTTTGTACACACTCCTGCACTTCCTCATTCCACCACCAAGTCTCCTTATCTACTTTCCTTCCAGAGGTCACACCAAGTACTCTCCTACCTGTCTTCCTGATCACATTTGCTGTAGTTGTCTAGTAATTTGGAAGCACTTCCTGACCACCCAAAGCCTGTTTCAGCTTTATTGTAAGATTAATGACTTTAGATATTTTATTTTTAAAAAATCAATGAAGCGAAGGGCAGTGGCCCAGTGGTGAGATACTGGATTACATAGCTCTATACTCTTTCAATCATATTTTAAAGACGATATCCTGAGCGGAGCACCATGAGAATGCAATATCACATGAATGGCTGTCCTGTAACCTGTCTGATGTCCGTATGTGCCCGACTAAACTCGTTCACTACATAATGAAACAAGACAGGTACTACAGATTATTTCACTCTAGGTTGTGGTTGAGAAATACAGGGGAACTTTTATGAAAATTTTTGGTGTTTTAATTTCCTCCTCAGCTGAAGTTGATTCAGGATTTAAAAGAGCAGCAATCTTACAACCTTCAGATGCATTTCCATGCAGGTATCTTTCAGGAGCTCCACCTTTAGGCAGTAACTAAATCAATATGATAAGTATTTTTATTAAGTGTAATAATGTCTCATACAGCTCTAATAAGTGTTTTCAATGAAACCATAATTAATGTCACACTAGTCATTATAGGGCACAGGTTTAATTACTAACACTGAATCACGATATATAGAAATAATTGTTAATTATTGTGTTTATAAATCTCTGCAATTTGTTTGTCTCTCAATGTCTCAGTGTCCAACCTCGGTGGAGCAACATGCAAGTAGAGTGTAGCTTCTGTGTAGACTATCAGGACATGAAGAAACTCTCATTAAAGTCTCTCTACTCACTCCCACTCGTCTAAACTGCATGTCACTCCACATGTGTGTGTTCACCAAGCCTCACTTCCAGAGAGATATGTTGGGGACATCTGTCTGTACTTTCATCAGTGATATTCTTATCGACTCCCCATCTACAGAAAGTCATATGAAGCACATCAAGGTGTTGTCTTTCAAAAAAACAGTTCTATATCCAAGTACCAGTTCCACATCTCCACAATTTCCTTCACATGGTTCAGCATTTCTCTGGATGGCAAAATCATGGATGGCATTAAAGTGAAAACTGTGACTGATTGGCTGATTCCCCAGATGATAAAGAACTTACAAAAAAAAAAAAAAAACATGTGCAGTATCACAGTATTCCTTCTATGTCTGCCAGATCCCACCAAGTCAATCATGTTTGAAGTCTGACATCTTGGAATCAGGGCAGATCTTTTATTCTGCTTTATTTTGGCAAGAAACCCATTTTTTTTTTCCTGTGGCTTAGTTCTCCTGCAGGCTCACACACTAATGCACTGTAATTACTGATCACAAAAACCTCTTCTGGGGCCAATGTACCCCATACGTTTCTTATAAGGAGGTTCCTGTCACTTTCCACTACACATTACCATGGTCTCATCCTGCTCTGGAGTTTGTCTGGACCTGTTCAATTTCTAGCACTTCCCAAAGGCTTTGAGATAGGCAGAGCTAATCTTCACTCATATGCTTGACTGGGTGTGATTGGACAAAAGGAACATCCAAGCTCTGTCTAGTCAAAAGAAGCCCAGCACCCACTACATCAGCCTTAAAAAATTATGCACCAGATTAACTCCATCACCTTCAAGATGGTTCAGCCCAAGCACTGACCTCCAAAACCCTGTTTTACATGACATGTCAATGTGGTATATAAAAAGCCCATCAACAGCCAGGAGAGAGGGCAAGTATGACCAGCTGCTAAATCAATCAAATGACATTCACATTCATTCATTCAGTCAGTCAGAGGTTTTCCCAAACCACTTATTTGTATTATGGCTGTGAGGAGGGTGGAGCCTATTTCAGCTGACTCTGGAACACATCGGGGTAATCTGTAACATCCAATTAACATTCTATGCATGTCTTTGGATTGTTGGAGGAAACTAGAGTACCCAGAAGAAACACAAGCAAGCATAGAAAATATGCAAAGTACACACAGCCCTCAGTAAAGCCTCAAACTCAAACTAAGGACCTCTGATTAGCGTGTTATTTCGTTGGCATTTAATTAGTACATTTTTGAAGCTACATACACCCAGCACTGTTTTTCATCAGAAAACAAAAGCACTGGAAAAGCTACAACTACAAGAGACAACTGCGGTCACGACATTTCAACTGGAGGCAAACTACAAGATATAAGTAACTTGATGCCTGACTCACTGTTCATCACATCGCAATCAAATCTTCCTTGTTTATTATTTTCTCATTATTTTCTCATACAGAGAAATCCACTGTTTCATTCCTCAATATATTTAGAACTCTCTCTCTCTCTCTCTCTCTCTCTCTCTCTCTCTCGCTCTCTCTCGCTCTCTCTCTCTCGCTCTCTCGCTCTCTCTCTCTCTTTGTCTATCTGTCTGTCTATATCTCTCTCACTCTCATTTTTACTGTTATTTTTTTCTTCTATTTTTTTTTTCTCTTATTTTATTTCAGGCTTTTCATTTCTTTTATTCCATTCTCTTCATTTCTCTGTCTCTGCCAGTTGGTCATGGTGTTTGGAGGGAGGTGGTTGCTATGATACAGTTGCCATGCTGCTGACTCAATGAAGCCCACATACTAACTGGAAGAGGAGGAAGAATAAGAGGAAGATGGTCAGGGGGAGGTGGCGGATGTGACTCACAGACTGTAATGATAAAGAGTGAGACTTCACCCTCTTTTATCCTTTATTATTATTATTATTATTATTATTATTATTATTATTATTATTATTAGTGAGGAGAGTGTGAAGTACAGTTCTCATTACCTTTGTATGAGATTCTGTGCAAACAATTCCTTTAACTTTGCTCAAAATTTTTTAACATTAGTGCACTGTAAAACACATGTCTTGTTTCTTTGCATTTACCCTTTATTCTGATTAATATAGGGTTTTTTTTGTTTTTTGTTGTTTTTTTTTTTTTTTTTTTGACTGTCCATGTACTTTCTAAACCGCTTAATCCTAATAAGGGTAGCAGAGAGGCTGGTGCCCATCTCAGCCATCTCTGTGCAAAGGCATGCTATACCCTGAACAACTCACCATCCCATCACAGGGGAAACACACACATGCACACACACACATACACACACACACACACACACACACACACACACACACACACTCACACACACACACATTCACACTGACACACCGAGGGGCGATTTGGAATATCCAGTTAGCCTAAACCGGATATCAACACACTGTGTGCGGAAACCCATACAAGCACAGGGAGAACATGCAAACTCCACACAGAAACACCCAAATTGAGCCCCAGACTTGAAATCAGGGCCTTCTTTCTGCAAGCAGACGTAATCACTACACCACCATGCCACCTACTTGTTTTTAAGTTTTGAGTGAGGCTTTGACTTAGCGAGTGCTGTACTGTTTGCTTCCTGGCCTTTTTATTTTAAAAAGATCTATTTCCACACTTGTTAATTAATTTCCTATTTAATCAAGCATTGTTATCAGAATTATAACTCTAGGACTCAGAGTAGAAACTTTGAATGTTGGAACTACAACAGGACAAACTAGAGAGCTGACTGACATGATGCAGAGGAGGAAGGTGGACAGACTGTGTGTTCAGGAGACCAGGTGGAAAGTGAGCAAGGCTACAAGCTTAGGAGCAGGGTTTAAGCTGTTTTTTCATGGTGTGGATGGGAAAAGAAATGGAGGAGGAGTCATCTTGAAGGAGGGTTTGTGAGGAATGTTCTAGAAGTGAAAAGAATGTCAGACAGAGTGATGAGTCTCAAGTTAGAAATTGAAGGTGTGATGTTCAATGTTGTTAGTGCTTATGCCCCACAGACAGTATGTGAGCTAAAAGAGAATGAGAGATTCTGGAGTGAGTTAGATGATGTGATGAAAAGTACCCCCAGAGGTGAAAGAGTGGTCATTGGGGCAGACTTCAATGGACATGTTGGTGCAGGAAACAGAGGGGACGAGGATGTGATGGGCAGGTTTGGTATCCAGGACAGGAACACAGAAGGACAGATGTTGATCGATTTGCAAAAAAGATGGAAATGGCTGTGGTGAATACTTTCTTCAAGAAGAAACAGGAGCATAGGGTGACTTATAAAAGTGGAGGTAGGAGCACACAGGTAGACTACATCTTGTGTAGGCGATGTAATTTGAAGGAAGTCAGTGACTGCAAAGTAGTAGTGGGTGAGAGTGTTGCCAAACAGCATAGCATGGTGGTGTGAAGAATGACGCTGATGGTGAGGAAGGTGAAGAAGGCAAAGACAGATCAGAAGACAAAGTGGTGGAAGCTGAAAAAGGATGAGGGTCGTGTTGTCTTCAAGGAGGAGTTGAAACAGGCTTTGGGTGGTCAGGAAGTGCTTCCAAATAACTGGACAACCACAGCAAATGTGATCATGGACACAGGTAGGAGAGTACTTGGTGTGTCATCTGGAAGGAAAGTAGATAAGGAGACTTGGTGGTGGAATGAGGATGTGCAGGAGTGTGTACAAAGGAAGAGGTCAGCTAAAAGAAGTGGGGCATTGAGAGGACTGAAGAGAGTAAACAGGAGTACAGGGAGACAGCGTAAGGCGAAAGTAGCGGTGGCAACGGCCAAACAGAGGGCGAATGATGACTTGTATGCTAGGTTGGACAAGAAAGAGGGAGAAAATGATCATTACAGGTTAGCACAGCAGAGAGATGAACTGGGAAGGATGTGCAGCAAGTTAGATTGATAAAGGACAGAGAGGGAAATGTATTGACTGATGACAGGAAGTGTGCTGGGAAGACGGAAAGAGTACTTTGAAGAGCTGATGAATGAGGAGAATTAGAGAGAAAAAAAGTAGAAGAGGTGACTGTTGAGGAGCAGGAAGTAGCAAAGATTAGTAAGGGTGAAGTGAGGAGGGCACTGAGGAGGATGAAGAATGGAAAGGCAGTTGGTCCTGATAACATACCGGTGGAGGTATGGAAGTGTCTCGGAGGGGTAGCAGTAGATTTTCTGACAAGAACATTTAACAAGGTCTTAGAGAGTGAGTAGATGCTGGAGGAATGGAGGAGAAGTGTGCTGGTGCCCATTTTTAAGAACAAGGGAGACGTGCAGAGTCGTGGCAACTACAGCGGGATAAAGTTGATGAGCTATATGATGAAATTATGGGAAAGAATAGTGGAGGCTAGACTGAGGGCAGAGGTCCGCATTTGTGAACAACAGTTTGGTTTCATGCCAAGAAAGAGCACCACAGATGTAGTGTTTGCTTTGAGGATGTTAATAGAGAAGTACAGAGAAGGTCAGAGGGAGCTGCATTGTGCCTTTGTGGATCTGGAGAAAGCATATGACAGGGTGCCGAGAGAAGAACTGTGGTATTGCATGATGAAGTCTGGAGTGGCAGAGAAGTATGTTAGCGTGGTGCAGGACATGCATGAGAGATGTAAGACAGTGGTGAGGTGTGCTGTCAGCGTGACCGACGAATTCAAGGTGGAGTTGGGACTGCATCAAGGACCAGCTCTGAGCCCCTTCTTGTTTGCGATGGTGATGGACAGGCTGACAGATGAGGTTCGGCAAGAATCTCCATAAACTATGATGTTTGCAGATGACATTGTGATCTGTAGTGAGAGCAGAGAACAAGTGCAGGAAAATCTGGAGAGGTGGAGGTATGCCCTGGAAAGGAGAGGAATGAAGGTTAGCCTCAGAAAATCAGAATACATGTGTGTGAATGAGAAAGACTCAGGAGGAACGATGATGTTACAGGGAGCAGAGATAACGAAGGTGGAGGATTTTAAGTACTTAGGCTCAACAATCCAGAGCAATGGAGAGTGTGTAAAAGAGGTGAAGAAGCGTGTGCAGGCAGGTTGGAATAGTTGGAGAAAAGTGTCCGTTGTGATGTGTGACAGGAGAGTATCAGGAAGAATGAAAGGAAAAGTGTACAAGACGGCAGAGCTGGAGGTAGCAGAGATGAAAATGTTGAGGTTCTCTTTGGGAGTAACGAGGATGGATAGCATGAGGAATGAGTACATCAGAGGGACAGCCCATGTAAGATGTTTTAGAGACAAAGTAACAGAGGCTAGATTGAGATGGTTTGGACATGTCCAGAGGAGGGATAGTGAGTATATTGGTATAGGATGCTGAGGCTGGAACTCCCAGGCAGAAGGCCTAGAGGAAGAACAAAGAAGAGGTTTATGGATGTGGTGAAGGAAGACATGAGGGTCGTTGGAGTAAGAGAAGAAGATGCAGAGAACAGGGTGAGATGGACGCGGATGATTTGCTGTGGCGACCCCTGAAGGGAACAGCCGAAAGGGAAAGAAGAAGAAGAAGAAGAAGAAGATTCGGGGGGGGGGGGGGGGCATCAAAATCCCAGGTCATCATCAGTTCATTTTCTGTAACAGCTAATTCCTAATCAGGGTCGCAGGGAGGCTGGCGCCCATCCCTGCTGACTCCGGGCAAGAACAGAGTACACCCTGGACAGCTCGCCAAGCCATTGCAGGGCGAAAGCATGGTGATGGCTTTGCAGCCTACTGTTGTTGAATGTCAGCAACGGTTCTTTTACATGAACCTCAAACCAGACATGGCCGACCTTTGATAACCCAATTAGCTGCACTGGGGGAGATAAAAATCTGAGGAATAAATTTGTACATTTCCAAAATGATTCATTCACTGATTCACTCTTGCAGTCTTCACTTTGGTCATGAAGTTGTGCATGCAGCTGGTTAATATTTTACTTACTTTGAGTCTTTAGCAACATCAAAGGCTCATAAACATTTCAGACTTGCCCAGGGGTCCATTTGGGGGAACACACACACGCTAACATTTAAAATACGACTCGCTTTTATGAAAAGACATTTCAGCTCTGGTGAATTGTTAAAAGAGAATAATTTGCAATTATCCATGATTCAATCCACTTCACTCGTGGATAGAAGGAACAGCACTTAGGACATCATCTGTCACTCAGACTCCACTCACATGGATATACAGAAAGTTGTCACATTCCCAGCTCATCATCTAACTGAGAAAATTCTCGGAAATTGTTTTCTTTCTTTCTTCCTTTTGGCTTTTTCCCTTTCTTGGGAGTTGCCACAGCGAATCATCTGATTCGCACATTTGATTTGGGATAGGTTTTTACGTTGGATGCCCTTCCTGACACAACCCTTTAGCAAGGGACACATTGACGGCTTTGCCGCCTCCTCTTTACAAAACTCAGCAATGGTTCTTTTATATACCTCTCACCATAGACAGTCGAAAGTCAGCAATGGTTCTTTTACATGCCTCACACCATAGACAGTGAGAGACATGGCCGGCCTTTGATAACCCAGTTAGCTGCACTGGGGAGGAGAGTGACAACCTTGTGGAGAGTGGGACTCGAACCCCCAACCCTTGGATCAGCGATCCAGCGCCCTATACCACTAGACCACCACTGCCTGTCAGTGATCTGATAGATGATTGTGTAATTTTTTTTTAATTCCATCTTGTGGTTTATCTGTTTGTGGAAGTCCTGAAAACCAAGGTTGTGGAAAAAAGTTTGCTGGAGTCTTTCACTTTATCACGTGATTTTAAAGCCGTCGGCGTGTTTCCGCCCTGCGATGGCCTGGCGAGCTGTTCAGGGTGTACTCTGCCCTCGCCCGAAGTTGGCTGGGATGGGCGCCAGCCTCCCCGCGACCCTAATTAGGATTAAGCGGTTACAGAAAATGATGATGATGAACTGAACCATAGACAGTGAGAGACATGGCCCGCCTTTGATAACCCAGTTAGCTGCACTGGGGGGGGGACAGTGACAACCCTGTGGGGACTCGAACCCCCAACCTTAGAGTCAGCAATCCTGTGCCCTATCCACTAGACCACCACTGCCCCTAAAAATTCTAGGAAATTGTCTCTCCTGAAAAAGGCTAGTTTTACTTCTGATTGATTCAAAGCACTCACACTGGAGACTCCTTCCACACAAAATAAACAAACCTGATCCGGCTCCTCCTACTAGTCAGGCCTGATGGTGAGTGTTTGTGCCATTTTAAATGATCTCTGTAGCAAGGGCATTCTATAGAGGTTTGACAGAAGCTTCTAATCCCACATGAGACAAAGCTAAAAATATGTAAAGGTTTACAAACAGTCCATTTTCCAGAGATATACTGAGGACAGATTGGAACACAGCCCATCTCTGTCATGGTGGTCCTTGGTGTGACTCATGTCTAATATGGATGAGTCACAATCATCCACGATGTTCACACCTCACTGTAACGCTTAAACACACCACATTATGACAGTGTAAAGTGGAATCTAAACTGTGATCCACACACGTGTGCTAATGACAATCATTATGGTTTCTGAGTGGTGGCTGTGTTAGCACGTTAGCTTGGCCATCTGTCCATTAACAAACACATGTTGGAAAATAAATTATGGCGTCGTGATGAATCATACATGTAGGATGGAGAGGAACAGAAAGAATGAGTGTCACAGAAACAAATGGATAAAATCTCAGTGTGTGTTTGTGCTGTTTTATTTTATTTTAATCAGATCTTTAATCAGGTCAGCACGTTTTTTTGACCGGAGACATATACAGTATGTCCACTAGTTTAGCAGCTCAGTAAGCCCACAGGGGTTGTCAACAAAAATGAAAACACAATAACAATTTATTTAAAATAAACAGGATCCCTGAGGATACAGAACACTGTGTGAGTAGGGAAAGCTGTGAGAGTATGCAATAATCTGAATCTGAATTGGTCTAGGATGTGGAACATTGTGAGGACATGGACTGCTGTGATAAAAGAAAAAACTGTGGGGATAAAGCATGCTGTGGAAATAGAGAGCAATGAGGGGATATGGAACACTGGCAAAACAGAGAACACTGTATTGGGAATGCTGTACAGATAAGGAATGCTGCGGAAATATAGAAAACTGTGGAGAAAGGGAATGTTTTGGTGATGGGGAATGCTGTTGGGATAACGAGTGCTGTGGAAATAAATAACACTGTGGATAGAAATGCTGTGAAAATAGTTAGCACTGTAGGGATAGGGAATGTTGTAAAAATAGAGAACCCTGTTAGGATAATGAATGCTGTGGGGCTAGAAAATGCTGTGGAAAAAGAGAACTTGTGAACATTGGGAATGCTGTGGGGGAAAAGTGAATGCTGTGGGAATGGTGAATGCAGTGGAAAAAGAGAACCTGTGGGCATTGAAAAAGCTGTAGATAGATAACACTGAGAGGATAGGGATTTCTGTATTGAAAGGGAATACTGTGGAAATAGAGAACACTGTTGAGATAGGAAATGCTGTGGGGATAAAGAGTGCTGTGGAAATCGATAACACTGATGGATAGAGATTGCTGTGAGGATAAGGAATGCTCTGAACATAGAGAACACTGCGGGGATGGGGAATGCTGAGGAAATTGAGAACATGTGGCTATAGGGATGCTGTGGAACTCACTAATGTTGTGGAAATAGAGAATATTGTGGGGTTAGGGCATGCTGTGGGAATAGGGAATGACGTGGGGATAGAGAAAACAGTAAAGATAGGAACGGTGTAGAGATAGATAACACTTAGGGGATAGGGAATGCTGTGGAAATAGAGAACACTGTGGGCGTAGGGAGTGCTGTGAGATAGGGGAAAACTGTACAAATAGGGAACACTGGAGATAGGGCATGCTGTAGGGATAAAAATGGTGTGGAAATAGAGAACATTGAGGAGATAGGGAATGCTGTGGAAATAGAAAACACCATGGGGATACGGAAAGCTATGATGATAGGGAATTCTGTTGGTGTATAGAATTCTGTGGAAATAAAGAACATGGTGTGGATAGAAATGCTGTGGATATAGAGAACCCAGTGGGGACAATGAATGCTGTGAGGATAGAGAATACTGTGAGGTTAGGGAAAGTTATGGGGTTAGGGAGCGATGTGGGGATAGAGAATGCTGGGGGGATAGGGAATGCTGAAAGGACAGAGAATGCTGTGGAAATAGATAACAGAATAATGTTTACAGAATGCTGTGGAGATATGAAATGCTGTGGAACTAGGGAACACTGTGGGAATATTGAATGCTGTGGAAATAGAAAACAGTGTGGGGTAAGTGAATGATCTGGGGATAGAGAACACTGTGAGGGAAAGGGAATGCTGTGGGGATAGGCAATGCCTCACCCGGTCCCAAGCCTGGATAAATGCAGAGGGTTGTGTGTGGAAGGGCATCCGGCATAAAACAAATGCTAAATAAAATATGCGAATCACAGGAAAAAATGTCATACCGGATCGGTCGAGGCCCGGGTTAACAACGACCACCATCATTGCTGTTAACCAACAGGATGCTGGTGGAAATTGGACTACTGTTGGTCAAAGACGTCGACGGAGAGGTGGGAGGCGTGTCTGTTGGCAGAGAGAGAAGAGGAAAGGCATGAGTCGAGGACTGAGAGGAGGGACTTTGAATGTTGGAACTATGAAAGGAAAAGGTAGAGAGCTGGCTGACATGATGCAGACGAGGAAGGTGGACATACTGTGTGTTCAGGAGACCAGGTGGAAAGGGAGCAAGGCTACAAGCTTAGGAGCAGGGTTTAAGCTGTTTTTTCATGGTGTTGATGGGAAGAGAAATGGAGTAGGAGTCATCTTGAAAGAGGAATTTGTCAGGAATGTTCTAGAAATGAAAAGAGTGTCAGACAGAGTAATGAGTCTCAAGTTAGAACTTGAAAGTGTGATGTTCAATGTTGTTAGCGCTTATGCCCCAATGGCAGGATGTGAGCTAGAAGAGAAGGAGAGATTTTGAAGTGAGTTAGATGAAGTGATGCAGAGTATCCCCAGAGGTGAAAGAGTGGTCATTGGGGCAGACTTCAATGGACATGTTGGTGCAGGCAACAGAGGGGACAAGGAAGTGATGGGCAGGTTTGGTATTCAGGACAGGAATGCAGAAGGACAGATGTTGGTAGATTTTTTTGCAGAAAAGATGGAAATGGCTGTGGTAAATGCTTTCTTCCAGAGGAGAGAGGAGCATGGAGTGACTTATAAAAGCGGAAATAGGTGCACACAAGTAGAATACATCTTGTGCAGGCGATGTAATTTGAAGGAAGTCAGTGACTGCAAAGTAGTAGTGGGTGAGAGTGTTGCAAAAAAGCATAGGATAGTGGTATGCAGAATGACGCTGATGGTGAGGAAGGTAAAGAAGGCAAAGGCAGAGCAGAAGACAAAGTGGTGGAAGCTGAAAAAGGAAGAGGGTCGTGTTGTCTTCGAGGAGGAGTTGAAACAGGCTTTAGGGGATCAGGAAGTGCTTCCAGATGACTGGACATCTACAGCTAATGTGATCAGGGAGACAGGTAGGAGAATACTTGGTGTGTCACCTGGAAGGAGAGTAGATAAGGAGACTTGGTGGTGGAATGAGGAAGTGCAGGAGTGTATACAAAGGAAGAGGTTAGCTAAGAAGAAGTGGGACATTGAGAGGACTGAAGAGAGCAAACAGGAGTACAGGGAGTCACAGCGTAAGGCAAAGGTAGTCGTGTCAAAGGCCAAACAGAGGGCATATGATGACTTGTATGCTCGGTTGGAAAGTAAAGAGAGAAAAAATGATTTATACAGGTTGGCACAGCAGACAAAATAGAGATGGGAAGGACATGCAGCAAGTTAGAGTGATAAAGGACAGAGAGCAAAATGTTCAAAAGGCTCAACAATCCAGAACAATGGAGAGTGTGTAAAAGAGGTGAAGAAGCGTGTGTAGGCAGATTGGAATAGTTGGAGAAAAGTGTCCGTTGTGATGTGTGATAGGAGAGTATCAGGAAGAATGAAAGGAAAAGTGTACAAGATGGTGTTGAGGCCAGCGATGTTGTATGGCTTAGAAACAGTGGCCCTGAGGAAAAGGCAGGAGGCAGATCTGGAGGTAGCAGAGATGAAAATGTTGAGAGTCTCTTTGGGAGTAACGAGGATGGATAGGATCAGGAATGAGTACATCAGAGGGACAGCCCATTAGAAGAAGACCAAAGAGACGATTCATGGATGTGGTGAAGGAGGACATGAAGGTTGTTGGTGTAAGAGAAGAAGATGCAAAGGGTAGGGTGAGATGGAGGCAGATGATTCGCTGTGGTGACCCCTGGAGGGAAAAGCCAAAAGGAGAAGAAGAAGAAGAAGAAGAAGAAGAAGTAGAAGAAGAAGAAGAAGAAGAAGAAGAAGAAGAAGAAGAAGAAGCAAACACTGTGTAGATAGGAAATGCAGAGGTGATAGGGAATGCTGCGGGGATAAGAAAGGCTGTGGAAATAGAGAACACTGAGGGGATAGGGAATACTGTGTAATTATTAAATGCTTTGGATTAAAGAACACAGAACACTGTGGGGATAAAAATGTTGTAGAAACAGATTATAGTAAAGGGATAATGAATGCTGTGAAAATAGAGAACACTGCAGGGATAGGGAACGCTGTGGAAATATTAAATGCTGTGGAATTAGCCAACACTGAGGAGAAAGCGAATGCTGTGTGGATAGGGTATACTGTTGGGATAGGGAATGCTGTGGAAAAAGAGAACACCGTGGGTTTCGAAATGCAGTCGAAATAGCGAACAATGAAGATAATGATTGCTGTGGGGATAGAGAATACTTTGGATATGGAGAACACTTTAGTAATAGGGAATGGTGTGGTGATAAAGAAATTCTGTAGAAAAAGACAACATTGTGTCTCTCCCCCTTATGCCGGTCCCAAGCCCGGATAAATGCAGAGGGTTGCAACAGGAAGGGCATCCGGCGTAAAACTTCTGCCACATTAAAAATGCAAATGGTCAAAACAAAATTCATACCGGATCGGTCGAGGCCCGGGTTAACAACGACCGCCATCAGTGCTGTCAGCCAACAGGGTGCTGATGGAAATTGGACTACTGTTGGTCAAAGACGTCGAAGAAGGAGAGGCGGGAGGCGTGTCCGTAGGCAGAGAGAGAAGAGGAAAGGCGTGAGCTTAGGACTGAGAGAGGGGACTTTGAATGTTGGAACTATGCAAGGAAAAGGCAGAGAGCTGGCTGACATGATGCAGAGGAGGAAGGTGGACATACTGTGTGTTCAGGGTTTAAGCTGTTTTATCATGGTGTGGATGGGAAGAGAAATGGAGTAGGAGTCATCTTGAAGGAGGGGTTTGTCAGGAATGTTCTAAAAGTGAAAAGAGTGTCAGACAGAGTGATGAGTCTCAAGTTAGAAATTGAAGGCGTGATGGTCAATGTTGTTAGTGCTTATGCCCCACAGGCAGGATGTGAGCGAGAAGAGAAGGA
Source organism: Plotosus lineatus (assembly GCA_024760905.1). Classification (NCBI taxonomy): domain Eukaryota; kingdom Metazoa; phylum Chordata; class Actinopteri; order Siluriformes; family Plotosidae; genus Plotosus; species Plotosus lineatus. The sequence continues at coordinate 1,940,151 of CM045749.1, forward strand.
GAGATTCTGGAGGGAGTTAGATGAAGTGATGCAGAGTACCCCCAGAGGTGAAAGAGTGGTCATTGGGGCAGACTTCAATGGACATGTTGGTGCAGGCAACAGAGGGGACAAGGAAGTGATGGGCAGGTTTGGTATCCAGGACAGGAACACAGAAGGACAGATGTTGATGGATTTTGCAAAAAGGATGGAAATGGCTGTGGTGAATACTTTCTTCCAGAAGAAACAGGAGCATAGGGTGACTTATAAAAGTGGAGGTAGGAGCACACAGATAGACTACATCTTGTGTAGGCGATGTAATTTGAAGGAAGTCAGTGACTGCAAAGTCATAGTGGGTGAGAGTGTTGCCAAAAAGCATAGGATAGTGGTATGCAGAATGACGCTGATGGTGAGAAAGGTGAAAAAGGCAAAGGCAGAGCAGAAGACAAAGTGGTGGAAGCTGAAAAAGGAAGAGTGTCGGGTTGTCTTCAAGGAGGAGTTGAAACAGGCTTTGGGTAGTCAGGAAGTGCTTCCAGATGACTGGACAACCACAGCCAATGTGATCAGGGAGACAGGTAGGAGAGTACTTGGTGTGTCCTCTGGAACGAAAGTAGATAAGGAAACTTGGTGGTGGAATGAGGAAGTGCAGGAGTGTGTACAAAAGAAGAGGTTAGCTAAGAAGAAGTGGGACACAGAGAGGACCGAAGAGAGTAAACAGGAGTACAGGGAGACACAGCGTAATGCGAAGGTAGCGGTGTCAAAGGCCAAACAGAGGGCGTATGATGACTTGTATGATAGGTTGGACAGTAAGGAGGGAGAAAATGATTTATACAGGTTAGCACAGCAGAGAAATAGAGATGGGAACGACGTGCAGCAAGTTAGAGTGATAAAGGACAGAGAGGGAAATGTATTGACTGATGACAGAAGTGTGCTGGGAAGATGGAAAGAGTACTTTGAAGAGCTGATGAACAAGGAAAATGAGAGAGAAAAAAGAGTAGAAGGGGTGACTGTTGAGGACCAGGAAGTAGCAAAGATTAGTAAGGGAGAAGTGAGTAGGGCATTGAAGAGGATGAAGAGTGGAAAGGCAGTTGGCCCTGATGACATACCAGTTGAGGTATGGAAGTGTCCAGGGGAGGTAGCAGTAGATTTTCTGACAAGAATATTCAACAAGGTCTTAGAAAGTGAGCAGATGCCGGAGGAATGGAGGAGAAGTGTGCTTGTGCCCATTTTTAAGAACAAGGGAGATGTGCAGAGTTGCAGCAACTACAGAGGGATAAAGTTGATGAGCCATACGATGAAGTTATGGGAAAGAATAGTGGAAGCTAGACTAAGGGCAGAGGTCAGCATTTGTGAACAACAGTTTGGTTTCATGCCAAGAAAGAGCACCACAGATGCAGTGTTTGCTTTGAGGATGTTAATAGAGGAGTACAGAGAAGGTCAGAAGGAGCTGCATTGTGCTTTTGTAGATCTAGAGAAAGCATATGACAGGGTGCCGAGAGAAGAACTGTGGAATTGTACGAGGAACTCTGGAGTGGCAGAGAAGTATGTTAGCGTGGTGCAGGACATGTAAGACAGTGGTGAGGTGTGCTGTCGGTGTGACAGAAGAGTTCAAGGTGGAGGTGGGACTGCATCAAGGGTCAGCTCTCAGCCCCTTCTTGTTTGCTATGGTGATGGACAGGCTGACAGACGAGGATAGACAATATTCCCCATGGACTATGATGTTTGCAGATGACATCGTGATCTGTAGTGAGAGCAGAGAACAAGTGGAGGAAAATCCAGAGAGGTGGAGGTATGCCCTGAAAAGGAGGGGAATGAAGGTTAGTCTCAGTAAGACAGAATACATGTGCGTGAACGACAAGGACCCAAGAGGAACGGTGAGGTTACAGTGGGCAGAGATAAGGAAGGTGGAGGATTTTGACCAGGCAGGTTGGAATGGATGGAGAAAAGTGTCCGGTGTGATAGGAGAGTATCGGCAAGAATGAAGGGAAAAGTGTACAAGACGGTGATGAGGCCAGCGATGTTGTATGGTTTAGAGACAGTGGCCCTGGGGAAAAGACAGGAGTCAGAGTTGGACGTAGCAGAGATGAAAATGTTGAGGTTCTCTTTGGGAGTAACGAGGATGGATAGGATCCGAAACGAGTACATCAGAGGGACAACACATGTTAGATGTTTTGGAGACAAAGTCAGAGAGGCTAGATTGAGATGGTTTGGACATGTACAGAGGCGGAATAGTGAGTATATTGGTAGTAGGATGCTGAGGTTGGAACTACCAGGCAGAAGGCCCAGAGGAAGACCAAAGAGAAGATTTATGGATGTGGTGAAGGCGGACATGAAGGTCGTTGGAGTAAGAGTAGAAGATGCATAGGATAGGGAGAGATGGAGGCAGATCATTTGCTGTGGCGACCCCTGAAGGGAACAGCCGAAAGAAAAAGAAGAAGAAAGAAGAAGAAGTGGGGTTAGAGAATCCTGAGGAAACAGCGAACACTGTGTACATAAGAAATGCTGTGGGGATAGGGAGTGCTGTGTGGATAGGGATTGCTGTGGAAATAGAACACTGTGGGGATAGGGAAAGCTGTGGGGATTAATCATGCTGTGGAAATAGACAACACTTTAAGGTTGGGGAATGCTGTGGAGACTTTGAATGTTATGGGGATGGGAAACGCTGTGAAAATAGATATTCTGGGGATAAGGAATGCTGTGGGAACAGGGAATGCTGTGGAAATAGAGAACAATGTGGAGACAGAGGATGCTTTGGAATTAGAGAACACTGTGGGGTTAGGGAATGCTGTATAAATAGAAAACACTGTGGGGATAGGGAAGGTTGTGAGGATTGGGAATGCTGTGGGAATAGGGAATGTTCTGGGGATACTGAATGCTGTAGAAATGGTGAACATTGTGGTTACAGGAATGCTGTAGAAATAGAGAACACTGTGGGGATGGGAATGCTGCAGAAATAGAGAACATTCAGGGCATCGGGAATGCTGTGGAAATAGAGAACAATGTGGGATTGGGGAATGCTGTAGGGATAGGGAATGATGTGGGGATAAGGAATGCTGTGGAAATAGAGAACACTGTGGGGTTCGTGAATGTTGTGGGGAAAGAGAACACTGACACTGTGGGGGTAGGATTGCTGTAGGGATAAAACATGCTGTAGAAAGAAAGAAAACTTTGCATAAAGGGAGTGCTGTGTAAATAGAGAAAACTGTGGAGATAGGGAATATTGTGTATATAGGGAATTATGTGGGGATAGGGAATGTTGTGGGGATAAGGAATGTCATGGAAATATTGAATGATGTGGGAATAGAGAACACTTTGGAGACAGGGGATGATGTGGTGATAGGGAATGCTGAGGGGATAGGAATGGTGTGGAAATAGAGAACACTGTTTGGGTAGGGAATGCTGTTGGGGATAAGAAATGCTGTGGGGACAGGAAATGCTGTGTGAATATTGAATGTGGTGGAAATTGGAAATGCTGTTTGGAGAGGGAATGCTGTGGAAATAGAGAACAGTCGGGGATAGAAATTCTGGGGAAATAGAAAACACTGGAGATGGGGAATGTTGGGGATATCGAGGACACTGAGGGGAAAAGAATGCTGTGGGGATAAGGAATGCTGTGAAAATAGAGAATACTGAAGTGATGGGGAATCTTGTGAGGATAAGGAATGATGTGGAAATAGGAAACAATGTGGGGATAGGGAATGATGTAGGGATAGGGAATGCTGTGGAAATAGAGAACAATCTGGGGACTGGAATGCTGGAGAAATTGATACTCTGAGGGGTTAAAAAATGCTGTGAAAAAACGAACACTGCGAGGACAGAGAGTGCTGTGGAAATAGAGAAGACTGTGGGTACAGGAATGCTGTGGAAATGGAGAACACTGAGGGGATAGCAAATGCTGTAAGGATAGGAATGGTGCAGAAATAGAGAACACAATGTGGACAGGGAATGTTATGGGAATATTGAATGCTGTGGAAACAGGGAATGCTGTGTAAATCGATAATGCTCTGGGGATAAGGAATGCTGTGGAAATAGAAAATTCTGTGGGGTTAGGGAATGCTGTGGAAATACAGAAAAATGTTAGGATAGAGAATAATGTAGTGACAGGCAATGCTACGGGGATAGGGAATATTGTCACCATGGGGAACACTGTGGGAATAGGGGATGCTGTGGAAATAGAGAATACTTTGGGTGAAATGAATGCTGTGGGATTGGGAATGTTGTGGAAATAGAGAACACCTAGGATGTGGAATGTTTTGTCGATAGGCAGTGCTGTGGGAATAAGGAATGTTATGGGCATAGATAACACTGTGGGGATAGCGAATTATGTGCGAAACCCAAAACACTGCAGCGATAGGGGATGCTGTGGGATAGGGAATGTTGTGGAAATAGAGAACACAGAGTGGACAATGAATGCTCTGGAGATACTGACCTAGTGAATGTGTAAGGTTTATAGAAGTAATGTTTAAAATCTTTGTCAAATTTGTTTGCTGTGTAGAGTTACTTTGCAACAATATCAATTACGAAAAGTTCTACAGAAATAAAACTGAATTAAACTAAATTGAATCAAACAGTATGGGGATACCAATTGCTGTGGGAGTATAATGTGGAGACTGATGGGAATATACAAACCTGTGGAACCATGAATACAAAAGCATATTAATACCCAATCACTAATTAATGGTCATAGACACACCCTAAAAATATCACACCATGAAACACAATAACAGTTATTACCTTTTAAACCAAAAAAATCTGACTGTTTACTTCCGCACTGCAGTGTCAGAGTGTCATCACTTCATATTAAATCAGAGAGTCTGGAATGAACAGAGTTAGACATAACACACTCCGGCTGACTGGAAATATTTGCATTCCTGTCTCAGAAACAGGATGTACCGGTGTGTGTGTGTGTGTGTGTGTGTGTGTGTGTGTGTGTGTGTGTGTGTGTGTGTGTGTGTGTGTGTGTGTGTGTGTGTGTGTGTGTGTGTGTGTGTCAGATTTTAAACAAGATCAGCTTGAGAGTCTGGATTACATTCTCACAGAAGAAGGAACTCACAGCACTGTGGAATAGAGCAACACTATAACAATACACACATTTCCACTCCAATGGTAATCTGAAGAGCATTTCTATAAAGTCAGAATCCAAAAGTTTGAATGGTGGTGTTTATTATCAGTTCATTTTCTTTAACCACTTAATCCTAATTAGGGCTGCGGGGAGGTTGGCAACTCCGGGCGAGAGCAGAGTACACCCTGGACAGCTTGCCAGGCCATCGCAGGGCAGAAGCACACTGACGACTTTGGAGCTTACTCTTTTCGAAATTCAGCAATGGTTATTTTACATGAACCTCACACCATAAACAGTGAGAGACATGGCCGACCTTTGATAACCCAGTAAGCTGCACTGGGGATGGGGGGAGGGGGGGCAACCTGTGTTGTGACAACTTGTGACAACTTATTCTTCTTTTTCTTTTCCTTTCGGCTGTTCCCTTCAGGGGTCGCCACAGGAAATCATGTGCCTCCATCACACCCTGTCCTCTGCATCTTCTTCTCTTACGCCAACGACCTCTCTTCTTTGTTCTTCCTCCAATCCTTCTGCCTGGTAGTTCCAACCTCAGCATCCTACCACCAATATATTCATGATCCCTCCTCTGTACATGTCCAAGCCATCTCAATCTAGCCCCTCTGACTTTGTCTACAAAACATCTCACATGAGCTGTCCCTCTGATGTACTCATTTCTGATCCTATCCATCCTCATTACTCCCAGAGAGAACCTCAACATTTTCATCTCCGCTATCTCCAGCTCTGCCTCCTGTCTTTTCCTCAGCGCCACTGTTTCTAAACCATACAACATAGCTGGCCACATCACCGTCTTGTACACTTTTCCTTTCATTCTTGCTGATATTCTCCTATCGCACATCACCTCGGACACTTTTCTCCAACCATTCCAACCTGCCTGCACACGCTTCTTCACCTCTTTTCCACACTCTCCACTGCTCTGGATTGTTGAGCCTAAGTTCTGAAAATCCTCCACGTTCCTTATCTCTGCTCCCTGGAACCTCACCATTCCTCTTGGGTTCTTCTCCTTCACACACATGTATACTGATTTTCTGAGGCTTACCTTCATTCCTCTCCTTTCCAGGGCATACCTTCACCTCTCTAGATTTTCCTGCACTTGTTCTCTGTACAGATCACAATGTCATTTGCAAACATCAAAGTTCATGGAGATTCTTGCCGAACCTCATCTGTCAGCCTGTCCATCACCATAGCAAACAAGAGCGGATCCTTGATGCAGAACTCCACCGTGAATTCTTCGGTCACACCGACAGCACACTTCACCACTGTCTTGCATCTCTCATACATGTCCTGCACCATTCTAACATACTTCTTTGCCACACCAGACTTCCTCATGAAATACCACAGTTCCTCTCTCAGCATTTCTCCATGTCCACAAAGGCACAATGTAGCTCCTTCTGACCTTCTCTGTACTTCTCTATTAACATTCTCAAAGCAAACATTGCATCTGTGGTGCTCTTTCTTGGCATGAAACCAAACTGTTTTTCACAAATGCTGACCTCTGCCCTTAGTCTTGCATCCACTATTCTTTCCCATAGCGTCATCGTTTGGCTCATCAACTTTATCCCTCTATAGTTGCCACAACTCTGCACTTCTCACTTGTTCTTAAAAATGGGCACCAGTACACTTCTCTTCCATTCCTCCGACATCCTCTCACTCTCTAAGACCTTGTTGAATGTTCTTGTCAGAAAATCTACTGCTACCTCTCCTGGACACTTCCATACCACCACTGGTATGTCATCAGGACCAACTGCCTTTCCGCTCTTCATTCTCTTAAGTGCCCTCCTCATCTCACCTTCACTAATCTTTGCTACTTCCTGCTCCTCAACGGTCACCTCTTCTACTCTTATTTCTCTCTCATTGTCCTCATTCATCAGCTTCTCAAAGTACTCTTTCCATCTTCCCAGCACACTTCTGTCAATACATTTCCCTCTCTGTCCTTATTCACCCTAACTTGCTGCACATCCTTCCCATCTCTATCTCTCTGCTGTGCCAACCTGTATAGATCATTTTCTCCCTTCTTACTGTCCAACCTAGCATACAAGTCATCATATGTCCTCTGTTTGGCTTTTGACACCGCTACCTTTGCCTTACGCTGTGTCTCCCTGTACTCCTGTTTACTCTCTTCGGTCCTCTCAATGTCCCACTTTTTCTTAGCTAACCTCTTCCTTTGTACACACTCCTGCACTTCCTCATTCCACCACCAAGTATCCTTATCTACTTTCCTTCCAGAGGACACACCAAGTGCTCTCCTACCTCTCTCCCTGACCACAGCCATTTCCATCCTTTTTACAAACATCTCTCATCTGTGTTCCTTTCCTGGATACCATGCACTAACAACATTCAACATCACACCTTTAATTTCTAAGTTGAGACTCATCACTCTGTCTGACACTCTTTTCACTTCTAGGCCATTCCTGACAAATCCCTCTTTCAAGAAGAACCCACACCATGATAAAAGAGCTTCAACCCTGCTACTAAGCTTCTAGCCTTGCTACCTTTACACCTGGTCTCCTGAACACAGAGTATGTCCACCTTCCTCCTCTGCATCATGTCAGCCAGCTCGCTATCTTTTCCTTTCATAGTGCCAACATTTAAAGTCCCTAATCTCAGTCCTAGACTCATGCTTTTCCTCTTCTCTCCCCACCTACCGACATGCCTCCCACCTCTCTTTCTTCAACGTCTTCGACCAACGGTAGTCCAATTTCCACCAGCACCCTGTTGGGTAACAGCACTGATGGCAGTTGTTGTTAACCCAGGCATCAACCGCTTCAGTATGTATTTATTATTTGTGGCATTGGTTTTATGCCGGATGCCCTTCCTGACACAACCCTCTGCATTTATCCGGACTTCAGACCGGCATGAAGGTGGACACTTGTTTGTGCCCCCCTCACGGCTGCATTTTCCTCTCCTGTAAATGCACTCAATAATTTAAATGGTTTGTCTCATTACCCTGATGCATTCTATGATTAGCTGGAGCACTTTGATAATGTCATCCTGCTGCAGAGGTGTGTCCGTAGGCAGAGAGAGAAGAGGAAAGGCATGAGTCGAGGACTGAGAGGAGGGACTTCTAGAGCACACAGGTAGACTCCATCTTGTGTTGGCAATATAATTTGAAGGAAGTCAGTGACTGCAAAGTAGTAGTGGGTTAGAGTGTTGCCAAACAGGATAGGATGGTGGTGTGTAGGATGACACTGATGGTGAGGAAGGTGAAGAAGGCAAAGGCAGATCAGAAGACAAAGTGGTGGAAGTTGAAAAAGGAAGAGTGTCGTGTTTTCTTCAAGGAGGAATTGAAAATGACTTTGGGTGGTCAGGAAGTACTCCCGAAGGCAGAGAGAGAGAAAAGAAAAGGCATGAATCTAGAACTGAGAGTAGGGACTTTGAATGTTGGAACTATGACAGGAAAAGGTAGAGAGCTGGCTGACATGATGCAGAGAAGGAAGGTGGACATACTGTGTGTTCAGGAGACCAGGTGGAAAGGTAGCAAGGCTAGAAGATTAGGAGCAGGGTTTAAGCTGTTTTATCATGGTGTTGGTGGGAAAAGAAATGGAGTAGGACTCTATCTTGAATGAGGGGTTGGTCAGAAATGTTCTAGAAGTGAAACGAGTGTCAGACAGAGTGATGAGTCTCAAGTTAGAAAGTGAAGGTGTGATGTTCAATGTTGTTAGTGTTTCTGCGCCACAGGCAGGTTGTAAGCTAGAAGAGAAGGAGAAATTTTGCAGTGAGTTAGATGAAGTGATGCAGAGTACCCCCAGAGGTGAAAGAGTGGTCATTGGTGCAGACTTCAATGGACATGATGAATGAGAAAAATGAGAGAGAAAAAAGAGAAGAAGAGGTGACTGTTGAGAACGAGGAAGAGATGTAAGACAGTGGTGAGGTGTGCTGTCGGGGTGACAGAAGAGTTCAAGGTGGAGGTGGGACTGCATCAAGGATCAGTTCTGAGCTCTTTCTGATTTGCTCTGGTGATGGACAGGCTGACAGACGAGGTTAGTGGACTGTGATGTTTGCAGATGACATTGTGATCTGTAGTGAGAGCAGAGAACAAGTGCAGGAAAATGTAGAGAGGTGGAGGTATGCCCTGGAAAGGAGAGGAATGAAGGGTATCCTCAGCAAGACAGAATACATGTGTGTGAACGAGAAGGACCTAAGAGGATTGGTGAGGTTACAGGGAGCAGAGATAAAGAAGGTGGAGGATTTTCAGTACTTAGGCTCAACAATCCAGAGCAATGGAGAGTGTGGAAAAGAGGTGAAGAAGCGTGTGCAGGCTGGTTGGAATGGTTGGAGAAAAGTGTCTGGTGTAAGGTGTAATAGGAAGGTATTGGCAAGAATGAAAGGAATAGTGTACAAGATGGTGTTGAGGTCAGTAATGTTGTATGGTTTAGAAACAGTGGTACTGGGAAAAGACAGGTGGCGGAGCTGGAGGTAGCAGAGATGAAAATGTTGAGGTTCTCTTTGGGAGTAACGAGGATGCATAGAATCAGGAATGAGTACATCAGAGAGACAGCACACGTAAGAGGTTTTAGGGACAAAGTCAGAGAGGCTAGATTGAGATGGTTTGGACATGTACAAAGGAGGGATAGTGAGTATATTGGTAGTAGGATGCTGAGGTTGGAACTACCAGGCAGAAGGCCTAGAGGAAGACCAAACATTTGTGAGGTGCTCTACCGAATGTAGCCACTTGTCGCAAGTGACATATAGTGCTTGTGAGACAAAGCGCGGCTTATTCGGACTTCCGAACTTTCAAGTGAGCAAGTGCGCTTTGAATACTTGTTTAATACTCAACCTTCACTTGCTTACTTGAAAGATCAAAAGTCCGGATAAGCCACGCTTTGTCTCAATCACCATACATCACTTGCAACAAGCGCCTACATTTGGTAGAGCGCCTCACATTTATGAATGTGGTGAAGGGGGACATGAAGGTAGTTGGAGTAAGAGTAGAAGATGCAGAAGATGGGGTGAGATGGAGGCAGATGATTCGCTGTAGCGACCCCTGAAGTGAACAGCTGAAAGGAAAAGAAGAAGAAGACTTTCACCGGTAAAGTAGTATCACTAAGATGTCTGCCACCCGCCTTCAAAATTGAAATATTAATGTTCAAATCTCCTGGCTTTTCCCGTTTTCTTCCTTTATTCTTTAATATATATATATATATATATATATATATATATATATATATATATATATATATATATATATATATATATACTTTTTTTTTTTTTTTTGGTGGTCTAGTGGTCTAGTGGGGGTCTAGTGGATAGGGCGCTGATTCGCTGATCCAAAGGTTGGGGGTTCGAGTCCCCACAGGGTTGTAACTGTGGGGTGCAGCTAACTGGGTTATCAAATTCAGGCCATGTCTCTCACTGTCTATGGTGAGAGGCATGTAAAAGAACCATTGCTGACTTTCGTAAAGAGTAGGCTGCAAAGCCGTCAGCATGTTTCTGTCCCTTGCTAAAAGGGTTGCGACAGGAAGGGCATCCGACCTAAAAACCCATGCCAAATCAAATGTGCGAATCAGATGCTTCGCTGAGGCGACTCTGGAGAACGGGAAAAAGCCGAAAAGAGTTTTTGAAACAGGTGGAAGGTGTAGTAATTAAGCTCAAATGATTCATTCATTTTAATAATTTCAGAAATAATTATACTAAGTTGAATAATTTCTCAAGTCTTTAATAGACTAAAGTGAATCCTTTGAAGAGTGATTTATAAACTGAAATAAAGTACTCCTAAAATAAAAATCATTTGAAAATTTGTTTTACAAAGGCAACTGGATTTTTCACAGAGTTGTTTATAAATCTATGTGAATCATTTGAGGAGTCATTCACAAAAATAAATTGTTCTCACTAGAAAGTGAACCACTTGAGTTCTTGACAATATTTAATCAAATATGTTGTGTGGTGTACAGACATAATTGGACTCATTGCTAACATTCAGATTTGAACAAGAGATATATGAAGTCTCATTTGCATTTTACATGATGATCAATTAGTAATAGGTCTCTATCTATGTGTCTATCTATCTATCTATAGATTGTTCTTGTGAAAAATGTCCATATCACAACACAGAAATCCTAATTTATTCTTGAAATCTTTATTTAACCTTCAAAAATAAAGATGCAGTATACAATCATTCACACACTGACTGATTGCTAGCCGGTGAGTGATCCATCTAGACCAGGGGTCGGCAACTTGCGAGCCGCAAGCCATATGCGGTTCTTTAGCACCACCCGAGTGGCTCCCTGGATCTGGCATTTTTTTTCAAAAATGTATGAAAATGAAAAAAATATGTATTTTTTATATGGTTTCTGCAAGAGGACAACAAAAACATTCTTAATGTTTTCCAAGGTTTTAAAATTTTGTATAAAAAATATTAGGTCTACATTTCAACATTTCTGTCAATGAAGATTTGTGTCATAGCCTACCATACACGTTTCAACATGATGTGTTGCCAGGTAGGTTACTGTTGTAAACAAGCCGGGAGGGGGGGGGGGGGGGTCATGGGCCATGGCTCCCAAAGGAAAAAAGAGAAAGATAGCTGATGAGAACAGAGGATTCAAGGAAGAATGGACCGAATCATTTGCTTTCATTATCAATGCGCTATGTTTGCTTTGTAATGAGAAGCCATCAAATAACAAAGAGTCATTTAGAAAGACATTTCCAGGGAAGGCATGCTAAATTTGCAGTCGACCACCCAGTTGGGATTGAGAAAAGGTGTGATTGCAGTATTACTTGAGAAATTAGAGGAGCGCAAAGATAGATTTAATAAGTGAAAAGCATCTCCAAACTCCACTACTCTTGCTAGTTTTGTTTCAACCCGAGAGATAAGAAAGTGTAGAGATGGTGATCACATGAAGGATTCATTAATTAAAATACCAGAGCACCTATTTTCAGGCTTCAAAAACAAAACAGATAATACAGAAAATTAAAGACATGCCTCTCCGCAAAGACAGTGAAGGAAAGGGCCATTAAAATGCAGGCAACATCGCCAGTCAGCAAATCAACAATATGATTTCAGCTCTTGCATACAGTAGGCCCCTGTTTTTCGTGATGATTCCGTTCCGGCCTTTCCCGCAGATGCGGTTTTAAAACCCTATGTATGATATGACATACGCTAAAAGATCCTTCTTAAACACAGTCTATAGACAGTCTTACTCATTATACAATAATAATGCAATAAAATGTAGTAATGCTTAAGTAAAAACTTTTTAATTTTGTACTGTGATAATATTTCTGAGTAAATAAAGTGCTTAGGTTCCTTACCAGAAGCTAGAGAAGATGCAGGGCATTTGAATGGCATCATAGCGCTTAAATAATCATTAAAAACACACACAAAAAAAAATACTTCACAATTCATGCAATCATGTTGAGAACTTGTGCGTGAAGAAGAAAAAATAGAGGTGTACACATCATCTGCAACCAATCAGCAGGAGGGGGAAACAATCTTTGTACTCAATCGCCTGTGATGAGTCATGTGATGTGATTGACATTGAACAGACAGTGCTGTTGTGCAGGTATGTAAACGCTGATGTGCCACTGATTTCTTTATTGAATTTCTATAATTTCATCAATGCAACAAAACATAATATATTAATATAGTAATGGAAGTTAAACTGAGTAGTCACGTGGTGTCGTTCTCTCCAGGATGTGCTACAGGGAAAAATAAACATTTAATCATAAATACTCATTGTGTATTTGTAGCCTACCTAGTCGTTTTGATAGAAGGTTAATAATATACACTTACAGCCTGTGTTGCCATCAATATAAAGCTAACATGAGGGATTTATTTATTTATTTATTGCAGCTCCAGACAGATTTGTTTTTAGTTTTTTGAGCCACTATGGCTCTGTGAACATTTTGGGCTGCTGACCCCTGATCTAGACCCCTCCTTTTATATCTTCAAGTTCACCACCATTTCTATTTGCCACCATTCATTTCTGCTATTGCACTTGCTAAGAGTGTTTACTTTAAACTATCACTATGTTGGAGCGAGCTGAGCAAAAAAAAAAGTCACTGTTTCTTAACCCTGTAGTTATTGACTGTCTTTAAGTGACCTTGAAGGTCTGAGCTCAGTACCACCTGCACGAGCTCCCAGAGCTAAAAATATTGTGCTGTCATCGAGGTAACCCTGTACAGAGTGGAATAGAAAAATAATATAATCTTACACTCACTTCAGTGCAGTAAATTATACACCCACTCTTCTACAGGTATAATCATTAATCATTTAAAAATATATTTTATTAGAGATGACTTCACTAGACAGTTGTCCACTTCAGGATTACAAATGTCTTGAACTAAAGAAGTATGGTCCTCATTCCAAAGATATTATATTTCCTGCATTAATATTAACGTCAATGTTGTTAATGATGAATAATTCATTTAAGTATGTTATGGGCATATTTTATTTGCATAAAATTTATGGAGAACCAAACATATGACATTATGACATTTCAGACTAGTGGGCCACAGGCCTTTCTCAGTTCTTGAATCTAAAATCCACAGCACAGCACCCTAGTTGCGCCTGATACCCCAAACTTCCTCCATCTCAAGATCGAGTGTCCTTTTTACTGTCTCAATTTTAATGTTTCTCTCAATCTCTTTCTGTCTCTCTCTCTCTCTCTCTCTCTCTCTCTCTCTCTCTCTCTCTCACACACACACACACACACACTCACATGTGTGCACGAACACACACACACACACGTAAATTAATATAAAAATAGGCTCCAGATATTTATTTTTTAGTATATATCAATACATTTTAATTTATATTTAAATTACATTTTTTAAGTAATTTTAATTATTTCTGAACACAGTTTAGCTCTACTTAAGTAAAAAGTAATAGCATTGAATCTTCTGGCCTTCAGTCTACAACAGTGCTTCTCAATTAATTTCTGTGGCGCCCCCTCTAGAAAGAAAAAAAAACATCCATCTACACCCCCCACCCCCACCCGCCACCCCACGAGTGACTATAAATAGTATTATTTGGCTATGAAATTATGAATAGTACGCCTCTGCATAACATTGTATCTTTATTAACATTAAGAACAAACAAAAATATATATATATATAGTTCAACCTACATTAAAGAAAAACTTTAATACCATTGTTTTTTAATCTGCACCAGAAAGGATTTAAAGTGCGCCAATGTACCTAAAATTAAAAAAAAAACAATCCTTATTTAAACTCATTCAACTTATTTATGTTGTAATATCTGTCTCTCTCCACCTTTCTCTTTGTTCATGTTAGATTTTTTTTTTCCATCTTGTTTCATGAGGGGTTTTTTACTGCACTTCATATGGTTGCTTGTGTGAAAAACCGCTATACCATAGCGCGACAATGAGAGTGTCACTGCCAACTACTGGAGTGGAGGTGCAATTACACTTAATTCTTATAAACTATTCCAGAAAAGCATGTTCTCTAGGGTCATACACGCTCCCCCCAGCATCCCCCCACACAGCAACATACCTATTTATACCCTACTATTTGAGAAGCAGTGGTCTAGAACAATGCTTCTCAATTATTTTCTGTGGCACCCCCTCTAGGAAGAAAAAGACGTTTCACACCCCCCGTGGCTCTGGAACCACCCATCTTGAGAGAGGCTGGACCTTATTCCATTCTGGAGTTAGTCATGGGGCTCGCCCCAGTGCCAGTGTGAGCATCCTTGTTGCCCCCGTCTTGGTGCCCAAACGTTGGGGTTCTCCCCTGCCGATGAAATGGTAGCTTCCCTCCACCTTTGGGTGGAGAAACAGGTCCTGACTGTTATCTGTGCTTATGAACCAAATGGCAGTTCAGAGTACCCACCCTTCTTGGAGTCTTTGGGGGGGGGGGGGCGCTGTTGGAGAATGCTCCTTCAGGAGACTCACTCCTTGTCCTGGGAGACTTCAACGCCCATGTGGATAATGATAGTGTGACATGAAAGGATGTGATTGATAGGTACGGCATCTCCAGTCTGAACCGGAATGGTGTGTTGTTGTTGGACTTCTGTGCTCATTACTGATTGTCTGTCACAAACACCATGTTCGAACATAAGGGTGTCCATTAGTGCACTTGGCACCAGGACACCCTAAGTCACAGCTCGATGATCAACATTGTAGTCGTGTCACCGGACTTGCGGCATATTTCAGACACTTGGGTAAAGAGGGGAGCTGAGCAGTAAACCAGTCACCACCTGGTGGTCAGCTGGCTTCGATGGCTGAGGAGGCTGCCTTCCAGACCTGGGAGGCCCAAACGTGTAATTAGGGTCTGCTGTGAATGTTTGGCAACGTCTCCAGTCAGAGAGGCCTTTAAATCCCACCTCCAGCACAGCTACAACCACATCCCGAAGGAGACGAGTAACATGGACTATAATTCATACCTTCATTGCTGAGGTGGCAGCCCATAGCTGTGGACAGAAGGTCGCCAGTACTTGTCGTGGCACTAACCCCCAAACCTGGGGGTGGACACCTGTGGTAAAGGGGGCCATCCAGCTGAAAAAGGAGGCCTATTATTGGTCCATGAGACTCCCAAGCAGAAGACAGGTACAGGCATGCCAAACGTGCTGCAGTCAAAGCTGTCACAGATCTTTGGCCTGGGAGGGGTTTGGTAAGGGCCTCAAAAGGGTTCTGGACTATCATCCAATGCCTCAGGAGGGGGAAGCAGTTTTCAACAAATACTATTTGCAGTGGAGGTGGGGATCTGCTCACCTTGATTGGGGATGTCATTGGGAGGTGGAAGGAATTCTTCAAAGACCTCCTCAATCCCACCAACATGACCTCTGTGGCAGAGGAAGACCCTGAGGATCACAGAGGTAGTCAAAAAGCTCCTCGGTGGTCAGGCTCCGGGGTTGAATGAGATCCACCCTGAATATCTCAGGTCTTCATTGACATGTCTCTGCATCATCGCGTGGTCATCGAGGGCTATAGTCCCCGTTTTTAAAAAGAGGGACCAAAGATTGTGTTCCAACTATTGGGGAATCACACTCCTCAGCCTTCCCGGGAAAGTCTATGCAGAGGTACTGGAGAGGAGAATCCAACTGAAAGTCAAACTTCGGATTTAGGAGGAACAATGTTGTTTTCGTTCTGGCCGTGTGACTCTCGACTAACTCTATACGCTCCACAGGCTTTTGGAGGGGGCATGGGAGTCTTCCCAATCTGTCCGCATGTGTTTTGTAGATGTGGAGAAGGCTTTCGACCGTGTCCCTCGGGTTATCTAGTGAGGCATGCTCCGGGAGTACTGAATTCCGGACTTGTTGCTATGGGCCATTCCATCGCTGTATCACCAGAGCCAGAGTTTGATCCATATTGGTAACAACTGGTCGAATTTGTTTCCGGTGAGGGTTGGAGTCTGCCAAAGCTGTCCTTTGTTCTGTTTATAATTTTTATGGACAGAATTTCTAGGTGCAGATGAGGTGTTGAGAGATTCTGGTTTGGTGGCCATTGATCTCATCTCAGCTTTTTGCTGATGACATTGTCCTTCTGGCTTCATCAAGCCGGGACCTCCAGATCTCATTGTAGCGATTTGCAGTCGAGAGCAAAGCGGCCGGGATGAAAAACAGCACTTCCAAGTTCGAGGCCATGACTCTCAGGTGGATAAGGATAGAATGCACCCTCTGGGTCAGAAATGAGTTTCTGCCCCAAGTGGAGGAGTTCAAGTCCAAGATGGTTTAAGTTTTCAAGATGGCACTGCCTAGAGGGTGACGTCACAGAGTTCTCGGAGTCAAATGTTTTCTTTGTTTGTTTTAATTGGTTTAGTATGTTGTTTTTGTTTGTTTGTTTGTTGAGTGCAGTCCTTTTGGACATTTAGAACTGAGAATGCTCAACTCCTATCCTGAGCTAATATGCTACTGCAGATCAATGCTTGCCGCACCTCGGATAATAATAAGCCCACATGGAGATGCGGCAGGCGGGGAGGGGCTAAACAATGACTTCGGCGCTTGGTTAGCAATGGAAGGTTAGCACTCCCGGTCATACTGCTTGAAAATGTTCAGTCTCTGTGAAACAAGCTGGACGAGCTTCATGCTCAGATTGCAGCGCAGAGGGATCTACAGGACTCCTGCATGCTGTGTTTCTGTGAAACACCCAATGAGTACACCCAACGAGGCGACTACACCAACTGGCTACACAGCCTTCAGGGAGGATCGGAGCGTGGCAGATAGCAACAAAGCTGATGGCGGAAGAACGGCGGTCCTCGTTAAATAAACCTGGTGTAGTGACTGTAGATTATCTCTAAATCTTGCTGCGAGAATGTGAAACATCTAACTTTGAGGTTACAGACATTTTGTTTACCCAAAAGTTATTTTGTTAACTTTTCATTTTTTCCCAAACAAAACAATGGGCAAAGTGCAATATAATATAATATAATATTATATATTTAACATAATAAATGCAGCCATGAGGTGGGGGGGCACTAACCAGTGTTTCTCCCCATGCCGGTCTCAAGCCCGGAGAAATGCAGAGGGTTGTGTCAGGAAGGGCATCCGACGTAAAACCAATGCCAAATATTTATGATGCAAATAAATAGATCAGAAGTATTACCCCCATACCGGATCGGTCGAGGCCCGGGTTAACAACGACCGCCATCAGTGCTGTCAATCAACAGGGTGCTGATGGAAATTGGACTACTGTTGGTCGAAGTCGTCGAAGAAGGAGAGGTGGGAGGCGTGTCCGAAGGCAGAGAGAGAAGAGGAAAGGCATGAGTCTAGGACTGAGAGTGGGGACTTTGAATGTTGGAACTATGCAAAGAAAAGGTAGAGAGCTGGCTGACATGATGCAGAGGAGGAAGGTGGACATACTGTGTGTTCAGGAGACCAGGTGGAAAGGTAGCAAAGCTAAAAGCTTAGGAGCAGGGTTTAAGCTATTTTATCACGGTGTGGATGGGAAGAGAAATGGAGTAGGAGTCATCTTGAAGGAGGGGTTTGTCAGGAATGTTCTAAAAGTGAAAAGAGTGTCAGACAGAGTGATGAGTCTCAAGTTAGAAATTGATGGTGTAATGTTCAATGTTGTTAGTGCTTATGCCCCACAGGCAGGATGTGAGCTAGAAGAGGAGAGATTCTGGAGTGACTTAGATGAAGTGATGCAGGGGACCGCCAGAGGTGAAAGAGTGGTCATTGGTGCAGACTTCAATGGACATGTTGGTGCAGGCAACAGAGGGAACGAGGAAGTGATGGGCAGGTTTGGTATCCAGGACAGGAACGCAGAAGGACAGATGTTGATAGATTTTGCAAAAAGGATGGAAATGGCTGTGGTGAATACTTTCTTCCAGAAGAAACAGGAGCATAGGGTGATTTATGAAAGCAGAGGTAGGAGCACACAGGTAGACTACATCTTGTGCAGGCGATGTAATTTGAAGGAAGTCAGTGACTGCAAAGTCATAGTGGGTGAGAGTGTTGCCAAACAGCATAGGATGGTGGTGGGCAGGATGACTCTGATGGTGAGAAAAGGTGAAAAAGGCAAAGGCAGAGCAGAATACAAGAAGAAGGCTAGATTGAGATGGTTTGGACATGTACAGAGGAGGGATAGTGAGTATATTGGCAGTAGGATGCTGAGGTTGGAACTACCAGGCAGAAGGCCTTGAGGAAGACCAAAGAAGAGATTTATGGATGTGGTGAAGGAAGACATGAAGGTCGTTGGAGTCAGAAAAGAAGATGCGGAGGACAGGGTGAGGTGGAGGCGGATGATTTGCTGTGGTGACCCCTGAAGGGAGCAGCCGAAAGTAAAAGAAGAAGAAGAAGATAATATAACATAATATAATATAATATAATATAATATAATATAATATAATATAATATACTGTGAAGTCAAGACCAACCCGAGGAGGAGCAAGCAGAAGACAAAAACAGATAGCTAAGCTGCGTCAAAACCTCCGCAGTGTCAAGAAATCATGGAAGAAAGCTCCAGAGTCCGAGAAGGGAGGTCTGCAAGAGCTGCACCACACTCTGCATAAGAGGCTGCTTCAACTCCGGGCAGCTGAGAGACTCCGCAAGAGGCAAAATGAGAAGAAGAAACAAAGAAAGGCATTCTTCAGCAACCCTTTCCAGTTTACCTCAGACCTACTAGGAAAACCCAAGAGTGGCAGACTCCAATGTTCTCAAGTAGAGGTTGAAAAGAGTGTAAAACAAGCTCATAGCGACCCTGACAGAACTACACCATTAGCAGAACCCCGTATCCAAAAGAGGAGCCAGATCCAGAAACCCCTTTGATCTCTCAGACCTGCGCTTTGAAGAAATCAAAAAGGTTGTCAAAGCTGCAAGATCACACTCTGCTCCAGGTCCCTCCCGAATTACATACAAGATCTATAAGAATTGCCCAAAGCTTCTCAATCGTCTCTGCAAGCTTCTTCGTACAATCTGGAAAAAGAAACAGCTACCATCAGCATGGACCCTGGCAGAAGGTTGTTTTGTACCAAAGGAGCTAGATTCAAGAGGGCTGGACCAGTTCAGGGAAATCTCTCTTCTGGACGTAGAAGGAAAGACATTTTGGTCTGTAGTAGCAAAGAGAATCACCACCTTTCTCCTGATTAATCACTACATTGACACCAGCGTGCAGAAGGGAGGCATCCCAGGCCACTCAGGATGTCTAGAGCACACAGCAGCGATAAGCCAGCTGATCAAGGAGGCCAAGAAAAACAAGAGTAACTTATCAGTAGTGTGGCTGGACATTGCTAAGGCCTACCCTAGCATACCCCATCTACTAATCGAGAAAGCACTGCAGCAGTACCATGTTCCAACAGAGGCCGTGCAGTTGGTCATGAATCATCTTACCAACATCAAGATGCGATACAGTGAACAACTTCACAACAGGCTGGCAGAGACTCGAGAAGGGAATTATGGCAGGGTGTACGGTTTCAGTAACACTATTCGTGGCAGCCATGAACTTGCTCCTCAAGGCAGGGATCAGCCAGTGCAGAGGTCCCAAGGCTGACGATGGCACCAGGCACCCATCTTGCAGAGCCTTTATGGACGATGTCACTATCATGACAGAGTCACCAGCAGGAACCCGTTGGATTCTCTCAGCCCTTGAAAAGATGGTGGACTGGGCTAGAATGAAAATCAAGCCACCCAAGTCAAGGAGCCTCACTATTATCAAAGGCCAGCTTGGTTCACATGTTTTCATTATCCAAGATGAAAAGATTCCCACAATCCAGGATGAGAGCATTAAATGCCTGGGGAAATGCTTTGACCAGTCATTGGGAGACATAGAAAACAGCAGAGATGTCCAAAAAGCGCTCAAGAAGTGGCTTCAAACAATAGATGGAAGTTATCTTCAAGGCCGCTTCAAAGCATGGTGCTTCCAGTACGGTATTATCCCTAGACTGCAGTGGCCATTCCTGCTCTACGACATGGCCTTCTCTACAGTGGAGTCAATGGAACGACTGTGCAGCAGATTTCTGCGTAAGTGGCTGGGAGTTCCACCAAGCTACAGCACTGTAAATCTTTACAGCAGGTCAGCTAAGCTAAGTTTGCCTCTGTCATCTGTGATTGAAGAATTTCAGACTGCAAAAGTTAGGGCCATTTCTACCCTACGTTTGTCTAAGGACACAGTAGTGCAGCAAGCAGGAAACTGTGAAGGCTGGTAGAAAATGGAATCCTCGCAAAGCAGTCCAAGTGGCAGAGGAGGACCTGCGTCATCAAGAGCTGGTGGCAACAGTTTGCAAAGGAAGATTAGGCCTAGGCAACTACGAGGGTAAGCGATGGAGCACAGCAGATGACCGGACAAGAAGAGATATGGTTGTGCAACAAACTAGAAAAGAAGCGGAATACACCAGGTTTGTCAGAGCAGTGGGGGTAGGAAGCCAAGGCAGCTGGACCAAATGGGAATCAGCCATCCAGCGCCCATTCACATGGAAGGAACTGTGGAACACTGATCAAGGTCAGCTTAGCTTCCTACTACGTGCTGTGTCAGACCTGCTTCCTACACCTTCGAACTTGCGGATTTGGGGAAAAGAGGAGGACGCCTCATGCTCTCTGTGTAAAGGAAACAACTGCTCCCTGAATCACATCCTCTCAGCATGTCCTAAGGCTCTGGGAGAGGGGCGGTACCGATGGAGGCATGACACTGTCTTAAGAGAGATTGCCATAGTGGTGGACCAGCGCAGACTGGAAGTCAACCATCAAAATATTCAGGATACAGGAAAACCCATCCAATTCCTGAAAGAAGGTGAGATGAAGACCAAGCCGAGCAAGCCCGCAACTAGAGGCTCAGTCCTGTCTCCAGCCTCCGACTGGCAGCTTCTTGTGGATGTGCAGAGGAAGTTGAAATTTCCAGAAGATATAGAAGTTACTCAGGTGCGCCCAGATATGCTGCTATTATCTCGAGAAACGAAAGCCATCCACATAATCGAGCTTACAGTTCCCTGGGAGGATAGACTTGACATCTCACACGAACTGAAAGCCGCAAAATACCAGGACTTGGTAGATGAAGCTTGTATGAAAGGGTGGAAAGCAAGCCTGATGCCAATAGAGGTTGGATGCAGGGGTTTTGTTGCAACATCTACAAGAGACCTCCTGCACAAGATAGGTCTTACCCCTACCGCCACAAAGAAGGTGATAAAGACCATAGCTGCTTCAGCAGAGACATGCTCAAGGTGGCTGTGGATCAAGAGGAGAGAGAATTGGACCACAGTTAATTACAAGCCAGGAGAGTAGTGTGTGGATGCATGTTAGAAGACCTCTACAATCAATCAGAAGCCAGCCTGCAGGTGAAGACAGTCTTTTGTCTTTGCTGCCCCACTCAGGTGAAGCGTACAGGTTTTGGGGCAAAACGCTAAAGACCCTGAGATACCTGCTGATGATGCAGACTAGGCACGAAGAAACAACAACCACAAGCTGCTGATTATAAAGATGCTAATCAAGCTTTGAGTAGCGTAGCATCATGGATCGATGTTTAAAACCTAATATAATATAATATAATATAATATAGTACAATTTCATTTATTGCTGTTGTCTACTGATTTATTTATTCATTCATTTATTTATTATTATTATTATTATTATTATTATTATTATTATTATTTACTGGGTCTGTGTAAGGTCCTTTTAAATATAGAATTTTTATGTATTTATTTTATAGCAATTTGTGTATTGTTGATTTGAGCATTCTTTTCTGTTTGTAACTTGACTTTGAACAACATTCAGTTGAAATCCTGATAAATATTACTCAAAAGAATTACATAAAGAACACAAAGGAAAGGCAAATATTAGTTACAGGATATGAAATTGATGAATGAAAAACAAAGCATTATTCTGAGTAGCTAATGATTGATTGAAAACAGCAGACACAGTTTGTCATATGCAAATGAGGTCATTATAATGTTTAATATTTTAAATAAAAATTAATAAACATTTTTGTTTGATTGATTGTTTTTTTCAGTATCTTCTTTTTCTTTTCCTTTCGGCTCTTCCCTTCAGGCTTCGCCACAATGAATCATCTGCCTCCATCTCACCCTGTCCTCTGCATCTTCTATTCTTACTCCAACTACCTTCATGTCTTCCTTGACTACATCCATAAATCTTCTCTTTGGTCTTCCTCTAGTCCTTTTGCCTGGTAGTTCCAACCTCAGCATCCTACTGCCAATATACTCACTATCCCTCCTCTGTACATGTCCAAGCCATCTCAATCTATTCTCTCTGACTTTGTCTCCAAAACCTCTAATATATGCTGTCCCTCTGATGTACTCATTCCTGATCCTATCCATCCTCGTTACTCCCAAAGAGAACCTCAACATTTTCATCTCTGCTACCTCAAGCTCTGCCTCCTGTCTTTTTCTCAGTGCCACTGTTTCTAAACCATACAACATCGCTGGCTTCAACACCGTCTTGTACCCTTTTCCTTTCATATTCCCTGTCATATGCTTTCTCCAGATCCACAAAGGCACAATGCAGCTCCTCTAGCCTTCTCTGTACTTCTCTATTAACATCCTCAAAGCAAACACTGCATCTGTGGTGCTTGGCATGAAACCAAACTGTTGTTCACAAATGCTGGTGTCTGCTCTGAGTCCAGCTTCCACTATTCTTTCCCATAACTTCATCGTATGGCTCATCAACTTTATCCCTCTGTAGTTGCCGCAAGTCTGCACGTCTCTTCTTAAAAATGGGCACAATCACACGTCTCCTCCATTCCTCTGGCGTCCTCTCACTCTCTAAGACCTTGTTGAATATTCTTGTCAGAAAATCTACTGCTACCTCTCCTGGACACTTTCATACCTCCACCGGTATGTCATCAGGACCAACTGCCTTTACACTCTTCATCCTCTTTAATGCCCTCCTCACTTCACCCTTACTAATCTTTGCTACTTCCTGGTCCTCAACAGTCACCTCTTCTACTCTTTTTCTCTCTCATTTTCCTCATTCATCAGCTCTTCAAAGTTCTCTTTCCATCTTCCCAGCACACTTCTTTCATCAGTCAATACATTTCCCTCTCTGTCCTTTATCACTCTACCTTGCTGCACGTCTTTCCCATCTCTATTTCTCTGCTGTGCTAACCTGTATAAATCATTTTCTCCCTCCTTACTGTCCAGCCTAGCATACAAGTCATCATACGCCCTCTGTTTGGCCTTTGACACCGCTACCTTCGCCTTACACTGTGTCTCCCTGTACTCCTGTTTACTGTAAACTCCTGTTTACTCCTGTTTTTTTTCCTGTGCATTATATACAATTTAAATATGAGTGTGTGCATATATAAAATAACAACCCACCATTCCTGGTTTAAACTCCACTGATGGAGCTCATCTGCTTCATGATACTTAAAATAGCACACACTCACTCACTCACTCACACTAACCCACTCACTTGCGCACACACCCACTCACTCACTCACTCACACACACACACACACACACACACACACACACACACACACACACACACACACACACACTCACACTTACACACTCACACACTTACGTGAGTACACACACATACACAGGTTGGAGGTGTTCGTGGTCAGTTAAAGTTCATTATACATTTAACGCCTTTGAGACATGCCAACTCCCAGCATTGACTTAATAGTGGGAAAAAATCAGACACCCACACACACACACACACACACACACACACACACACACACACACACACACACACGCGCGCGCGCACACACACTGCTGCTTTTCTAAATGGTGTGTTGTTCCTGACTGAAGAAAATAATACATACATACAATGGGAATCACACCTGTTTGTGTGCGTGTGTGTGTGAGTGTGTGTGTGTGTGTGTGTGTGTGTGTGTGTGTGTGTGTGTGTGTGTGTGTGTGCGTGTGTGTGTGTGTGTGTGGATGCTGAGTTGTGTTTTCCATCAGTAAGATCTCAGCTGGGTGAGACAAGAGGAGAGACATGTCCCAGTGCAAGTGATTATCATCCTGTAGAGAATTACAGTTTAGTTTAATTAAATAAACTCCATCTTGAAGAAGCTCGCCACTGTAACTGCTGTTGGGCTCTTGCGCAAGGCCCTTACCCCTCAATTGTGTGTGTGTGTGTGTGTGTGTGTGTGTGTGTGTGTGTGTGTGTGTGTGTGTGTGCTTGTGCATGTGTTTGTTTAAAAGTCATCACAAGTCCTCGTGTCTCATTTCAATTCAGAATATAAGCAACATTTATATATTTACAATATTCTGATCTCAGACTAGTTTTCTCTACTGATGAACTACTATCACATCACAATCATCGTTTAAACAGCATTGTCAGTGCACAGTCACAGTTTGTCTATAACGAACACCATGTTCTAACATAAAGGTGCCGATAAGTGCACTTGGCACCAGGGCACCCTAGGTCGCAGTTCGATAATCGACTTTGTAGTCCTGTCACCGGATTTGCGGCTGCATGTTCTGGACACTCGGGTGAAGAGGGGAGCTGAGCTGTCAACCGATCACCACCTGGTCCTCTGCATTGAGAGGGACCAGTTGAGGTGGCTTGGGCATCTGGTTAGACTGCCTCCCAAATGCCTCCTTGGTGTGGTGTTTCAGGCATGTCCAACTGGGAAGATACCCCGGGATCAACCTAGAACAGGCTGGAGGACTATGTCCTCGGCTTGTCTGGGAACGCCTCGGCGTCCCCCCGGAAGAGTTGGAGGAAGTGGCTGGTAAAAGGGATCTTTGCTTAGGTTTTTGCCCCCGCGATTCGACCCCGGAAGAAGCGGAAGATGATGAATGAATGAATAAATGTCAGTGCTTTTGCCACAGTGAAAACATGATCTGTTCCCTTCTCCTCAACTGTCCCTGGTACACTCCTGAGCTCCAGCTAATCAGAGCTAAAGCTTGACAACTTGAGTGATGTTGCACTATTCATAAAAAAATAAAATGTACAAAACCCACATATTGCACTATAAGGACTCAATTTTTCAAAGGATAACTCTGACCTAGCTATCTCCAATGAAGTAAAATAAAAGGTAAAGTCCTTTGGGCTTTTTACACCCGAGCCTAGTGGCTCATCAGGCCGGTGCTTATCCCTGGTTTCTGTAGCGTGAAGCGACCAGGAGTTCAACTCCTCCTGGATGGGATGCTAGTCCATCGCAGGTTCCCTTCCCAGTATATTCTACTGGTGCCCATTTATACTGCTGGGTGAACAGAGGCACACATGTGGTTAAGACCTTGCCCAGGGGTCTTAGCACAGTGGGGGTCTTACTGGGATTCGAACCCACAACCTCCTGATCATGAGCCCAGCACCCTAACCACTACACCACCGGCCCCACACTCCTTCTTCTTCTTCTTCTTCTTTTCCTTTCGGCTGTTCCCTTCAGGGGTCGCCACAGCAAATGATCTGCCTCCATCTCTCCCTATCCTCTGCATCTTCTACTCTTACTCCAACGACCTTCATGTCCGCCTTCACTGCATCCATAAATCTTCTCTTTGGTCTTCCTCTGGGCCTTTTGCCTGGTAGTTCCAACCTCAGCATCCTACGACCAATATACTCACTATCCCTCCTCTGTACATGTCCAAACCATCTCAATCTAGCCTCTCTGACTTTGTCTCCAAAACATCTAACATGTGCTGTCCCTCTGATGTACTCATTTCTGATCCTATCCATCCTCGTTACTCCCAAAGAGAACCTCAACATTTTCATCTCTGCTACCTCCAACTCTGACTCCTGTCTTTTCCCCAGGGCCACTGTCTCTAAACCATACAACATTGCTGGCCTCATCACCGTCTTGTACACTTTTCCCTTCATTCTTGCCGATACTCTCCTATCACACATCACACCGGACACTTTTCTCCATCCATTCCAACCTGCCTGCACGCGCTTCTTCACCTCTTTTCCACACTCTCCATTGCTCTGGATTGTTGAGCCTAAGTACTTAAAATCCTCCACCTTCTTTATCTCTGCCCCCTGTAACCTCAAAGTTCCTCTTGGGTCCTTGTCGTTCACACACATGTATTCTGTCTTACTAAGACTAACCTTCAATCCCCTCCTTTCCAGGGCATACCTCCACCTCTCTAGATTTTCCTCCACTTGGTCTCTGCTCTCACTACAGATCACAATGTCATCTGCAAACATCATAGTCCATGGAGATTCTTGTCTAACCTCATCTGTTAGCCTGTCCATCACCATAGCAAACAAGAAGGTACACTATGAAGTAAAATACTGTATCAAAATACTGTTCTCACTGCTTAATAACATCCTCCAGGCACTGAACTCCCGAGAAGATGAGATCCACAATATTCACCAGCACTTAAATTTCCCCGCCCCTCTCCACACCTGAACCTCTCCTGCACTGTCAGCCCCTTTCCAGTTTTCATCTACCTGATGCCCTTGAGATCGCTGGCATCACCCAAAAATCCAAGCCTGCCATATGTAAGCTTAAGCCCCTCCCCACAATTTTTGCTCAAATCTATCCTCTCACCTTCCCTTCATATCTGCCATCATTCACTCTTCACTCCGGTACCTGTGCTTTTGTCAGCACTTTGTTGAATAATACTCTCAGCTTTCCACGAAGGATATCTCCTTCATTTCAATCACGATTTGATCTTCTCCGAGTGCTTTGTTGTTTTTCATACTTTTCGTCACCTTTTCAATTTCATTGTCTAGAATAGGTGGTACTTCTTTCGCCTGGGTTCACATAATGTTACTGGCCGTCTCTTTGTATACTTTTTCATAGAACTCTGAACACATCTCCATGATTCCTTCCATGTTTGTGGTGATGGTTCCGTCTTCTTCTTGCAGTGCTGGTATCATAACTTTCCAACCTGTGCTATTTGCTTTTTGCAGTCTTTTTCTGTTCTCTATTGCGTCTTTCACTTTCATGGTATTGTGTTCTCTGAGATACTTCTATGTATTGTAACATTAAATGACTTCCATACCTCACTCACCACATCCAAGTTCACAGCCTGGTGACCTCCTGCATCAATGAGTGAACCT